>BLBF01000052.1:22113897-22137260 GCA_015471245.1 Laticauda colubrina
TATATATATATATATATATATATATATATATATATATATATATATATATATAAAAGAGCAGGAATGTTATATGACCTGAAATTCCTATGCAGCTGCAGAGACAACAATGCAACATCAACCCACTTCAAATTAACATTTCATCACAACACAGCAGCTACCAAACGTATCCTGAAAAGAACAGAGATGGCTTTATTCAGGAACGAAATTCACAGTAAAAGATTCCAATTAGATCAGTTAAACAAAGATTTGCTAGCACTACACCTGGAATTGAGTAGCAAAATCCACCCTCTACTTTGGGATAAGATAAAACAACTTACAACATGGAGAGCTGAAACGGAAACCACTTACAAAAATGAAAAACTCTCAAAGAAACTAAAAAAATTAGAACATGACAAGAAAACCCCCAACAACTCACCACAACACCTGAAACAATTAGTATATAACGTTTCCAACAGAGAACTCACCAAAACAGAAACAGATGTCCTAACCAAAGGATTCAATTATGCCATAGCACCCAAAAAAATCCCAACAGAATCCATCATATGTGCAGTAGAAACCCTAGCCACTATAGAAACAGAATCTATAGCCACAGAATCACTATAGCCACAGAATCATCAGAGAAGCCATAGAGATTGAAAAAGACCTGAAAGCATGAATAGAAGAGATGATTCCAGCAGACTGTCAATCATTTGGAAACCTACACTCTCAAATAGAAAGATCTCCATGCCACAAAACAGACAAACACCTGAGCACAGACAGACTCCCTTTGATGTCTCCAACTCAAACACCCCCCCCCCACCAGGCACCCAGGTGAAACCTAGCTTGCTAATGAATAACAGCCGTCCTTTCACACGAAGCCAAGCTGCACTGAAAGCCTCCAACACAAGAACAGAGTGTTGCCAGCCAATCAAAGCCACAAAACAGACAGAAGAAACCAGAAACACCAATCAATCAAACTCCAAGTCCAGTGAACACAGACCCAGGCTCCTAGCCAATCAGAATGGACCAGCCTCGAATTTGAAACCAAAAGCTGTGAGACACACATCCATACAGAAGCCTGATGATGGCAGATGAGATTCTGCTGAAACGTTGCTACAACTTTAACAACACTACAATGATGTGGGATAATACCCGAGGGAAGCTAAACAGCAAGCTTCCTTTGGGTATTATCCCACGTCAGGAATATTATGTGACCTGAAATTCCTATGCAGCTGCAGAGACAACAATGCAACACCAACCTGCTTCAAATTAACATTTCATCACAGCACAGCAGCTACCAAACGTATCCTGAAAAGAACAGAGATGGCTTTACTCAGGAACGAAGTTCACAGTGAAAGATTCCAATTGGATCAGTTAAACAAAGATTTGCTAGCACTACACCTGGAACTGAGCAGCAAAATCCACCCTCTACTTTGGGAAAAGATAAAACAACTTACAACTTGGAGAGCTGAAACGGAAACCACTTACAAAAATGAAAAACTCTTAAAGAAACTAAAGAAATTAGAACATGACAAGAAAACCCCCAACAACTCACAACAACACCTGAAACAATTAGTATATAACGTTTCCAACAGAGAACTCACCAAAACAGAAACAGATGTACTAACCAAAGGATTAAATTATGCCATAGCACCCAAAAAGATCCCCACAGAATCCATCATATGTGCAGTAGAATCCAGCCCAACCAAATTAAATACAGATGAAGCTGACAGAATAAGATACCAGGTTACTAACATCTTATGCACAATGAAACCACCAAAAAATAACTTGCAAAAAGATGAATTCAGAGCAATACAAACCCTGAAAAATGATAACAGCATAATAATACTCCCAGCAAACAAAGGGAATGCCACAGTAGTAATAATGGACAGAAAAGACTACAAAACAAAATTGACAGACCTATTCCAAGAATCCACGTACAAACCTATAAACACAGACACAACCACATATCTGGAAAAATCAACCAAGAAGAAAATTATAACCAGCCACATAAGCAAAGAAATCCAACAGACGATCATCCCAAGAGAAAAATCTTCTAGATGCCCAAAATTATACGGCCTCCCAAAAATACACAAAGAAGGCATGCCTCTCAGACCCATAGTCAGCTCCAAAGGAGCACCATTACAAAACCTAGCTAAACACTTAGCAAAACAACTACAGCCCCATGCTGAAACCGCAGCTTCATATGTACAAAACTCATACCACTTCTTAGAAATGATCAAAGATCTGCATGTGGAACAAGAAGATTTGCTTGTAAGTTTCGACCTGGTTTCACTATTCACTCAAGTCCCAATAAAAGAAACTCTTGAAATCATCAAAAATAAATACCATCCAGCAAAAGACCTCATGGAACTAACAGAACACTGCCTAACCAACAGATATTTCATATACAAAGGACAAAGATACAAGCAAATTGAAGGAGCCCCTATGGGATCACCACTGTCACCCGTCATTGCAAACCTGTTCATGGAAGAATTCGAATCCAGAGCCCTGGCTAATACCACCCACAAACCTAAACTATGGCTAAGATACATCAATGACACATTTGTGATTTGGCCCCATGGAAAAGAAAACCTAAACAATTTCCTAACACACCTAAACAGCATACACCCCAAAATCAAGTTCACCATGGAAATGGAAATAAACAAACAACTACCATTCCTAGATGTACTAATCTACAAAAGAACAGATGGCACACTGGGACACACCATATACCAGAAGAAAACACACACCAACCGCTACCTCAATGCCCAATCCCACCACCACCCAGCACAGATAAATTCCGTGGCTAAAACACTAATTACCAGAACCAAACGCCTGGCAGATAAGACACATATAAAGATTGAACTATGCACCCTGACTAAAGTATTGACAGCCAACGGCTTCCACAAAAACAAAATCACCAGCTTGATCCACAAAAACACACCAAGATATAACAGAGACCTAGAAGATCAACAGACCTATGGAACAGCTGTCCTGCCCTACATAAGAGGTACTACAGATAAAATCAGTAAGATACTACACAGGCATCACATCAAGACTGCCTTCAAAACAGACAAAAAAATAGCAGCCATCCTTAAAAACCCCAAAGACAAAATTGACCTGGAAAACCAAGGCATATACGAAGTTCCCTGTGCATCATGCCCGGCCACATACATTGGACAGACCAATAGAAGAATAAGTACCTGCCTGGATGAACACAAAAATGCAGTAAAAAAGCTGGAACACATCTCCTCACTAGTCCAACACATGAAAACCACAGGTCACAACATCAACTTCAATGGCACCAAAACCCTAGCCCCTATAGAAAACCCCAGCCACAGAATCATCAGAGAAGCCATAGAGATTGAAAAAAAACCTGAAAGCATGAATAGAAGGGATGATTCCAGCAGACTGTCAATCATTTGGAAGCCTGCGCTCTCAAATAGAAAGATCTCCACACCACAAGCCAGGCAAACACGTGGGCACAAACAGACTCCCTCTGATGCGTCCAGCTCAAACACCCCCCCCTCCAGGCATCCAGATGAAACCTGGCTTCCTAATAGATAACAGCCGTTCTTTCACACGAAGCCAAGCTGCACTGAAAGCCTCCAACACAGGAACAGAGAGTTGCCAGCCAATCAAAGCCACAAAACAGACAGAAGAAACCAGAAACACCAATCAAACAAACTCCAAGTCCAATAAACACAACCAAGACTCCCAACCAATCAGGATAGGCTAGCCTCAAATTTAAAACCAACGGCTGTGAGACCCTGACCCACATACAAACTCCATACAGAAGCCTGATGATGGCAGATGAGATTCTGCTGAAACGTTGCTATAACTTTAAAAGCACTACAATGACGTGGGATAATACCCGAAGGAAGCTAAACAGCACACATATACATATATATGCTGTTTAGCTTCCTTCGGGTATTATTCCATGTCATTGTAGTGCTGTTAAAGTTGTAGCAACGTTTTAGCAGAATCCCATCTGCCATCATCAGGCTTCTGTATGGATGTGGGTCTCACAGCTCCTGGTTTCAAATTCGAGGCTGGTCCATTCTGATTGGCTAGGAGCCTGGGTCTGTGTTCACTGGACTTGGAGTTTGATTGATTGGTGTTTCTGGTTTCTTCTGTCTGTTTTGTGGCTTTGATTGGCTGGCAACACTCTGTTCTTGTGTTGGAGGCTTTCAGTGCAGCTTGGCTTCCTGGGAAAGGATGGCTGCTATTCATTAGCAAGCTGGGTTTCACCTGGGTGCCTGGTGGGGGGGTGTTTGAGTTGGAGGCATCAGAGGGAGTCTGTCTTTGCTCAGGTGTGGGGGTGTTTGAGTTGGAGGCATCAGAGGGAGTCTGTCTGTGCTCAGGTGTTTGTCTGTTTTGTGGTGTGGAGATCTTTCTATATATATATATATAATTAATAATAGTTAAAAGGCAAAAAGGGTTCCTTTCACTTCTCGTGCTTAAAAATCTTTTGCATTTTCAGCTATCATTGACACAGCAGAGTTTATTGATGTTTCTTTGTCCAATTGGGAAAAAAGGTCAATAGAGCATCTTCAAGAATTCTGTGTGAAATATTTTAGAAATCTGGTGAATAAAGTTGTTTGAATCCATTTTGAGCTAGGGTCTGGTTTATCAGATCAAGTTGAGTTGACTGATGCTTAATTTTATCCCATTACCAGGAAATTATTTGATCCTGAGGAAGTGGGCAGGTTCCTCAGAACTGTTAACCTGTCAGCCTGCTCCTCCTCTTGATTAAGGCATCCCAGGACATGGCATGTGGTTGGGTCCATGAAATGGTGACATTCTCCATGAGTGAAGTTGTCTGGGTGGCACTTGAAGAAGGTGGTGATATATCCTTTATCCACTCTTTGTACAGTCTACAATCCTCCTTGTCTAGGAAAGGTTCTTGAGAAGGTGTTTGGGCTGCAGCTTAGAGGGTCCTACAAGGAACAGATTGTTTGGAGCATTTCAGACATGTTGTCCACTTTATGCAAAACTTGCAGTGTGTATTCCCAAAAATCTGTATTTCCAAAGGAACAATATTTAAAGCACAAGAATATATTTGATGCACTCAAATAAATCACACAATTGGAACAAGGACAAAAATTAATCAAAAAGCATAGTACAGTGCTAAAGAAATATAAAGATGTTTTTAAGAAACACTTTCTTTAAAAAATCATAAAAACCAGGGTTGAAACATGCTTGAGGCTTTCACCTAGAAACACCTGCATTTTGCAGAACTTCATAGTAAAGTATCCCTAATGGATGGTTGTCTACTTGAATGCATTTAGGAAAAAGGAGCCTGGACAATTGGTTTCAATGTCAAATTGGTGTTAGGGGTTTTCTCAATCATCAATTACTATTCCAATATCTTTTTCACAAGTGTTGTTATCAATTCAAAATAACTTAGGTCAAGACAATACCTTTTATTTTTGTTTTCCAGTGAATCACTTTCCAATTGTCTCTGTTAAGTTTCACTCTGCTATTTTCCACTCAGTCTCCTACTCCTACTCAGTAGTCTCCTACTCAGATAATTTTGCTTTTACTTCTGTGACACAAAGTTATAGTTATCCCATGCAGTTTTTTTTATTACACTCAAGATAACTTTCACTCCACCTCTTCATTCAAGTCATTAATAAAATGTTAAAGTGTGCAAGGTTTAGACTGCCATGTCACTCAAACCAAGAACATCTATTGTTTGATTTTTAAAAAAGTGTTTGATGAGATTTTAAACAGCAATGTATCCACTTATTTGTCATTGCCATACACCCCATACTTAGATAGTGTACTATTCAGAATGTCATGTCATATGTTATGTTGAAATCAAGATATATCTATTGGGTTTTATAATGTAGTAAGAAAATTATGAACATTAAATTAGCAAGATTTGTTTCTTGCAAATCCACACTGATTTACAGTAACTGTTAAACTGTTTTAAAAGTGTTCACGGGTTGATGGCTTTGCAGTCCGCATGACAGTATTTCTTCGTAAAGCAAATCAGCCCTGACTGATAGTGAAGCTGAAGCTTAATTACTTTGGCCACGCAATAAGAAGAAAGGACTCATTGAAAAAGATCCTGGTAATGGGAAAGATTGAAGGCAAAAGGAGGAGGAGAAGACAGAGGATGAGATGGTTAGATGGAGGATCCCATGAAGATGAATTTGGTGAAACTTTGGGGGACAGTGGAGAACAGGGGGTCTGGAGTGTTATGGCCTATGGGGATCATGAAGAGTCGGGCAGGATTTAGCAACTAAACAACAACTACTACTACTACTACTACTACTACTACTACTACTACTACTATAGTATTCCTAGGTACTAGTTTTGGACTGATTGGTCTTTAGATCCATGATTCATCCTTTCCCCCTTTTGAATATAAAGATATTGCTAGCCACTTCACATTCTATTGGGATTTCTCAAAGATGAGACATTGAAATTCAGACAGTACTCTGGGATGTAGTTCCCCTGACTTATATGATTAAATTCACTTAAAGTATTGTAAGTAAGTATTCCTGACCATACTCTCACCAATCTCAGATTTCATCCCCACAATTCCTGTTGCATCTTCACAATTGCTTAGTGGAATACATACTCTTTTCTCAGACATAAAACTAAATAGGTTTGTATTGCATATCTTCATAATGCTGCCTACACTAAGTCATTGGTGTGCTGGCCTTTTTCTTGTTGTTTTGTTTAGAATGAATTGAGGGGTCCTTTTTTGTTCTTAATTTTTAGCTAATCTCATATCTTTCTGAGTTTGGGGTATTTTGGTGTCATTTTTTGGCCTTTGGTTGTTGTCCCTGTTTGAATTTTCTATATCTGACCTTTTTGATTTTCAGATTTTAATTCAGGGGCCACAATTGGTGTCTACTGCTATCTTTTTTCCTGCATACCAGTTTTCAAATATTCTCTTTTTGAGAAACTTTTGATGACATTGGGTACATTTTCACAATGGGTTCTTCTGTATGGAATTCTACTTATTATTGTCCCAGCTGTTTGTAAAAATCTGTTTTTCTAAAACCAATAGTATATTAAAAATCCACTCCCTCTTGCTACCTATCTCTTCTTTTTTCTTTGAAACATCACCCCAGAGTTTCATCTGTGAATATATCAAAGCTATTTTAGAGTTCAAATATTTCAGATAACTTTTATGTCTCTTGTTTTTGATTGTCAGTCATGTCCAGTCAGCTGCGTCCTTTGTATTATTCTCCTCCTAATGGAGACTTGCTTCATCTCTCAGCTTCTGTTATGGGCTTCCTTTATTTGGTCTAATAAATCTTTTTTTCTTTTTTTTTGTATTTTATGTGATGAAGTGCATGCACTCATTGCTCTAGTCTTCTTATATTGCTAGAAGCTTTCTGTAATACCCAGGAAATTGTTATCTGGAAGGAACATAAAAATTCACAGATATTTCAGATCATGACCAGGGAATCATACCCATTTATTATCACTCCAATTTATTAAGGATCCACCATTGGAAAGAATTTTATTTCTTCTTATGTCCCTGAGTTCCCAGGCTGGCTAAATGTAGTACTTTTGTTGACTTATTGGGAAAATTTGTTAATTGAAGGTCTGTCTTCAATTCTCCCATGAAATTTTAAGCAAAAAGTCATTTTCTACGATTTTCCTAGATATTGATGACAGCAGCACTGATAATGTTGATGACAGAATGGAATAGAATTGGATGAAAAATAAATTGACAGTGTTTCAGATTGGATTGAAACTGCATCTTTATTTGGATGAAGACATTCAATAGAAGTCTATGTATTTGGACTATGAATGACAGGGAAAATATAGTTTCGTTTATCATACTAAACTGGTTTATGATTTTTCTGGCAACTGCACAAGGATGTACCCACTTACAATCAAGGGAATACTGATATTCTGGATTGAAATGGAAGAACTGGAAAAGAAAGATACATTTTTAAGGATTCGGTGAAATAGGTTGAAACAATAATATAAAATGCTAACTATGTTGCTGATAAGAAGAGGAATTTAATCTTAAAGTATATGCTTTAATTTTAAAGCATGCACTGCATGTCTATTTGTGTTCTAAAGTTCCTCTACAATTTTATCTATGTACAAATTCCACCCATTTCTTCTACAATTTTGTAAACAACAAACTTAAGGCTAGGTCACACTGGCCGATGGATGCAAAATGTATGCAAAAAGGACACAGCGGACAAGCAAAATTTCGGGGGTGGCTCCATCTGTTGTTATCCGCTCTCAAAAGTGGTGAAAATTTGCATAAACAGAATGGAAAAGAACGGAAAGGAACAGATGGGGGTAGTATGTAGCGAGGATGGTAAGCGGATGTTCGTAGGAAGCCTAGCG
This sequence comes from Laticauda colubrina, assembly GCA_015471245.1. Classification (NCBI taxonomy): domain Eukaryota; kingdom Metazoa; phylum Chordata; class Lepidosauria; order Squamata; family Elapidae; genus Laticauda; species Laticauda colubrina. Next base: position 22,122,214 of record BLBF01000052.1, read on the forward strand.
GATGGAAGCGGATGACACATCCGAAGGGCTTCTGGGGGAAAATAGTGAAGCGGACATGTAGCAGAAGTAGCGGATGCGTAGCAGATCACGCGGATGCATCACGGACACCTATAGGGTGCATAGCGGATGCGTAGTGGATGCATAGCGGATGCAAAGCGTTCACTGAGCATGCGGGGAGGATGACTTGCATTAGCTCCGCGCATATAAAAGGATACAGCTCACAAGTAGTCACCATTCAGAGGAAAGACCTGCTGCCAGAGACATCTTGAAAGAATACCATGGTTCGTCAGTCAGGGAAGAAGAGGAAGCCTGTGCCTACTCCTGCCAGCCCTGGCAAGAAGGACAGAACCCTGGCACTGACTCTGAAGCTGCTGGTGCTTCTGCTGCTGGTGGTGGTGGTGGTTTTGCTGCTGGTGCTGCTGGTGCTGCTGGTGCTGCTGGTGCTGCTGGTGCTGCTGGTGCTGCTGGTGCTGCTGGTGCTGCTGGTGCTTCTCTTGGTGCTGCTGGTGCTGGTGCTTCTCCTGCTGGTGCTGCTGGTGGTACTACTGCTGGTGCTGGTGCTGCTCCTACTGCTACTGCTACTGCTGCTGCTGTAGTGGACCAGCCCCAAGGCCCTCAAAACCCTGCTGCTGAAGGCCCTGAAGCCCCTGCCAGAGGGAGGAAGAGGCAAGGGAAGGAGAAGGGACAGAGGAAACAGTAATCCATTTCCGAGGACCATGAGGAGGAGGTGCTGGAATGGCTGAGGGAGAACGAGTACCTGTGGAGAAAGGGCCACAGGCTCTATCATGACACCAAGAGGAAGCAGGCAGCATGGAGAGACAAGGCAGAGAGCCTGGGCTATACTTCAGATGTACTCCTGGGATGGTGGAAGCACATGCACACCTGGTATGGCAAGCTGCACCTCAAAAAATCTGGCTAGGCCGCTGTCAAGCTCACTGACCGGGAGATGTATGTCATGGCCAAGTGCAGTTTCCTGGAGGGTGAGGTCTGCCACCGAGAAGCAGCCCCTCTGTCAACCCTCTCCCTCAGAGAGCCCACAGACAGCCACTCCTCTTCCAGCCAGGAGACAGCTACCGTGTCCAAGCAGGTGTCTTTGGAGGGCCCCTTGGCAGAAGATGTGGAGGATCCCCTGTCTCAAATGGATCAAGAAGAAGCAGCAGCCAGAGACCAACCCACACCCACACCCAGCTCCACCTCCACAGAAAGCAGGCAGAGAGTCAGACTGGAGGACCAGAGCCACACTGTCCTCTGGAAGATCAGGGACACAATCAAAACCAGCACAGATCTTCTCTCTCAGCTGGTCCACAGCAGCATACCATCATCGAACCACAAGCCCTTCATCACCTATATGAGCCAGACCCTCATGGTCCTGCCCGAGGCCCAGTACCAGGTGATGAAGGAGAAGATAACAGCACTGCTGCACCACCCTCCAGGCCCAGCTGAACCTGCTCTGACCCACTCCAGGACTGCTCCTCTACCGCAGGCAATGTCACAGCCCTTCCACAGCTTTCAACAACCCCTCACCTACCAAGGCTACGAGTACCAGGACTTCCCACAGCAGAGGCAGCCCTTCCTAGTCCAGGCCCAGGTACATTCCACGCCACAGACGCCTCACCTGACCCAGCTGCAGACCAGACAGCCCCACTACATTCCTCCTTCCTGCACCCCACAGCCAAGCCCCTCAACAGAAAATCTGTCATCAGTATTGTGCCTGACATCTCAGGTCCTTGAGGAAGGGCCTCTCAACCTCACGGGACTGAGTCAGCTCTCTGAGAGCTTCCTGAACACACCATCCCCTTTTGTACTCTCAGGGCCAAGCACCCCAATGGTGTCTCAGACCAGCACTCCGGCCACAGCCACCTCCACAGTCCTTGGCCACTCGACAGCTAAGACCATGGACATGCCTCAGAGTGACTGAGAATAGTGCCAGAGACTGAGTTGTTACCTGTTCACTTTATCTTTGCTTAAGACACTTTACTTGGTTCATTTTGCTTTTTTAATAAAGTCATACAGTTTACTTAAGACAGTTATTACTAAAGATTATCTTTGCTTCACACACTTGGTTCTTTTTTTTTACTTAATAAAGTATTGGTGAAAACTTTGAAAAAATGGTTAAGCCTTTGCATGCTTGTGGGATAGGTAAGGATAGTTGTGGGATGGGTAAGGATAGTTGTGGGATAGGTAAGGATAGTTGTGGGATGGGTAAAGATAGTTGTGGGATGGATAAGAATAGCTGTGGAATTGATAAATCTCCAGTGCAAGCATAGTGGGACTGTATGGTCCACCCTCCCAGCTGCCACACATATGGCCCTTTTTATCAATAACAATTTATTCATTCATCAACACATTTCAAAATAAACAAAGCTCTTTATTAATGCCCTATTCATTGTAGGGCCACTCAACGTACATGGCACAATCTCATCAGTGTTATGAGACAGGCTCAAGGAAGCATCCATTAATCATCTACCATCCTGTCTTGCCACTCCACTGGTCCAGCTGGGGAGTTGCACCAGTGTTTCAGGAGGTTGCGCTGCTTCTTCCCTTCATGTGAAGCTCTGTTGGGGCCTTGTACATCCACAGTGTCGATCAGGTTTTGTCCTTGCCTCCATTCACCAGGCTCCATGTCCCCATTCCCTTGTTGACAGTCCACAAGCCTGTTCTGCAACACTGGGTAGCGGGTGCGCATGAGATTGTGCAAGATGCAGCAAGCTTCCACAATGCTCCTCGCAGTATGTGAGTGATGCTGCATGGTGGTGAGAAGTACCTGGAACCTGTTGGCCAGGATGTCAAAGGTGTTCTCCACCACCCATCTTGCCCTAGACAGCCTGTAGTTGAAGATCCTCTCTTCATGGGTGAGGTATCTGGAACTGTACGGCTTCATGAGGTAGGTTGTGAGGGAGAAGGTGTCATCACCCATGATGAAGTAGGGCACATCTTGTGTGTCGTTGGGTAGGGGGTCTGGATCTGGAAAACCCATGATGAGGTTGCATTCCAGCCTATCCTTGAGGTCACTAGTGTTGTATACCTGGGCATCTGAAGCTGACCCGTTGCCTGAAGCATCGATGTAGATGAACTTGTAGTCAGCATCAACCATGGCAAAGAGGATGATACCGAAGAAGCCCTTGTATTTGAAATAAGTGGACCCTGAGTTGGCTGGAGCTTTGCAGGCCACGTGCTTCCCATCTATGGATCCAACGGTGTGGGGAAAGTTCCACCTCTGATATCACTCTTCTGTAAGTTTCCTCCAGCCTTCTTCAGTGGTGGGGCACTGGAGGAGCTCCTCCACGTATTCTTCGATGATGGCCTGCACCACTTCTCTGACCACAAAGCTGATGCTGTTGTGTGGCACCCTCCAGGCATCCTGCATGTTTTTGTATGTGGTTCCAGAGGCCAGGTGGCACAGAATTCAGTGCCACCTTCAGTCCAGGGTCCAGGCTGGGAGGAAATTGGTGCTCGGCTTGGTCAACCTGGGTCTCAGATGCTCTACAATTTCATCAAACATGGCTGGTGGCATCCTCATGAAGTGCTTGAATGCACGAGTGTCTTCATTCCTCAGCTCCACCATCAGCTTGTCATACAGTCCAAACTCCGCTCTTCTCCCGATCCATTGTCGGACCCACACAGCTCTTGGACATCTCCTTCTTCTCCTTGCGTAGAAAAAGTGAAACAGTCTGAACAGGGCTTGGTTCTGGTGTTGAATGATTGCAGCTACCATAAGGAGTGTGTGATGATCCATGGTGGAGATCAATGGATGATGTGGAAGAGCAAGACCAAGAGTGAAAAGGTCTGTACACCACAGTTGCTGGACTCATACTGAGATCCAGGTGATTTCCTCCCCCTTTTTATAGGAAATGTCAGTTTTCCGCTAGGTGTCCTTCCACATACTCTAGGCATACTCCAGATATCCTAAATATCTGAGATACGTCCCATATACAAACGTTTTGTCCATTTTAATGCTTTATATATGAGATACATCCGCTTACATCCTTTCTATTTCCGTGCTACTAATGCTGTGTGGACGTTCCATGTACCTTTCGCTTCCTCCCTCTTTCTGTTTTCAGCTGGAGCAGATGTGAGTTGCGAGGATGCCCAGAGGATACAGCAGACGTGTAACGGATGACAACGGATGTAGAACGTTTGTTGCCCGTATGTGTCATGGATGTACATCGTACACAGCGGAAAGTTCATCCTCTCAAAAAGTTTTGTGCAGCTCAAAACTTTTTGAGTGGATGAAATAGCAGTAGATGGATGTTTGACAGATAGAGCATATGAAACATGTACACAGTGATTACACAATGGATGCATCGCGTTTTCCAACGAATGGCAAGCTTTTTTGTCCGTTTTACATCCTCTTTGCATCCGTTGGTGCAGTGGGACATGGGCTTTAAAGACTCAAAATCCATCCCACCCCTAAAAGGACCTAATGGTAAAGACTATAATGATGAAACCATTAAAGCCAACCTCTTTAACACATTCTTTGGATCAGTCTTTGTAAACAGCAATGGATCATGGCCAATATTTCCTAGTCAAACCGCAGACAATTACAATGATCTAATGCCTATCTGTTTTACAGAAGATAATGTTAAAAAAGCACTATGCAATCTAAAACCATCTCTATTTATTGGACACAGTGGACAATATGCCTACTTCCTAAAAAAGCTATCCACTGCCATAGCAGACCCTCTAAGCAAAATCTTTGAAAAATCTTTCAGAACCAACTCCTTGCCAAACTTATGGTCACTAGCCACGGTCATCCCCATCTTCAAAAAGGGAGACCGCAGCCTAGTTGAAAATTACAGACCAATCTCTTTATTCTGCATTACTTGTAAAGTCATAGAATCAATTATTAATCAATCCATTATCCTCCACTTAGAGACATACAACCTACTCTCTAACAAATGATTTGGTTTCAGAAAATAAATTATCCTGTAATCTGAAACTCCTACACTGCAAAAACATATGGACTACACAACTCGATCAGGACAAAGCAATAGATGTTATTTACATAGACTTCTGCAAAGCCTTTGATTCAGTGATACACAACAAACTGCTTTTAAAACTAAAATCTTATGGTATTTCCAGACACCTACATAACTGGATAGCTGCATTCCTATCAAACAGGCAACAAATGGTCAAAATAGGGAGCATCCTATCAAGCCAGTGTTCTAGGACTAACTCTCTTTATACTCTATAAAATGACCTTTATGTTCATATTAAAAGCAACTGTGTTCTTTTCACTGATTATATAAAGCTATTCAACACCACTGACAATCCTGCTACCCTTCAAAAAGACCTCAACTATGTGTCGGAATGGTCAAACAAATGGCAACTTCAAATCTCAACAAACAAATGATCTGTCCTTTATATTGTCAAAAAAAAATCAGAAAATAAAATACAAGCTGAATGGTCAAGACCTAGTTGATGTCACCCACTACATCAAGGACCTTGGAATACTCATCTCTAATGATCCAAATGCTAGAGCCCACTGTAACAACATAGCCAAAAAGGAATTAAGAATTGTTAGAACAATACTCAAATACAGCTCATCAGTCTGTAACCTGCACTACATATCAGATATTAATACAGTTGAGAAATTCTAGAGATATTTCACGAAAAAAGTCTTCCATGCCTCTACTTGTAACAGAATACCTTACACCATCAGACTTAAAATTTTAGGCCTAGACAACCTAGAATTATGCCACCTTTGATCCGATCTAAGCGTTGTACATAAAATTATCTATTGCAATGCCCTACCCATCAATGACTACTTCAACCACAACGATACAAGAGCACACAATAGATACAGACTTGATTGCAGGAAATATGACTTCAGCAACAGAGTGATCAATGTCTGGAATACACTACTCAACTGTGGTTTCTTCCCCAAACTGCAAAAACCTTAACCTTAGACTGTCTACTGTTGACCTCATCCCTTTCCTAAGAGGTATGTAGAGGGCATGCATAAGCATACCAATATGCCTACTGTTTCTGTCCTAATGTTTCTTTTTATTAATATCTATTTCATGTATTTGTAATCATGTTTATACTTACACCTGTTATCTAATACTTGCTTGACAAAATAAATAAATGAAATAAAAAATAAATAAATAAATTCAGTTTGCAACAAATGCAAAGGAAGCTGAAAAAAATGTCACCATGTAAGATTCCCAATATTCAAATGATGTGTAAATATGCTGACTTTATTGTCTGGTGTTGATTTGTTTGTGACTGAATATTTTCACCTTTGAAGATTCCCTTTCTGGTTAGCTGAATCCTGAATGGTTATAACTTGACTTGGCACAGTTTTGACACTGTTTTGCAGTAAGTGTAAGGGAAATTCCTTACATTAGACTTTATGAGAATAGTGCAATTATAATATACCTGGGTTGTCCCTCACAAAGCTCCTAATGAAAACTGAACAGTTAAATAATTATTTAGAATGCAGAGGCACAATTTATCTCCACTTTCTTGAATGTCATTAAAGTTTAGGCTGAGAAATTATTACACCAAACTTTGTTCTGTTTATAATAGTGAAGCTCTCCCTCTCTGTAAATAAAATATGAAAAAAGTATCTCTACTGGTGGGGAAATATATCATTGCAAAAAGAAAATTTACAAACAAAACTGTCAAAAGAGTTTATGGTTTTAATTTCTTTCATCACTTCTACTGCAGAAGAATAAAATTCCTTTACTCTTAGTTATCCTTCCTTATTTCCTTCCTTCCTTCCTTCCCTCCCTCCCTGTCTCTCTGTTCATTATTTTACAGTGATTATACTGTCAGATTGGAAGAATGGTACAGTGGCCTAGAGGTGAAAAAATCACTTCTCACCCAGAAGGTTAAGAGTTAAATCCTAGGAGATATTTCTCTATCAGGGCACAAAGAGAAAATATCTACTGAGAACTCTGCATAGGCATCAGGAAGAGCATCTGGTCAGTAAATGCTCAGCTCCATTCAGTTGCCCCGACCCCACTCTGACGCAAGGAATTATAAGGTCATAAAAATAAAAAAAATCTGCCATGGGAAAAGGAATGAATATATTCAGAACATATTTGAAAGAACAGCTATAGGCAATTTTTATATCCACTTTGTTAAGCCTGGGTTCCCCAACCAGGGTTAGGTAGACAAGCTAAACAGAATGTGCAGCGTTAGTCAGATAGGCACACAGATAAATGAGTGAGCTAAGCTTGTATGTTTATTAACATACAGTAAAAATAACAGATATGCTTGTGCTATCAAGAATATAGTTTATTCCAGTATAAGTTTATGGCATAGTCAAATAACAGTCCAATATTCATTTACCATGTAGTCAGTCCATTCAGGGGTATTCAGTTAGCAAAGTCCATGTAGAATATCCTATGTCAGTTCACTTAAAAATCAGTCCTTTGTTGTCTCTCCCGTTCGAGCAATGCAGTCTTGATTCCAAGCAGTAATCAGGGATCATCAAAGCCAGAGAGAGTGCGAGCAAGCTGTAGACTTGCTACTTTTAAATGGTTTTCATAACCACTCCCACAATTGCTATTTCACAGTTAAAGCTGCATACACTAACTATGATTCATAGTTATTATTTCACCTAAACCAGTTAGGGTAAATGATGTTATCCCTAACACACTTTACATGGTTCATTTTGAAAATACAATCTTGGAAGAAATTGTAATGTTAACACTTGGGCAGAATATAAATTTATTATAGTTGCTCACACAGTCTGCCAAATGATTAGACTGGATTTGGTATTTTGATACTATCAAGTCTTCCCAAAGATCTGAGATAAACAGTTAATATTAAAATTTTTACAGTTATTATCATTGTCTCACTTTTAAGCTGATGTACAGGTTGGTATACATATTAGGCTTCTAATGTCTTGAAATTATATTGTGTTGTCATTTATAACTTTCCATTTTCCCTCCTAAGCTGTTGGAAAACTTCACCAAAGTTATCAATGAATTCCCTGATCAACATCATTTTGATCAGCTTGCCAAACAAACATCAGGGTGCTGGCAAAACCATACTCATAACTCTGAAAACCTAATTTCTTATAGTTTGATTTTTAAGATTACATTTATTCCAGAAAGTCTGAAATGCTTAAGTAAAGTAACCACCTGCCAGTTTTCCAATATTATGGTTACAGTAGGCATTGTCTTTACAATGAGCTTGTTGGAGTAGATGTACTTTAAGGTACATTAACTATATTTTCTACAGTGTAATTGTTTTAAGATAAGAAGCAGTATTGCTAGTAGACAATAGATAATCTGAACCACAACAGTCACTTCAATTTAGCATTCTAGCTTCAAATGAATGGGTAGTTTCTAGATCATTTTAGTTTGTTGAGACATTCCTTCTAATTTCAATAAAGAATGTTTCGAGTCATTAATTAGACAGAAACTTTGCTGGTGATTTGCTTTCTCAGCAGTACAGAGATGTTAAACTGAATTAGCAGGAAATGTCTTTAGATAATGTAAAATGGAGAGGGAATCCAGTGTCCTCCAGAGATCATTAGACTGCAATTCCCATCATCATCCTTGTGCTGGTTTGAACTAATGGAGTTTATAGTCCAAAACATCAGGAGAACAGCAGGTTGCCCACTCATGTTCTAAATAAGCTAGGAAAAAAAAAGAATGAATGAGTCCCATGAATATGCTTCTGTTTATCTTCAAATATTTTTAAACAAGATGGGAAAAAACCCACAATGTACATCAATAGTGAGTTAAAATTTTATTTTCCTAGTCTTGTTTCTCATCATCTTGCAGGTGATGCTGGCCATTGCATCATTCCTAGTAATATAGTTTGCATAAAAGTCTTAGGAAACTACGTCTATTTTCTGATTAGCCATTTTAATCCATATAATTAAGGTTATGACCTGATTAGTGTGTAGGCAGATTAAAGATCTTGAACAGAAAGGATTTTGTCATACAATATAATTTCCTAGAAGTATTATTCTTCAAACTGCAGGTAAAAAATCCTGGAAGATGTGTAGTAACTGGGAAGAACGTGGCTTGTGAATGGGCAGCAGAAGACTGAGGGAACTATTAATTCATGAGAGTGATCAGGAGTTTATGTAGGCAGCCTGAACAGTAGTGTTGAAAACTGTGCAGGCTAAAACTGGATTACAAAATGGACAGACAATAGAAGAAAGAGAATTGGTGATAAGATGGAGATGGAGTAGAGTGGAAGAAAGTTACTGGAAAAGGAAGAAAGAATAACAGAAAAGAAGAACTGAATGAAAAAGATGGGTGACATGAAGGTCCAGCTTCTACTTCATCATATCTGGTGAAAAGGAGTCCACCATTTTTCTGAATCATTGGTACCACTGTGAAATTAATCCTTTCCTACTGTTCAACTAGAATTTCCCCTCCAGTATCTTAAATCCATAATTCTGCATCTTGCCCTCTAGTATGGCAGAAATTTTGATCTTTTTCTATAGAATAGCCTTTTGGGCGTTCCAGATGTTGTGATTTTTCAAATCCTTTATTTTATTGGAATCATGCTTTGAATAGTCAAAAACAATAGAGAGGAAAATGATCAGAAAAACTTATTACTGTTGTCTTATTATTTTATATCAATAATGCAAACCTGGATTTTGGGAGGAATATCTAGGATCAGCAGGAAAATGAATGGAAAAGAGATATGTTTATCTCTTTATTATTTGTATATTTTAAGAGTTATTAGGCCACCCATTTCAAACAACATTATTGTTTTCATTTGCAAGTGGCTAATTGGTATTCTGGGAATCCCTTAAAACCTTTTTTTTCAACAGGCTTAAGGATCAGGGAAATTGGGAGCCTGAAAAATGGCTATACTTCATGAAATATCTTGAAGGCACTTTCCATAGTTTTTAGCTATATTTCTGCTTTGATTTTTAATGGTTTTTAAAGCTTTATTTTTTATTATTCTGTTTTTAATTGTCACATAAACATTTAGAGCCACGTTTGTGAGATGGATACTCTCTTTATATATATCTGTATGTATATATGATTGACTGATAAATAAATATGTAAATAAATAATGTTATTTATTGTTTCAAGTGAAACTTAAAAAAACATTTGGGTATGTTGAGTTGTATTATTTATAGCTTGACATTTCTGTTCCCAAGATTTAATTTAACACCACAAGCAGCAGTTCAAACTAACCTTTGGAACATATTCAGAAAGAGGAAGGGGAATATATCCCCAAAAACCTATAGTAAGCATTTGTGTAAATTAATTGTTGGATCGAATCTGATATTCTGAAAAAACATTGTTTCTATTCATTGTCATTCCTCATTGAAATTCTATAGTACATTTCTTCTATAAATCATGTTGAATGTTTATTTTAGAACACTGACACATAGTTTCTTTAAAAAGGTAGATGTAAGCTCCATTTCAGAACATCCAAGGGTCTGCTTACACACACCGCTAATGCTGGCTGGAAGGTGTGTGGCTAACCATGACACAGTCTTCCTCTCATTCTTATATCATAGCTGAGAGCATCTAAGTTGTTTTTTTTCCAAAGAGTCCAAATACAAAGTGGCAATACAAGAGTAGCCAGATGAAATCCAAGCATCCAAATTATGTAGTCATCATCAGCCCAGATCCAAACTCACAGTCACAAGATTTCAAGGCAAGAGGCAAAGGAAAGGGAGTCTAGGTCAACAAGCATTCATCTCTAATAGAGGGGCCTGAACTAGCTGCTCTTTCTAAAATAGAAGCAGGTATTATTTCTCTGGAATAGTGAGGTTTCTTTCTGGCAAGGAACCTTTCAGAATGTCTTTGCTCTGCTCTGTTCTCCTCTATGCACAAGGAACCCTTTCACTTGGAGGGAGTGGCAGCTCAAACTCATCTGATTACCAGGTTGTGTACCTTCTTGTGCCCACAATTCCTCAGGCAATTCATCCAGCAACTTGGGAATTGATTGTTCACTGTCAGTTTCCTTGTTAGAGTTTGAACTGACCATGATAAAGAGTCAGGCAAAGCATATCTTCCTTCTCTAGTCTATCTTTGTAAGAATCTTTGAGACAAATTTAGTGAAAGGTTCCAAGAACATCTTCAATTGGAACTATCTACTCTCAGTCTTGTATAGTAGGCAAAGTGCATCCCTGCTCCACAAACTATTTCTCCTTTAATAAAATAAGTAAATGAAGAATTTGTTGCTAATTTCTGGTACATGCAAACTTGCCAATGGAACTATGAGAGCATGGAATAGAATTTATTAGATTAGAAGAACTTTATTGTCATTGTACAAGTACAATGAAACTGTGGATGCACTCTAGCAACTGTTCACAATACAATAAAACCAAAGCACTTAAAAATGAAGATAAGAAAGATATTGCAAATCTCCATTTGCAATTTGAGAGTACAATATCTACGAATATACACAAAATATACATCTGAATGGGGTATTGAGATTTCACATCTTTTCACATCTTAATGAAGTCGTGACTTCGTGTTTATTTGTGGTTCGGATGGCCCAGGGAAAGAAACTATTTGTTAGTCTAGTGGTGTGGGATTTTATTGACCTAAAATGCCATCCAGACTGCAGCAGGTCAAAAAGATAATTGCCAGGGTGTGAGGGGTCTTCTATGATGGCCTTGATTCTGCTTTGGCAGTGGGACCTGGCTAAGTCTTCCAGGGAGGGCAGAGGGCAACCAATGATCTTCTGAGCTGTGTTTATCACCTTCTCTACAGTTTTCCTGTCCTCAACTATAGAGCCTGCATACCACACACCCAGTCAATATGTCAGAGTGCTTTCCACAGAGGCTTTATAGAATTTACAACCATTAACTCATGTGATCTATCAAAAACTTCCACCTTTTTAAAACACCAATTTGCTATCAATAGGCTAAATGGTTTGGATGTTTATGCATTTTATACACACACATGTACACACACATGTACATCTAATGATCAAACACCAAATATGTTTTGCAGATTTTATAGGCATGAATAGTACCATAATAACATGTGAACATACCATATTAAATCTTAAATCCTTTTGGAATGAATGTATGCATTTAAGTAGAGATCTCCCAAGTTTTTTTTTTAATTGGCTGTAAATCTTTAAACAAAGAACAACTCCACTTCATATCACCTCTATAAGAAAAGGCTGTCATCCTCAATCAGCTATTGGTATTGCTGCTTTGGCTTCCACATCACTCTTTTATGTAGCACTCACTACCTCTTTGTTGTAGAAAAATGAGTTATAAATGAAGTATGATCCAGAGACAGAGCTCAAATTTAAAAGAGGAAAAGCAAAAGTTGAGCTTTTATGGGTGACAGTTGGAAGCCCCATGCTTTGTTCCAAAATTCCTTTTTGATATTACAGATAGCTCAGAAGTATGTGACACACAGTGAAATCCTAGGCACAAGGATTATAACAGACTTTGCAGCACAAACAAAATGTAGATATGTTGCATGCATGTCAGAGTGACACATGGAATGAATTCATGGATCTAACGCTATGTGGGATATTCTTTTTTTATTCTTTTATTTGTTTAATTTATATGAAAATAATTTGAGGGAAAAGGCCTTGCACACATTTAATTAGCTGTAGAGCAAGTAGAAGCAACTATATTATTTCCCAATGATATCTCTGGCATACATCATAAAGATTTAAAATCATTAGAAGTGGACACTTGTATTCCATAGCAGAATAAAGACAGTCTTTATTTCCTCAAGAATTGGCAGCACTTCTTCCTATTCTTCTTTAGAGAAACAGAATTGGGCAATTTCTCTTTTTTTATTTCTATTATTAAGGTTACTACCATGAGGAGGAAATTGTCTCGAAATGAAATGGAAAGATTACTAAGATCTAGGCAATAAGCAAATTATTGTATTCATTTATTAAAAGCCTATTCTGCCATAAATTAAAAGCTTTTGATGGTATACAAAGCAACAGTATGACCAAACATCCATGATATTTATCATGAAAACACTTATCATTATCATCATCATCATCATCACCATCTCTATTAGAGTTGGCTGGCTTATAAAGTCAAATAAATTTTAAAAATCATCAACATCTTCAAATTTGAAAGGTAAAGGAATCTTACGTCTAAGACATGTGTTCAGGTAGTCCTTGACTTATGATCAGAATTGAGCCCAAAATTTCTATTGTTAAGTGAGACATTTGTTAAGTGAGATTTGCCTCACTTTACAACTTTTCTTGCCAAAGTTGTTACCTGAATCACTGTAGCTCAGAGGGATCAAACTCATGGCCCATGGGCGAGATGCTGTTGTGGTCCACTGGCAGCCTGTGGAGCTAGAAACAGAATCAGACAGTGAGGAGGAACATGGGCCAGTCCTGGAATCTAAGGAGGGCTTGGTGAGGTATCTACATCCAACACAGAGATGGAGCCATGGCTATCTGAGAGTTATGTGCTGACTCCGGAGCCTCCAGAATCTGACATCAGTGAGGCAGAGGAACAGGGGGAGCATGTTCCCAGTGCACACTTGTGCAGAGCTGCCAGAAGACAAGAACAGTTAAGACAAAAGGGATGACTCAGGAATAAGGCTTGAAGATAATTGGCTCCTCCCATGAGACATAAAGGAGGCGCAAAGGGACATGAGCCTTTGGAGGAAGCAACTCTGTTCATTCTGGTCAGTTTGGAGTTTGAAGCTCCAGGTTGACTTTGTGCTCCATTTGGCCTTGTACAACTAATTGGCAATTTAGCAACATTTCAAGGGAGATAAAGGTATGTGCTTATCAGTCTTATCCTGAAGGATTGTGGCAGACTTCTGTTGGACTATTCACAAACTGTTTGGGACTCATTACGGGCTGTGAATGAATATAATTCACATCCATTGAAATAAAACAAAAGGTTTCTGGGACTAGCGTGTCTTTGTTACTGTCTCAGGAAGCCTTGGTCAGAATAGATGCATCACACACTGGCCACACCCATGCCCAGTTTAGCAAAGTTTGATGATGATGCTATGACAACACAAGTTTGACATCCCTGCTGTAACTGATAAGAAAATAATCTGGTTGTTAATTACTGTCATTGAAGAAGGCATAAAAGACTTTGATAAAATAAGATGACATGTGTATCTTCTCTACTTTCTATCTAGGTGATCATTCTTAATAAACAACTTCCCAGATCTCCCTTTTTATTTTCATTTTTAAATCTTAAACAAGGACTTGGAAGCCCTTGAAACAGAGAAAATTCATTGTAATGTAAACAATATGGCCAACTGTTAGTTCTATTTAGAAATTACATCAGTTTGTTCAAGTCTGTGTTTTAAATTGACTTCTGAAAAACATAAAAGCATATCAAACTTCAAATAACTGTTAAAATCCATCAAACATTAAAGGCAGATTCATGTTCTGATTATTTAATTTATACCCCATCCTTCTGCTTATATAAGCACAAAAGGTACTGGTAACTGAAATAAAAATACATGTACTTTGTTCCATTCCCTTTCAAGGTAATCACCATTGTTACAAAAATTTAGAAAATAAATAAAAAGCTGTGAGCTAAAGAAATTAAAAGCATGAGGAAAAGGGAATATTTCAATTACACAGTGTTCATTATACTTCCCAATCTCCTTTGCAAGCCATCCATATCTTCATACCTTCATATAGGGTCTTGTCTGCTTTTAAATTTCCTATCTCTCTTTTGGACAATCTCATCAAATCCATCCAGCTACAACTTTCATTCATCTGCCATTATTTCTTGATTCTATTCCCATTTCCATTTTGTCATGTTTGCTGTTATGCTTTTCCTGGCATACACAGCTTCCACTTCCATTTAATGAACTGGTCCAAGTTGCTTTAATACAGTCCCATTTTCAATTGTTTCAGCAAACATTGCGACAGATCACACGCAACCCATTCCCTTTCTAGCAACATTTTCATACTTTACAATTTCTTTGGCCAGTCTCTCACCTTCAGGAATTGTTCTAGCAACATATATAAATTCATCTACTTGTCAATCTTTTCTTATACTTCACATATAATTTTCACTCATTCTCTACATTTTCATTACCAAACATAACCATCTTTGTGTGCTTCTTGATGTATGACCATGCAAGCTGTTAGGGATAACATTGTTTACCCTAACTGGTTTAGGTAAAATAATA
>BLBF01000052.1:22142260-22158537 GCA_015471245.1 Laticauda colubrina
GGACTGACTAAATGATACATGACTATTGGACTGTTATTTTGACTATGGTATGAACTTATAATGAAATAAACTATATTCTTGATAGCACAAGCGTATCTGTTATTTTTACTGTATGTTAATAAACATACAAGCTTAGCTCACTCATTTATCTGTGTGCCTATCAGACTAAGGCTGCACATTCTGTTTAGCTTGTCTCCCTAACCCTGGTTGGGGAACCCAGGCTTAACACAAGCTATCTACAGTAATATTTGCTGCAAATCATTCACATTCTCAGCCAGGATTGCTGCATGCATACTCACACAATCAACATCTGCTAATGAAATTAAAAGCATTTTTAATTGAAGAAATGTGGGTGGAATGGATGGAAATCAAAGCACATTTCTAATCTTAACTGGCATTACATTGACATGCTCAAGCACATCTATATGATACACCTGTGGTCACTTATTAAATCTAATACTGACTATTTATCATTATTTTTGATGAGGTTACTAGTCCTCAATAAGTTCTGCCATTAAAAATACTAAACCTCTGTTTTTAAATAGAAAGGCACCCACCCACACACACACAGAGAGAGAGAGAGAGAGAGAGACAGACAGACAGACAGACAGACAGAGGGAGAGGGAATGGGTATATCTCTTCAGTATGAACAGGGCTGTCTGAAAGTAACTTTAATTCATCAACCACAGATTTATGTAGGCATTATTAATGTAGGCATTTTCCCCATAAATTGGACAAAATGAAAAAGATACAAGAGTTGTAGAAATGATACTCATAGATTAATGCATCCCTACATCAAATGGAAACAAAATGGGAAGAATAAAGAGCTTGATTCTTACATTTTGCTATCCTGTGACTTTATTTCCAATTTTACACAAATCTATGTGTGAACTTACTACTTATGATATTTTAAGGCAACACAGAAGATTGCACTGTAAAATGTACAAACTTAGGAGATATCTTGAAGTTGTGACATTAATCTGAGCTTTATGACTGTCAGTAACATATCAAAAACTCTCTGGATTCCTAACCAGCACACATTGTCATGGTAACATGGATGGAACTTTTATGTGCTGATACTATACAGTCTACTCATAGCCATTGTGATCCTCATGGATCAGACCTCAAATCTCTACTTGAGAAACCTTGGCTATTTTCATTTAACTTGATCATTAGGGAACAAAGCAGAAGAACTTATGACTGGCTCAACAAAAACATCAATAAATCAGTTAGTAACAGGAAGACTGTCGAACAGGAAAACAACAAAACAGATATATACCAGAAGTACTAGAAATAATCTTTCAATTGTAAAGAGCTAAACAACAATCCCTGTCTAGCAAAAATCAATAAAAGTCTTACAGGTGCAAAGTAAGGTTAAAAATACCAGTAAAAAGAACAAAATGTTAAAGGAAGATATAATATCCTAGAAAAAACAATTTTAACATAGGAGAAGTATGATGGGATAAAACACTAATACTGTGTGATCTCGCCACTCCTGAGGAAAAATGAACTAGGGAAGTATGAACTTAATCAGAAGTTACCTCTGAATCAGTAGAAAGGAAGAGTAGCATTTACTTCAATTTCTTGAAGATTTAGGTAATAAAACTTATCTATTTTTTTCCTCGGGTTTTCATGAACTTTCTAGTTACTCAGAAAAAGAATTTGGAGTATATAGTTGAGGATCTACTTTAATGCTCAGTGCTACTCTATACTTTGTTCCATTTAGCAAATATACTTTATCCTTCAAATATTGTTGTATGCTCCAAATTCTGCACTTAAATTCTCTAGATCCTCTATTATATGAACTCCCCATCTAATTCCTTACTATATCAAAGAAAATAACTCTTTTTTCCATTAGTTTTCTTTCCAAATTGTGTTGCCCCCCCCCACTTCCTTCATAAGTCAGTGTTTTTCAAAATCAGCAACTTTAAGATACTAATTAGGGCAGGGGTGTCAAACTTGCATTGTCACAGCAGCATCACATGATCTATCAGGACATTTTTCCCCTTTCACTAAACCGGGCATGGGCATAGCCAGCATGTGATGCATCTGAGTTTAACAGTCCTGCATTAGGGTACTTTTAAAAAATTCTTTCAAGGAGATGCAATTACAGGTCAAGGGGGCGGAAAACCTATAGCAGGAGTGTAAATGTTTCAGATTTTAGGGTTCTAATTGATTTTGTTTTGTCTTCAGAACAAGGAGGTAGAACAGAAGATGATTATAATCTTCTGAGGGCAATTCTTACTTCAGAACTACGCTGCTCCAGAGAATGGAAAACAGGAAATTACTGATTGATTAGATAACATGGAATCAAAATTCTTCCCAAACGACCACTCAAGGTTCTGCTTGTAAATTTCAAAGAATTTACTTTAAGATTCATTGATGAGAGGTCATGTGATATTAAGTCAATAGAATTTCTCCCAGATGATCTGCCCCCATATCAATGATGTAACCATCACTCCTCTAGTTGAGTCCAATCACCTTGGTTTTGGTCATCCTCTTCAACATAACTGAAGAACTTTCTTAGTCAGTGTAGCCCATATTAATGTTTATTGGCTTTCTCAATTAGTCAGTATATATCAGTAATAATGTTGTTTGTTCCTTGGCTTTTTCTAAAACTGGTCTAAACATCTGACATCACCCTTTCCATATAAGCATTCTGATTTGGAGTAGATAATGCTAAGCCTAATTTTGAAGTTACAGGCAATCTGTCACAGTTTGCACAATATCGGTGTTGCACTCTCTTTTCCAATACATTATCCACTGTGTTGTTGTCCAGATTTACTGGTATAGTATGGATAGAAACTTTCTTTTGTCACTTGCCATACTTCTATAGATATTCAGTTCCAAATGACCAGGTGTTGATTAACTTTATCTTGTAGTACTAGAAGTTCTAGTAAATAAGGAATATTTTCCAAGGTATCTTCAATGTTGACATTTCTATTGTACATGATAAGATTTAGGACAGATTGCAAGATAATTTTGATGATCTCCTAATTTACAGATTAAGACAAAGAGATTTAAGCTGTGTAAAGCATACAGTTACTCAGCTTGGATAGAGAAAATAAATCCCAGGGACAAAAGATTTAATTTATACACACACAATCAAAATACAATTTAATCATATGCAATATTTTTAGCAAAATAATTTATCTGCTTTTTCAGAGATAATTTCATGGAAGAAATTGCCCCATAACTCAATTATACATGAGGTTCCTTTCCAGAGTCCTGGAGATTATAATCAATGTACTTGTGAGAATGCAGAGAAAGGGGAATCAACCCAATTTTGGTATGGGTTCCTCTGAGGTTGAAGAGGATAATTTGACAGACACTTATGTCAACTTGTAAAACATTCCTATACCTGTTTCCAAGTTGCCAAGAGGGGGGAAAAACCTGAAGGAACATATGGCAAATAAAATCAGAAGGACATTCCATGCTTATCTCACAGAGATTGTAACTTAGGCAACCAGGTATTCTGCCCGCAAAAATCCTTTATTGGAGAAACTGGATGACACCCAGCGCATGAATGTGTTTCATTGGAGAAGCTGAATTATGATACACCCAGAGGGGTGGAGAAGAGAGGTTCATAGGTGATTGTATATTACATGTGTCAGAGTCAGCTTGCTGTCAGGATTCCATTGAAGCTTGTGAGGCTTATGATTTAATTAGAGTGATCGCCACAATCCTGACAACTTAGCCTCTAAATGACAATCAGCAAGATATTAGCAATTTGACTATTTTTTATTTTATTGAATTTAATTTTTCAAATCCAGTTCAGATACAGCTGACAATTAACAGGCAAGGATTCAAGTTCTGAACTTAGTGATGTCTAAAGCATGGCATTACCTAAAGAGAGCTGAGTAGCAGAAGTTGGAATATCTCCTTAAAATGAAATGTGTCTAATTAAGTAAAAACCCCAACCCCAGGTAATTTAAGAAGACCCCCTCCCCAAGGACTCCTTTTTTGGTGTAAATAAAAGTACTCCTCCCTTTAACCTTCCCTTTTTTGCTTTTTCTCAATTCATTGTCTTACGAACAGATTTTGGTTTGTGACCACTAGGATCTTGTGGGTACCTTTGACCTGTCACTATTGCTTTTCTTGGTTATTTTAAGCCAGGGTTGCAAGTTACAAAAGAGAAATACTTTCTCTACAGATCTTTCTTTGCCTAATTTACAGACCACAGCTCTACTATAATATGTTAACACAGGGAAGATAATTTTTTTAGAAATGTATTAATTGCTTCCTGATTGTTGCTTAAGCCCCTGTCACACTGCACCAACGGATGCAAAGAGAATGTAAAATGGACAAAAAAGCTTGCCATCTGTTGGTTAACGCGATGTACTCACTGCCTCCGTTTTGCTTCCTCTCTATCCGTCCAGCATCTGTCTATTGACGTTTCATCCGCTCAGAAAGTTTTGAGCTGCCCAAAACTTTTGCACGGAAAATGTATCCAATTCGTCCGTTATGCATCCGTTACGCATCCGCTACGCATCCGTTCTGCATCTGTTACACATCCGCTATATCCGCGAGGCATCTGCTGTGCATCCGCGCAACTCGCATCTGCTCGGACGCAGGGAGGAAGCGGAACAGATGCAGAACAGATGCAGAATGGATGCAGAATGGATGCAGCACGGAAACAAAGCATTTAAAATGGAAAAAACGTTCACAGAGGGGACCTATCTCGGATATTAAGGATGCCTAGAGGATGCAAAGGGACACCTATACTGCCTATAAAAAGGGGGAGCAACACATCTGGATCTCACTTTCAGAACAGCAGCCCTGCGGTGCGGACCTCTGCAGCCTTCATCTGCCTCTTCCTCTTCCACAGCATCCAGTCATGTCCACCGTGGATCGTAACAAAGTCCTTTTGGCAGCCACCATCCTTCTGCAACAGTGAGAAGCCATCTACAGGCTTTGTGAACTCTACTATGGGAAGAAAAGGAGGTGGCCAAGAAGCGTCTGGGTCCGAAGATGGATCGGGAGAAGAGCAGAGTACAGACTGTACAATAAGCTGATGGTGGAGCTCAGGAATGAAGACACTCGGGCATTCCAGAACTTCATGAGGATGCCTCCAGCCATGTTTGATGAAGTTGTGCAGCGGCTGACACCCAGGTTGACCAAGGCAAACACCAACTTCCACCCCAGCCTGGAACCTGGGCTCAAGGTGGCACTGACTCTGCGCCACCTGGCCTCAGGGACCACCTACAGGAGCATGCAGTACGGCTGGAGGGTGCCACCCAACCCCATCAGCATTGTGGTCAGAGAAGTAGTGCAGGCCATCATCGAAGAATACAAGGAGGAGCTCCTCCAGTGCCCCTCCACTGAAGAAGGATGGAAGAAAGTTGCAGAGCAGTGGTAGCAGATGTGGAACTTCCCACAGACCGTTGGAGCCATAGATGGCTAGCACGTGGCCTGCAAAGTGCCAGCCAAGTCAGGGTCCACTTATTTCAACTACAAGGGCTTCTTCAGCATCATCTTCTTCGCCATGGCCGATGCTGACTACAAGTTCATGTACATCGATGCTTCAGGCAGCGGCTCATCTTCAGATGCCCAGGGATACAACGCCAGTCACCTCAAGGAGGAGCTGGAACGCAGCCTCATCATGGGCTTCCCAGATCCAGAACCCCTGCCCAACGACACACAAGATGTGCCCTACTTCATCGTGGGGGATGAAACCTTTTCCCTCACAACCTACCTCATGAATCCCTACATCCCCAAATACCTCACCCGTGAAGAGAGGATCTTCAACTACAGGCTGTCCAGGTCAAAGCGGGTGGTGGAGAACGCCTTTGGCGTCCTGGCCAACAGGTTCCAGGTACTTCTCACCACCATGCAGCATTGCCCAGAGACCGTGAGGAGGATCATGGAAGCTTGCTGCATCCTGCACAATCTCATGCGCACCTGCTACCCAGTCTTGCAGAACAGGCTCGTGGACCTCCAGCAAGGCAATGGGGACATGGAGCCTGGGGAATGAAGGCAAAGGTGAAACCTGATAGACACTGAGGATGTGCAAGGCCCCAACAGAGCCTCACATGAAGGGAAGAAGCAGCGCAACCTCCTGAAACACTGGTGCAACTCCCCAGCTGGAGCAGTGGAGTGGCAAGACAGGATGATAGATGATTAATGGATGCTTCCTTGAGGCTGTCTCATCACACGGATGAGATTGGGCCATGTATGTTGTGTGTGCCTGCAATGAACAGGGCGTTTAATAAAGAGTTGTGTTTATGTTGACATGTGTGGATGATTGATTACATTGTTATTGATAATAAAGGGCCATAGGTGTGGCACCTGGGAGGGTGGATCATACTGTCCCACTATGCTTGCACTGGAGGTTTATCTATCCCACAGCTATTACCCATCCCAAAGGTAGACCTGCCCATCCCACAGGTATCCCTGCCCATCCCACAGCTATCTTAATCCATACCACAAGCATGCAATGGCTTAAACCATTTCTAAAAGTTTCCAGCAAGACTTTATTAAAAAAAAAAAAAAGAAATGAAGCAAGTGTGTGAATCAAAAATAGACTTTATTAACAACAAGCTATAAGACAAAAATGAGTCTCTGGCACTCCTCTTGGTCGCTCAGTCTCAGGGGTGAAGGGTGCAGGTGCTGTGGAGGTGGCTGGTGCTGGAGTGCTTGTCATCAGCTCCTCCAGAAGCAGAAGCAGCAGAAGCCCCAGCCCCAGAAGAGCGAGACCATGCTGCAGAAGCCCCAGCAGAACCAGAGTGAGGGCCAGGGGGTGGGATGGTAGCCCTGTCCCTCTTGCAAGGGCTGGCAGCAGATGGCTGAGGCTTGCTGTGCTTCAGCATGGTTGTGGGGTTGCTGGCTGGCAAGGAGGCTGGCAGGAACCAAGGCTGGCAGGAAGGCTGGCAGGGAGGCAGGCACCAAGGCTTGCAGGCAGGCATGAACCAAGGCTGGCAGACTGGCTGGCAGCAAGGCTGGCAGGCAGGCAGACAGCAAGGCTGGCAAGGAGGCTGGCAGGGAGGCTGGCAGCAAGGCTGGCAGGGAGGCTGGCAGCAAGGCTGGTAGCAAGGCTTGCAGGCAGACATGCAGGCAGACATGCAGGCAGACATACAGGCAGGACAGGCAAAGCAGTCGATGTGTCTGGAAGCAGGACTTTCCTCTGAATAGTGACCTGCTTCTGAGCTGCTTCCGTTATATCCGCAGGGCTGATGCAATGCATCCTCCCCGCATGCGCAATTAACGCTTGGCATCCACTAGGCTGCCGCTGTGCATCCGCTCTGCATCCGCTCTGCATCCGCTTCATCCGCTGTGCATCCCCTCTGCATCCGCTTCATCCGCTGTGCATCCGCTGTGCATCCGCTGTATCCATTCCGCGTCCGCTTTGCTGAGGTCCCCTGGAAGCCTAGTGGATGTGCCATCTGCTCCCATCCGCTTCCATCCTCTGGGCTTCTGTTCCACATCCGCTTTCCATCCGCCCTGCGTCCTCCCCCCGTCCATGTTATCCGCTCCGGTTATGCAAAGTTTTGCCCCTTTTGAGAGCGTATAACAATGGATGGAACATTTTGCTCGTCCATTGTGTCAATTTTGCATCCGTTGAGCAGTGTGACAGGGCCTTTACCTTAGTTCAGGGTTGTTTTTATTCTTTGCCTAATGCCTTTGTCGATGTGATCCCAAACCTTCGTAATATAGACTGAAAACATGATATGGTCAGCTGTTTCAAAATATGGAGTGGGGACTATGTTACCCATTGCCTACAGCAGCAGTCACCAACCTTTCCAGTTTGGTGGCCCATCAGGGGGAGATAGAATGTGCAAGTGCGCATGCCTATTCCTCACACAAATGGAGCTTCGCACCTAAGCACGAGCACCCACTGCTCAAGCAAATTGAATTTTGTGCACTTGTGTAGACTAGTTACAAACAGTCTGTGGTCCAATAGTGGGGGTTGGGGACCCTTACAGCATCAGAGCATCTTTGATTTGATGAGCAACATTATATACATTAGAAGGAGCTTGTTGATGTACACTTGGTATTTCTGCAATAGTAAAATGTCACCGTTAAATAAATATCTTGTTGATAAATATAGGAAAATAGTTTTTTGTCAGAGTTTGTTGGTAATTAGTTTGGAAGCCAGAAAATAATATGGTTCATCTAAAAGAACATCTATATAGTAATCCCTACAGGATTAACTATAATGCAGAAACAGTCCAATGAAAGGGTAAAAGAGAACATCTTGGAATGGAAGGCAATTCTCTTGCTATAATTCACTAAGCTCCCTTCTGGAGCTTTCTACCTTTCTGAATATGATAATCCTCTGCCAATATAAGTGGAAATTATTTATTGCAATGAACTGTGTTAAAGTTTGAATAAATCTTGCTAGGTGATTTTTTTTTCAAAATGGCAGTTTGCCTCAGCTGTTTTTCTTTTTCTTTTTGCATCTTAGCTAAAGCTTTCCGTCATTCTGACACCTGTGTGCACAATAGATATCAAACATCCAATGTTTGATTAGAAAAACTGAACAGCATATTTTAAGTGGGTCCCTTTTGATCAGCAAGATCAGCTCTCTTAACTCTTAGAAAAGAGAATTGCCTTCTTTGCGCTGCAACTGTGTTCACCCAAGCCCACTTGCTTTATGGATAAGGAAATACTACATTATAAGTCCAGCTCCCGAAAAGCTCTTTACTCATTCATGTTGGCTAAAGTGATTCCTGCTAGCAGCACAGATGATTAACCATGAGCTCTCCTGCTATTCTCAGCCAGCAAGTAGCTATTTGTGGCTCCAGCAGATGTTTCCATTTTCTGAGGCTTTGAAATCCATAATTGGGCTAGAAAAATAGCTCTGAGTTCCTTTTAGTGTTGCATGCATTTTATTCAGTCAGACAGTGTTTCAGGATTGTTGTGTGCATATATAAATGGCGAAGCAAAATATGGATTGTTCTTTTTGGTTCTGCCTGTCCAGCTTTGCAGGCCTTTTAGTGTCATTTCCATGACTGTTTCCATCATTTATGTAGCAAATTATAAGTCAAAGTGTCAGTCCTAAGCAGCAACTTTGGAGAATGCAGGCATTATTCCCAAAATAAATCATATGCCCAGTGAAGATATGACAAACTATCTGGTAGGGTTGTTTTTAAATGTATGAAAAAATTTAAATGTATGAAAATTAATTGGATTTTGAGAAGAGGCTAATGTGCTTTTTGTATATGTTAGTATTAAGATAGAACACATCTAAACAGAATACTCAATTTAAAGTCCAGATTGGGAAATATTAAGAATCCATAAAAAGATAACAGAAACTACTTTTTATTTTTGCAAAAAAATACCCTCTGTTCCGTTTGGAAATAAAGTGCGCAAGACTGGGTTCCAACAAACAGCTCTTTATTGAAACAATATAGTGACTTGTAATGGAACATTTACCCAAGCCGCGGCAGCCCTTCTAATTGCGGCTTGCTCATGGCTTGTGGCCAATGACAGTTGATCAAGTGTTCCCGCCGTCAGGCGGGCCAATCGGAATGACGCTTAACTGACCAATCTGAGAATGGCCTATTTGGCCAATCAGTTTAAGATATTTGGAGTCTACAAAGTTCTATACACAACACCCCTCGCTCTTTGGTTTTGTCCAACGTGTGTAACGTAGTCACGCAGGTAGGTAGGGCTTTTGCGGGTCCTAGTTGACCTGTGCAGCTCAGTCTCAGCGTGGTCCTCAAACAGTTCGGACAGGATCGCTTTTTCTCCGTGTCTTCTCCATGGAACCTCCTGGAAGGGTGAGTCAGCTTTGCCGCTCCTGCCTGAGTTTCTTGGGGTGGTTGAGGTGGCTCCGCCACTCCCTCCTGGTTTGTCCAGGCTGGTTGAGCTGGCCTGGCTGTCTCCTTCTGGGAAGGCCTCACCTCGCTCTCCTGCTTCCGGACTTCTTCTCTGGAGGTCGTCTATGGGTAAGCGCTCTTTTTGTTTCATTTGGGATTCTAGTTTGGGTTTGTGTAGTGATTGTTGTCGTGTTATTGGAGGTTCGTCTCTCCTTTTTTATTATTTTGTGTTTCCCCCCCCCTCCTCGGTTGTTTTTGGCTCATTTATTGGTGTCTGTGGCGGTGGTGTAGTGTTGCGTTCCAATGTTCAATAGCGAAGTTGGTCGATGTGCCACTTCCATGTTCTGCCGTCATCTTGTGCAAGTCGGTATCACCGGGGTCCTGCGATTTGGATAATAGTGGCAGGAAGCCATAATGGGTCCCCGGTAAGCTTCTTAGCGTAGACTAAATCACCCGTATCAAAGGAGCGATATTTACTGGAGGAGTGAGGGGGTTTGTCACACATGTAGGTGGGGTGCAGTCTATCAAAGTAGGAACACAATTTTCTACCCATGAGGAGTTCTGCTGGGCTTTTGTTAGTGGTTGTACTAGGGGTGATATGTTGAATAGTTAATAGTTTGTTAAGTTTATCTTGGACATCCCCCGTATCCATTTTTTCTAGGGCCTCCTTAGTATAACGAACCATGCTTTTAGCCTGTCCATTAGAAGCCGTATGACCTGGCACTGTCAGGGCATGTCAGATGCCCTGTGCAGCCAAGTATTGCTCGAAAGCTAAAGTGGTAAAATGGGGCCCATTGTCCAAAACTACTACATCATGCAGCCCATGCGTGGCAAAAAGTCTGTTTAACTGTTTTATGACTGTTTCCGTAGTAGTGGACGCCATAAGGATAACCTCTAACCAGTTCAAGTAGGTGTCAACGATTACAAAATAGGTGTTACCTTTCGTTGACCCAGCAAAGGCAATATGCAGTCTCCACTATGGGCCTCTGGGAGTTTCCCATTCCATGACTGGTGCCAGTGGGGGGGTACGCCTTGATTTTTGGCAGTCATGGCATGTTGCCACCCATCGTTCAATGTCTTTGTCCAGCCCTGGCCACCAGACCTAACTCCTGGCCAGGGCTTTCATTTTGACTATGCCTGGGTGTCCCTCATGCAACATGCACAACACTTCTTCCTGTAACTTTTTGGGGATTACTACCCTGTCCCCCCACAGTATACAGCCTTTTTCAATAGACAGTTCAGTCTGTTGGTTGCAAAAAGATTTAAAAATCTTGCCTCTATTCTCGTCCAGCCAGCCCTTACCTACCCAATGCAGAATTCGAGCTGTCAGTGGGTCTTTCGCGGTAGCTTTAGCAATGTCTGTTGCGGTTAGTGGCAGATTCGGCCATGACTCGATTTGGAGAGTGGAGATGGTGGGAGCTGGGTTGCCTTTTATGTTGGGCAGCGGGGAATGGTTCAAGGCATCCGCATGGGTGATGGTCTTTCCTGGCCAATGGATGAGTGTGTAATTGTATGCAGCAAGGAATTCTGACCACCTCGTCATTCTTGGTGACAGAATGTTCGGGTTGGTTTGTTTCCTGCTAAGATCCCTAGCAGGGGTTTGTGCTCAGTGATAATTGAAAATGTCCTACCATATAGGTATTCGTGGAATCTTTTGATGCCTGCAATGATTGTGAGGGCTTCTCGGTAGAGTTGGCTGTAGTTCCTTTCAGATTTTGACAGTGTTTTGAATAGAAGGTGATTGGTGCCTCTCTGCCGTCTGGTAACTTGTGACCCAGGATGGTGCCGATTCCAAAAGGCGATGCATCACAGGTGACCGTCAGTGGCAATGTGTTTCTGTACTGAATCAAAACGGTGTTAGAAGTTAATAAGTTCTTAATGTTCTGGAATGTTGCTTGTTCCCAGTGGCCCCATTTCCAGACAGTTTTTTTTATCTAACAGTCAATGTAAAGGTTCTGCTAGGTTGCTTTTTGAGGCAGGAAGACATTGTAGAAATTAATGAGACCTAAGAATGCCTGTAAGTCAGTTTTGTTCTTAGGTCTGGGTGCATCTTTGATTGTCTTTATCTTCTTTTCAGTGGGGTGTATCTCTTGCTCATCTATAAGGTAGCCTAAAAATTTGACCTGATCAGTGGCTAGTTAACATTTTTCTCTTTTGACTTTGAGCCCTGCTTCTCTGAATCTTCACAAAACTTCTTTTAGTCTATTTTCTAATTGTTATGCATTTCTTGCTGATACTAATGCATCATCAAAATAGGAGACAACTCCTTTGATTCCATTAAGAAGGCGCTCCATGAGGCTTTGGAAGATGCCCGGGGCAACGCTAACACCAAATTGAAGTTGGTTGCACTTGAATGCCCCTCTGTGCATGACGATAGTCTGTGCCTCTGCAATCTTGGTGTCAACTGGTAGCTGTTGATACGCTTGTGTGAGATCAAGTTTCACAAAAAAATTTCCTCCCCCTAATGAGTGTAATAGGTGTTGCACTATCGGTACTGGGTACGCACTTTGTTGGAGTGCATGATTTAGGGTTTCTTATAGTCTCCACAGATGAACATTGACCCATCTGGTTTGACAGGTGTCACGATGGGTGTTTCCCACCTGGCATGATCGATTGGCTCTAACACCCCTTGTGCGATGAGTTTGTTAAGCTGCTCATCTATTTTTGGCTTTAAAGCAAAGGGAACACATATGATTTGAGCCTGATGGGAGCTACCTTTGGGTCTAGGCTGAATGATATTGGGGTCCCCTTGTACTTGCCTAGGGTCCCGTCGAATACATCCCGGAACTCTTCCAGTTCTCTTTGCTTGATGTCTGGTATCAGGTTTCTGATAGTGTTCCAAGAAACCATTGACAGGTATGACCAGAGTCTACTTCCATCTCACAGGGCTTTCCTTCAATTTTCACATTTATCCAGATCTTTTTTGCATTTGCTGCCCTGACATTTCCGATGGTTATTGTTTGGTGTGCTTCTTCTCTGTTGTTCATTCGCCGGTTTCTGCTCTCTCAGCTTCATCTGCTTCTGGCTTGTCTCTCTTCGTTTCTGGGGGAGGGGTGCCACTGAGTCTTTTTGGACTATAGCTCTTTTTGTTCTGGCAGACCCTTGCAATGTGCCCCCGTTTTTCACAACATCTGCAAATGGCATCTAAGAACCTGCATTCTGAATGTGGGTGATTTCCTCTGCATCCAACACACTGAAATTCTCACCTGCTTCTTCTTTTTTCCTGCCATTTTCTTTCCGACTGAAGCCTATGTATGTCTTCATTGTCATCATCAGTGTCGCTCAGGGAGTCGAGATCTTCAGGGTGGGCAGTCACTGTGGGCTGTTTCTTGCTTCTTTTTGCCCTCTTTTCTCTGGGTTAATTCGGCGGATCTGGAATGGAGTTCATCTGGTGCATAGTGGCTGCGGATTTCTTGGCTGCTTCAGCGGCAGTGACTTCTGCGATGGCCTCGGCCACTGTGATATTCGGTCTGTTTAGCAGCTTGCTTTGGAGTGTAGCATCCTTTAATCCAAGGACCACACGGTCTCTCATGGCCTCATCCATGTTCTGGAACTCTCAGACTCCTCCAATGTGTCTTAGGGCTGCTACGAAATCCCCAATGCTCTAGTCTTCCCATTGGTCTTGTTTATAAAATTCATGCCTTTTGGTCAGGTTGGAGACCACAGGCGTGTAATGGGCTCATAGCATTCTGTTCAGTTCAGGCCATGCCATCTGCTTAACATCTCTCGGTTCAGCTAGCGCCTTGGCCATTTTGAAAACTGTTGGCCCACAGTGCATGAGGAATACAGCTCTCTTCCTCTGGTCAGTTATCTCCTGTAGCTCATTGCTTTCTAAGAACATCAGAAAGTGGGCAATGTATGAATCCCAATCTTCTTCGGCTGGGTTGAACGGTGCGGGCAGTGCATTATTTCCGGCCATCTCGGTCGCTCGGTTCTGGTTGCCGCGTGCTTTGGTCTCACTCTTCTAGTATGATCCCATCCTCATCACCAGTGTTCTATTTGCGCGAGTTCCAACAAACAGCTCTTTATTAAAACAGTATAGTGACTTGTAATGGAACATTTGCCCAAGCCGCAGCAGCCCTTCTTATAGCGGCTTGCTCACAGCTTGTGGCCAATAACATTTGTTCATGTGTTCCTGCCATCAGGTGGGCCAATTGGAATGGCACTTAACTGACCAATCCAAGAACGGCCCATTCGTCCAATCAGTTTAAGATATTTGGAGTCTACCAAGTTCTATACACAACACCCTCCATAAACATCTGCATGAAATCAGCAGGAATTAAACAGAACTTGAAAGAAACTTTACTTTCTTAAAGGATGCATAATAAGGCAAAGTGAGAAGAAGCAGTGACCTACCAAAGTCTCTTAAAACCACTGGCAAATTACTAGATAATCATGGAACTTTCCAGAGAAGGTTAAGATACATTATTAGAAGAGGTTATTATGTTATTATCATTATATTTTGGTCACGCCTTCATGCTCTGAACACTATGCTGACAGACACAGCAAACCTTCTTGCCACAGCTCGAATTGATGTGCCATCTTGGGTGAGCTGCACTACCTGAGCCTGCACTACCTGACTCCGTCTCAAGAGTGAAAGCACTGTCAGCATTCTAAAGTGACCAAACCATCAGCCAGAAAGCATAGGAACTGAGAAGTGGTCTGTGGTCACCACCTGCAGAACCACTCCTTTTGGGGGGATGTCTTGCTAACTGCCTATGCTTTCCACCTGTTGTCTATTCCATTTGCACAACAACATGTGAAATTGATTGTCAATCAGTGTTGCTACCTAAATGGACAGTTTCATTTCACAGAAGTGTGACTAACTTGGAGTTACATTATATTATTTAAGTGTTCCCTTTAATTTTTGAGCAGTGCATTTAGATTTCAGCAAGGCATTCATAAACAAAGTAGACCACAACCTACTTCTTAGTAAGCTAGAAAAAAGTGGAATAGATAGCACCACCACTAGATGGACTTGCAACTGGCTGGCAAACTGTACTCAATGCGTAGTCCTAAATGGGTCTAAGTCTACATGGAGGGAAATAAGCAGTGGGGTGCCACAAGGTTTCATCTTAGGCCCAGTACTCTTCAATATCTTCATTAATGACTTCATTAACTGTGAGAGGGATCTTGGAGTCCTAGTGGACAACCAGCTAAATATGAGCCAGCAGTGTGCAGCAGTAGCCAAAAAAGCGAATGCAATCCTAAATTATATTAACAGAGGGATACAATCAAGATCAAGGGAAATACTACTACCACTCTATAAAGCCTTAGTAAGACCACACCTAGAGTTTTATTCACCACATTATAAAAAAGGTGTTGAGACTCAAGAAAAAGTACAGAGAAGAGAAACCAGGATGATTAGGGGATTGGAGGCTAAAACATACAACAAACGGTTGCAGGAACTGGGCTTAACTAGTCTAGTAAAGCGAAGGACCAGAGGAGTCATGATAGCGGTCTTCCAATATTTGAGGGGTTGCCACAGAGAGGAAGGGGTCAAGCTATTTTCCAAAGTGTCTGGAGGCCAGACAAGGAATAATGGATGGAAACTGAACAAGGAGAGATTTAACCTGGAAATAAGGAGAAACTTTCTGACAGTGAGAACAATCAACCAATAGAACAGCTTGCCCTCGGAAGTTGTGGGAACGCCGTCACTTGAGACTTTCAAGAAGAGATTGGACTGCCATTTGTCAGAAATGGTGTAGGGTCTCCCACTTGGGCGGGGGTGGTGGACTAGATGACCTACAAGGTCCCTTCCAACTCTGATTATCTGTTATCTGACTTAACAGAAACCTCTTAGTTAACTTTTCCTTATTGGGATGGGGGTGGGGGGTGAAACAAGAAGCTGCTAAACACAAAGAAAGAAACAGCTATTGTGTGGCAATCATTTTACATAAAAGACAATGGAAAATTTGACAGTGCTTTCATCAGGAACAATTGGAATGAATCAAGGAGTTCAAGAAGAGAAAAATAGAACCTGCAAAATGAATCACTAAAGGAAATGGGATGGCTGTGTATATTTGATGAAGATAAATTGTAGGCCTAGGTGTATCCTAAAGGATTCATTTTGATAAAATGCTTTTCTCCACAGAGATGGGGGGGTTGTTCTGCCAATATGTGGTAAAGTAGCTTGAGTCATTCCACCTGCATATAATATTGAAGCATAACAACAATGAACTCCTGCTATCTGAAGAAAAATACAGCTATTCTGTTCTAACAAATAGCAGTTTAAAGGGATATTTAGCACAAATCTTTGATGAAATAAAGTGTCCTTGTGTGAAACTGTAGCAGTCTAGAAACGGGAGTGAAGAGCAGCAGCGTATAAAACAGGAAGCTTATAAATCTGGGCAAGAAGCAATTAAATCCCACATAATTGTTTGAATGTAGTCTTCAAAAATTATCAACCAAAAGAAGATAACAATGCCTACTTTGGAGAGTTTTTAAAAGTATTACATGTGTTACACATGTGTTAAGCCTGGGTTCCCCAACCAGGGTTAGGTAAACAAGCTAAAC
>BLBF01000052.1:22188537-22226320 GCA_015471245.1 Laticauda colubrina
ATTGATTTAGAGCAATGGCAAAAATTGTGGTCTCAAAATTATAAAATGACAATGTCAATAGCATATAAAGAAAACTTGTATAAGATGTTTTACAGGTGGCACTTCCCCCCGACAAGAATAGCAAGAATGTTCAAGAACAAGTCTGAAAAATGTTGGAAATGTCATCAGATACCTGGCTCATATTATCATATGTGGTGGACTTGTGAGGATGCCAGAAAATATTGGACTAAAATTCACATGTGGTTGGAAAAAATGACAAAGAAACACATAGACTTGAAACCAGAGATCTTTTTATTGGGAATCTTACCTGATATATATAATAAAGACTTGAAATATTTGATTGTAAATGTAGTAACAGCGGCTAGGATTGTATTTGCTAAAAATTGGAAGAATGAGAAAATACCATCACAGGAAGAAATTATTAAGAAAATATTGGAATGTGCTGAGATGAGTAGATTGACATTTGAAATTAGAGAGCAAGAAGATAAACAATTTTATGAAATTTGGGATCTTTTTTATCAATGGTTAGATGATAAAATACAATAATAGAGCATCAGTATTATATCTATGAAGGGTTTTTAGGATTGATTTGTTATGACTATATGATTTGTTATAGAATAAACTGTTTGAAGTATTGTTATCTCACAAAGCATGAATGATTAAAAGTATAGTCAGAAAAAGATTTTTTTTTTAATTTTTTTTGGTAATATTAGGATATGGATTGACAACATGAGTGGTTATGTAATATAACTGTAATTGAGACTATAAAATGAATGCACAAAACTGATGAACCAACTGACACACCGGAAGTATATATGAGAGTAGATGTTTTTAATATTTTGTATGTTATGTCTGTTTGTAGAAAATTAATAAAATTCTTAAAAAAAAAAAAAAAGAACCGAGCAGACGAAATGGCCGGAACCAACTCGCCACCCACACCATTCAACCCAGCAACAGAGGACTGGGAATCCTACATCAATAGATTCCTCATGCTCCTGGAAAGCAACGATTTGCAAGGAAACTCAGACAATCGAAAAAGAGCTATGTTCCTGACACTGTGGGCCCACAGTGTTCAAGATGGCCAAGGCACTGGCAAAACCAGAAGATGTGAAACAGATGACCTGGCCAGACCTAGAAAAGCTGCTGAAGGCTCACTACATACCGACTGTCTCCAGCCTTATTCAGAGACACGAATTTTACAAATGAGACCAGAGAGAAGGTGAGAGCATCGCAGACTTCATAGCGGCTCTCAGGGACATTGGAGGGGCATGTGAATTCCTTAACATGGACGAAGCCATGAGGGATCACATGGTCCTCAGACTAAGAGATCTCACCCTATAAAGCTGGCTGCTAACCCAGCCAAAGATTACAGTTACTGAGGTTATTGCTGAAGCTATGGCGGCAGAAGCAACTAAAAAATCAGCAGCCAAAATGCAGCAAATGAATGCAAATTCATCCAAAACTCTGACCGAAATGAGCCAGGGCTCAGAAAAGAAGGCAGAAAGCACACACAAAACCACCACACATTACGCCGAGAGTAGATCGTCCGGAATCAACGACGACGATGAGGAGGAGATCCACAGACTCCAGGCTGAATGAGATCGATGGCTGAAGAAAGGTCATAAGTTGGGGTTTCAGTGCGCCGGATGCAGAGGAGACCACCCCCATTCTGAGTGCCAGTTCTTAGATGCTGTGTGCCGGTACTGCGAGACACGGGGTCACATTGCAAGAGTATGCCGAAACCGCAAGAGCTACAGCCCCCGATGTAGAGACAACACACCACCAAGAACTAAAGATAGACAAACGTGGAGCTGTGAGAGTCGCGAAAGCAAAGGCAAGCGGCTAAACAAGAACTATAAAAAAGGATATAGAAGAAACACACCAAACCATCATCATCGGGCACTCTAACGCAACAAATGGCTGAAATATACATGTGGCAGTCCGGATCGAGGGCCAAGAATGTAAAATGGAGGTAGATTCCAGATCGTACCTATCCATGGTGTCATGGGATACTAGTACCGCACATTGGCAGAACTGAACTAGAACACCAATCGCTAATCCTAAAGGACTACCAGGGAACAGAATACCAGTAGTCAGACTTGGACATTTCCAAATAACTTTCAAAGAACACAAGAAAATCTTGCCGCTAACCATCGTAGACCGAAACCGACCAAGCCTATTGGGACTCGAGTGGTTCGAACATCTAGGAATCGGAGTGACCGGCATTAACAACATCGCCAACACCGACTGGGAGGAGAACCTGATGAGGGAGTTCCAGGACATCTTCGATGGAAAATTAGGCAACTACCGAGGGTCCCCTATTTCATTTAATTTAGATCCAACAATAGCTCCAATTAGGTTGAAGGCGAGGTGAGTCCCCTTCGCACTAAAACCAAAGATTGATGAGGAACTTAACAAACTAATAGCATAAGATATTTTGGGACCAATTGTCCACGCCAAATGGGAGACCCCAATTGTGACCCCAGTTAAACCGGATGGGTCCGTGAGAATCTGTGGGGACTACAAGGCTACCCTGAACCATGCACTACAACAAAGTGTGTATCCTGTTCCAGAAGTGCAACACCTTCTACACTCATTGGGGAGAGGTGAGGTCTTCGCAAAGCTCGACCTTGCCCGAGCATACCAATAATTACCAGTCGACCCCGAAACAGCAGAGGCGCAAACGATCGTGACTCATAGAGGAGCCTTCAAATGCAAAAGGCTGCAATTTGGAGTCAGTGTAGCCCCAGGGGTGTTCCAAAGCCTAATGGAGCAGTTATTATAGGGGATAAAAGGAGTAGTCCCATACTTTGATGATGTGCCAGTGTCAGCTAGTGACGAGAGACAACTAGAAGCACGTCTCAGAGTGTTTTTACAAAGGTTCCAGAAGGTGGGACTCAAGGTAAGAAAAATGCCAATTAGCCACCTCAAAAGTCAAATTCCTAGGGTATCAAATCGACAAAGAGGGCATCCACCCCATAGAGAAAAAAATTAAGGCAATCAAAGAAGCGCCTAGACCAAAAAACAAGGTAGAGTTGCAAGCATTCTTGGGATTTATACATTTTTATAATGTTTTTCTGCCACAGAAGGCAACGACGGCGGAACCACTACATAGACTTTTGGACAAGGCAGCCATCTGGACCTGGGGATGACGTGAAGAGACAGCATTCCAGAGGGTAAAAGACCTAATCACTTTTGACTCGGTATTAATGCAATACAGCGAGACATTGCCATTAACAGTCACCTGCGATGCATCACCATTCGGCCTCGGAGCCGTACTTAGCCACATCCTGCCTGATGGGAGAGAAGCACCGATTGCGTTATACTCCAAAACACTATCAAAAACTGAATGTAACGACTGTCAATTGGACAGAGAGGCATTAGCAGCAATATCCGGTGTCAAACGGTTCCACGAATACCTTTACGTTGGGACTTTTACCCTTGTTACAGATCACAAACCTCTATTGGGAATATTAGCTGGGAACAGAACCACCCCAAATATACTATCCTCCAGAATGACAAGGTGGTCCGAGTTCCTGGCAGCCTACAATGGTAAACTGATTCACCGACTGGGCAGACATTTCCCATGCCGATGCATTGAGCCGTACTCCCCTACCAGAACAAGGAACTGATCCGGCACCAACCACATCCACCCTACAGATTGAGACATTGTCAAACTTACCCAAAACCGCAGTGGACATTGCGAGATTGACGGCAAGAGACAAAACCTTGTCACAAGTCTTAAACTGGGTAGGAAAAGGGTGGCTGGAAAACGAGACAGACGTTAATTTTAAATCTTTCAAAAATAGGCAAACTGAACTGTCATTATTAAAAGGTTGCATATTATGGGGGGACTGGGTGGTAATACCAGAACCGTTACAAGAACAAGTGCTGAGCATGTTGCATGAAGGCCACCCGGGCATTGTACGAATGAAATCCCTGGCCAGGAGCTATGTATGGTGGCCAGGGATGGACAAGGATATTGGGAAATGGGTTGAAACCTGCAGGAAATGCCAAAAATCCCGACCTGCACCCCTTTCAGCACCAAACTAGACTGGGAAACACCGAGGGGGCCCTGGTCACAAATGCACATAGATTTTGAGGGTCCAACAAAAGGATATACATTTTTAATCGTAGTAGATGCTTACTCCAATTGGCTAGAGGTAAGCATCATGAACTCGACCACCACAGAAGCAGTTATTAAACAACTACGGAAACTATTCACCACACATGGATTACTGGACTTGCTCGTCTCAGATAACGGCCCACAGTTTACTGCACTAACGTTTGAAAAATTCCTCACCAAACATGGCATAAGACATGCTTTGACAGCACCGGGCCGACCGGCTATGAACAGCAGGCGGAACGCATGGTCCGGTATACCAAAGAAACTTTAGACAAATTAGACTCAGGGGACATTCAGGAAAAAATTGAAAAAATGCTCACCATACAACACATAACACCGAGCGCTACTGTAAATAAAAGCCTGACAGAATTACTAATGGGCAGAAAATTAAGATCACAATTAGATAGGTTACACCCAGCATACACCTCTGAAAAACCAACCAACTCCTCCAGCAGATACCGCGCATTCGAACCAGGAAACTTAGTATATGCAAAAAATCTCACTGGACACCCACTGTGGGTACCGGCGAAAATAACTCAAATTACAGGACCTCAGTCCTATAGACTAGACACAGACAATGGCAAAACCTGGAGGAGACACATTGATCAGTTACGATCACGAACACTGGAACGCACCACTGACACACCCAGACAAAAAGACTAACACACACACACACCAGAAACAGCACAAACACTACACAAAAATATTAATAGACCAACCAGAGAGGGGGGAGACCCCTTAAACACAAATCAGGGGGGAGGGGAAAACCCTCCGGCAGAGCAAGAAACCTCACAAAATCAAAATATACACAATAAACAACATTCACAAATAAATTCAGACAAAAACAATGACCTACCTGCAGAAGTCTTCAGCGAAGAGGAGCAGGAGGCACAAGAAGACCAAGATGCTGCTCTGGAAGGGAGCAGCCGAGCTGACTCTACCAGCCCGAGTAGGCCGGGCGGGAGCGA
Source organism: Laticauda colubrina (assembly GCA_015471245.1). Taxonomy (NCBI): domain Eukaryota; kingdom Metazoa; phylum Chordata; class Lepidosauria; order Squamata; family Elapidae; genus Laticauda; species Laticauda colubrina. The sequence continues at coordinate 22,193,632 of BLBF01000052.1, forward strand.
CATGGCTGACTCCACTTTCCAGGAGGTTCCACAGAGAAGGATGGGAGAAATAGCGATCCCATCCGAACCCATTGAAGATGACAACACAACTAAACTGCACAGGTCAACTAGGCAACCTAAAAGCCCCACCTACTTACGTGACTACGTAAGGTAGGACCATACCAAGAGGGGAGGGGTGTTCCATATTAACATACTTCAAATAGTCTATTCCTATTGGTCAAGAAATACTAGAAGCTCATTGGTTCCTGTCTTGATGCTCATTGGCCAATGATAGCTAACCTATGATTGGTCAACTCAGCGGTGGGAAAAATAAGTAGCTGTCATTGGCCACTAGCCGTGAGCAGCCTCTCTATAAAAAAAGCTGCTGCGGCTCCTGGTTCAGACGGACTTTCTGCACTAAATAAAAGAGCTGAAGTTACGCTGGTCTCCAGTCTCATTCTTCGCAAACTCAACAGATGCCATCTTGGGGAAACTCTTCAGTTAAAATACATTGTAATTTTAAATGAGTGATGCCAAGATTTTTGTTTCCCTGGTTTTGTGGAAAATACTTTGAGATCCTTCTTTGCTTTTTTAAAGTAATAGCATGTCAGTGTTTCAACTTCTGCTGCAGCAAATTTGTTTCCTGGTTCAATATCTCTGAAAACTGTTTCATCAATTTTCAGCAGTAATGGCCATAGGGACATAAGAGGTCATAAAAGTTTTGTCTATCTTTATTTTAAAGAAAAAAAGAGATTCTTGTAAGGTTATAGATAATAGAAATTATTATTGATATTATTTTTCCTCCATAAAATAACTGTATATGTTTCAAAGTCTTATTGAATAAGTGAAGAGAATCTCACTCCTTTTTTATAGGGCAAAACATAATGATCGGTGGAAAGGAAAGAAGTTCAAATAACTCTGCAACTAAATAAAGTTTTGGATCTTGTGATGTTCACTTGTCTTATGAGGCAGACTTTATAAATCCTTAAAATTCATTTACAAGATGAGCTTGGACAGTTTCACTTAATCTAATTAACTATCATCTTCCAAAAGTAACTTAAGATGCATCATATCTCTGTAAAACAATTCCTTACAATAATCTAATTTTTAGAAGAATTTTTGGTTTTTTTTCACAGAATTTATATATGAGAATTATAGAGGATATTTGTTTCATTTACTCTTAGATTTTACATTTCACTGTCACACTGAGCTAAGAATAAAATTTCTGTAAATATTTTTATTTTTACTAGTAACTTAAAGTCCTACAGAATGATATTCTAGATTGGAAAATTATTGCCATATGCTGCCTGTGTTATGAAGTATTGACATAAATTAATATACATGTTTTTATTCAGACATTGCAATACATACACTGTACACACTGTAAAAAGTTCACTTTTGTCTAATATTGGTAAGATTATATTTGAAGCAATTGTTTGTACATCTGCTTTCGTCAGCAAACTATTACCAATTTTCAGGAGAAAGTGTCTAGATCAGATACTACACAGCTAAACATCTGGAATTAAATGCAATTAGAAATTAAGCAATCAAATTATGAGGCCTGATTGTAAAACATTAAAACAAAATGGCTTATGCAAATTAAAAGTTAGTAAAAAGATTTGTTGTCTTTACTTATCAAACTGGACAGTTTCAGTGCTTTAAACCATGACTATTCATAGTTCTGTTTGGTAATGACCATCATTTAAGAACTCCATTGTGCATTGAACTGACTTATTTTCTCCCAATTAGGAATTATCACTGCCCCACTAAGGAAAATACTAAACTTTTGCTGTTAATTTTATTGGCAGCTGATTCAATATTAGAATAGCAATAGCACTTCGACTTATATACCACTTAATTGTGCTTTACAGCCAGTGGTGGGATTCAATTTTTTTTACTACTGGTTCTGTGGGCGTGGCTTGTTGGGTATGGCAGGGGAGGGATATTGTGAAATCTCCAGTCAGAGGTGGCATTTGCTGGTTCTCTGAACTACTCAAAATTTCCACTACCTGTTTTCCAGAACTGGTTAGAACCTGCTGAATACCACCTCGGTTTAAGCCTCTCTAAATGGTTTACAGAGTCAGCATATTGCCTCCAACAATCTTGGTCCTCATTTTACTGACCTCAGAAGGGTGGAAGGCTGAGTCAACCTTAAGCCAGTGAGAATCAAACTTCTGGTGGTGGACAAATTAGCCTGCAATACTGCATTCTAACCGCTGCGCCACCACAGACTCAATCCATAAAACAAATCTGAGGGCAATCTGTTACATGCCAAATTTCCTAGCGTAAGTATCCCACTAAATTCACTGTAATCTTCCACACTTTCTTCTATCAAATGTTTTTGTTTTTAAGAAGACATAAAGTATAGTACCCTGTTTCTCCAACAATACGGCCTCCCCCAATAGGAAGTCCCAGCATGTTTTATAGTCATGAAATGAAATTAAGCCCCTCCTCCCAAATTAAGTCCTATATTAAAACATGCCAAATGGAGGGGAAGGGGGGGGGGGGGGCTTGCTATTAGGAAGTACTTTTGTTGCAGACCTGGATATGGTGCTGCCTGCGTTGACCCCAGTATGAAGTGCCCCACCAATGCCAAGGTCAACATCCAAGCCGTTGCCGCCCGCTCACCTGAAGATGCAAGAGGGGGGGAATTAAGTCACCCCTGAAAAAGACAGCCTAGCCATTTTGGGGGCTCAAAAAAAAATAAGATCCGGCCTTATTATATGAGAAACATGGTAGCAGTAGCTTCCAGGGACTTTCAGACTATGCTGAAGTTCCAACTATCTAGAGACATTTGCCTACTTTTCTATACTTAGAAAGGGAGAGAACATGTTTAGATAAGCTACAGTAGTTCTTCCTAGTTGCTGTCTGGAGTGGCATGCCACTTTCTTGCCCAGTGCAAGCTACAAACTACCAAGCCCCCTACTCTGACTTAATAAGTTAATTGCTAACAACTTTCCCTTTTGGCCTACACCTCACTGCTAAGGCAAAGAACTCTGTTACTGTATAGCAGATCCAGACAGATGAAAACTTGGCCATCTTGGACTGTTTGAGGTATATTTTGGGGTGCATTAATGGTGGAGATATGAACAATTTGTCTCTCAGAGTCTGCTATTCCCACTCTTGAACCCAGAATAAACTTGTACAAGTGGAATAAAATCAAATCTTAAAATGACTGATTTTGAGGGAGAGGTGTCGTGCATATTAAAAATACTATAGATATTCACTTATTTTTTCACCAACTTCTGCATGTAATTTTGGGGACTTGAGGAGCTGCATTCTACCTGTGGGGCATGGTTGAGCACTTTGTCCTAGGTAAATGCTTTTGTGTTCATTTTGCCTTCCATTTAATGCACTTTTCCTTTGAAATGAGATGAGAATGAGCACAAAATATAAGCAAATTTAGTGCACCTGTCTTTTGTAATAAAATAGTGATGTTCCCTAGACTAGTTCCCATTTTGCAAATTTTATTTTGCCTGAGCTAGCATTGCTGTCATGATGAATCATAGTTTCCTTCAAAAATCATACAAAGGCATATTTAGTTTTAACCCTGATGCATAGACTAACCAAGAGTCTTTTGCTGATTCTCATGTAATTGAAAATCGCAAAATATGGTTTCAAAGTCACAGTGTCAAGATTGACGCATTATAATGAGTCATGTTATACAAATATGCTACAGCTTAGTGTTATGTACAAAGTCAGTAGCAAAAGCCCAAAACATACAGGATTTTGGCTTGTTTCCACTTATTTTTATAATTGAATGCTCATTCTTAACAACGACAATGTTATCTTCCAAATGTACCAAGAGAATATCATCAATATAGATGGATGAGAATTTTGTGCTTTTAAAAAATAAGAATTCCATTTTTTCCCCTCACAAGTATGATGAGAAGAATTTGGAGAATAAAGAGAATAAATAAAATAAATAGGAATAAATAAAAGAATAAAAAGAACCTATGTTTAGAAGAAGATAGAGATATTGACAAACACTTCTTTAATGTTCTTCATGGTTATTCTGTCTAGTGAGAATACATACAGACCTCTCCAAGCAAGGACATGGCAATAATTTGATACATACTGAGAGAGAGAGAGAGAGAGAGAGAGAGAGAGAGAGAGAGAGAGAGAGAGAGAGAGAGAGAGAGAGAGAGAGAGAGAGAGAGTTTGCCTTGAAGGGGATATTCGGGAGCCATTTTAAAACAAAGGCAGAAGCATTCCTGAGTCCAGGGAAAGGGCAAAGTGTTAGGATAATGCTCAGACTGGGTCCTCCTTGATTCATTGGGTTATTAGAGGGAGGGAAGGCAAAACACAAGTACCCTATCTCAATAAATTCTAATTCTAGTCTATGGAGTTGGTTTCCTGATCTGGTCTGTCTCAAAAGACTAATCATACCATATAAATGATAGGAAGCAGGAAGAAGGGATGCCAGAAACCTCCAAATTGATTCAATCCTTTGCATATCTGAAAATTGATTTTTAATTAAAAGGTTTATTCCATGATACATATATTGCTGACCTTACCACAAAGTAAGAGTAAAAAGCTTTCAATACAAGCAATATTAACTGCAGGAAGGCAAACTAAGCACTATGCATCAGCACACAAAACATTTCCATTAAATACTTAACAGCATGAAATGCCAGCTTAGCTTTTTTCTTGAAAATGTGATTTTCTGGGATATTTAGATTAATTTTAAATATGTTACCACATTTAATGTACTTGTCTAGAAGGTCATTTATTCATAAGTGAGCTCCTCTGTAAATTTGCACATTAATCTGTTCAGAACCATAAGATGTCATTGTCCCCTAAGTGGAATTATTGTCATGTAGGCACAGATTTCATTTTCATGCAATCCCATTAATTAGCATATCCTGTGTTTCATAAACATTATTAGCCAAGAATTCAAAAATTGCCAGGAATAACTTAGCAGGGCATTACTTTCACTCTCTAGTTGTCAGTCAGAATACAACCTTGTTCAAGTTGCGTATTTTTTTCCAGCTAGCTCAATGGCTTTAATCCTCATGACTACATAACTCTGCCATGGGATATTCATGGCTATCCTAGCTATCTCATGTAAAGTACATCATTATAATCTCTGAAGTACACTGAACAAACTCCAACTTTAGGAAGGGATCAGAGAATCAGGATAGCTAAGAATTAGACATTGCTTTGATTTCAACTGTGAAACAGGATGACGAACAATGACAGGTTCAGCTTGTTTATTTGTTTGTTTGGCTTACATGGCCGCCTATCTTCTATACCAGGGCTGTCAAACTTGCAGCCTGCAGGCCAGATGTGTCATGTGCTGGCCATGCTCATGTCTGGTTTAGTTTAACTGCCCTGACACACACATTCACACCATCAATGCATGGTTTAGTGAAGGGAGGAAAAGTCCCGATACATCAAATCACTCAGCTGTGATGACGTGAGTTTGACACCCCTGATCTACCACAACTTCTTATGTAAATTTACATTTTTTGTTTATGTTTTAAGTGGGTTTTTTCATTCCAGGTTTTATATTTCCCAATAAAGTAGCATGTGCTCAAGAAAGAGAATCACAGGCCGCAAAATGTTCCGTTTTTGCTAAGAAACAGGAAAACACTGAAAAGACCAATTCTAATCAACACTCAATACTACTCTAATCAACATGAATTTTAAATTCTTAAATTATAATCTGTGCATTTGTCGATGTCCTTGTTGGGGGCTACACTTTGACCTCAGCACTGTACTTTTTTATAATCCTTGTTACTCATATGATACTCCCAGGCACAATCTTATGGGGGTAGATTTGAAGCATCATCAGGGATGGAAGAGGGTAGAGGAATTATTTTATGGATGAATAGAAGTAATGATTATAAAATACATTAAATCCAATAGTCCAATGTTCTTCCAAATCTGTTTATCAGATAATGAAGTTGATTTCTTTACACACCTGTCAAAGAGAAATTGAAAAGATTTCTTTCCTTTATCCCATCCAAAATTAACCTTGATCTCACGTTCTTCTAAAATTCAAGCACCCTATTTATTACAGATATAATTTATATCCTTTTTCTCCTTTCTTATGCTTTGGTGTTACATAGAACTAAATCAAATGGCACATATAAAATTAATATTTTAAAAGAAATATGATAAAATAGCATCCTAACAAAAGTATATGTTCAATAGTCTCTTTAAGATCACCAGGGGAGATGAAGAGAGGAATAGTAGTCAAAATATTGAAGGATAATTTCTAGTTTTAAAACATTACAAAGTCGGAAGTGAAATGATTTATTTATCAAATGTCCTATCCAAAATGCCACTGCAAGTCTGCATGATGTGCAAAAGTCATCTGTGCAGATTGACAAAAGAAATGTTACACCAGAACATTCTAAATTCCTAAGTGAAGAAAATCCTTGAAGCTTCATAATCTCTTTTGATATCTCGAAGTAACAATTTAGAAAAGGATTAGATTTTTTTTTTTTAAGAAAAGCTAAGAACTTATGCTTCTAAATGAAAAAGAATGATAGCAATTTGTGGAGTTTGCCTTTATGGAGTGTTTTAGATTGATTGGAGGGTGGACCTGGTATCTCAATGATACGGCATGTGATTTTGGAGGTCTGAGATTGCTGCCGATATCTTTGCTTCTGGACGGTCTGAACAGATTTAAACTATCTCGAAGAGATGGTGAATGTAAAGAGTGCATCCTGTTGATCCCAGGGATACCGCAAAGTCTCTGGTAGATCCAGGAGAAGCTCTTTTTGCCAGTGGCAAAGAGGCAGCCATTAAAGCTGCTGAAGTTGGGACAGTTCTGAAATGGAAGAGAACGGAAAGAGAAAGTGTGCCGATTTGGGAGTAGTTTTTTTTTCTTTTTTCTCTCTCCCCATCCTGTATTTTTCATTTACTTTCCATATTGTTTTTTTTTTTTGTGGCTTCCTTTTTTTGTATATCTTTTTATACCTGAGACTTTTTAATTGGATTAAGGTATTGAAGAACCTGAAGAACTCCTTTTTTTTCTTTTTTAGTTTTTTACTTTCTATTTTTCCACCTCCTGCAAGATTTAACAATTTTTCCCTTTTCTGTTTATGGTATTTTTCTTCCTTTTTTGAGTTTATATTGCTATTTAATTAATCAGTTGGATTAAGGTGTACAAGAGCCTGAATAATTTTTCTTAATTATTATTATTTGGCTTCTTTTTTCCCACTATTTTTACTTGGAATTACAATTGGTTATTTCACAAGTGGATTAAGGTTTAGAAGAACCTGAAGGTTTTGAATTGTTTGAAATGAGCAGGAAACTAACAGCGGCTGGTTCTTCAACTTCTACTATCTGGAGGACAACGCTCAATATAGGTGATGTTACAACAAGAAAAAGGACAGGAAAAGGTGATGCTGCAGATGATTATGCAAGGAATTCAAAATATACAAACAAGAACAGAGAATATTGAAAAGAGCACAGAGAACATGAAACAAAGAACAGGAAAAACTTATGAAAAGGTGGAGAACATTCAACAAATGATGATGAAATATGACAAAAGATTCCAAAAAATTGAAGAAAATAAACAAAGAGATAAGAAGATTGGAAATATTGACAGCAGATTAACTGTGGTTGAACAAGATAAAAGTGGGATGCTGAGATGGGAGATGGACAGATCAGAATTTTATCTCAGATTCCAAAACATAGAAAAAAGAAAAGGGACAAAACCTAGATGAGATAATGATAGAAATCTTGGCTGAAGCTCTGGAAATAACCAAAGAGAAGATGATGGATGGAATAGATTACATTTTTCAAGTCTTCAGAAGATATGCAATGAGAAATAGCTTACCAAGAGAAGTTCACATCAGATTTACAAAGAAAGACATTAAAACACAAATATTGCAAATGGCAAGAGAGAAAACATTGAAATATAAAGAGAAAGAGATTGTGGTTCTGAAACAAATACCCAGAAGAGTGATAGAGGTGAGAAGAGAATACAGATTCCTGACTAAAATTCTACTGAAAAAAGAGGTGAATTATAGATGGCTGATTCCAGAAGGTTTAATGTTCATATGGCAAGAACAGAGACACAGAATTGATTCAACTGAGAAAGCTGAATTATTTTACACAGAATATTTTGGAGGGAAAGAGGAGGAGACAGAAAAAGAAATGTCACTTATTGAATTCCAAGAGGACTGCCAAATGGTGACTGAAAAAGGTGCGGAAGGCAGAAAGGTGGAAGTTAAAGAACAACATGAACCAAGATCTTCAAGAGCTGTCAAACCTATCTATAAAGAACTGATTATAATTAACATGAAAAAACTGATTACAATTAACATAAACAGACTTAATTCAGCTGTTAAAAGAAGGAAAACTTTCCATAAATTAGATGAAATTAAAGATGAAAACTTTCCATAAATTAGAGAAATTAAAATTTGATATAATCTGCCTTCAAGAAGTACATATTAAAAAGCAACATGAACAACTGTTGATACAGTCAAAGTTAGGGAAAATATTTACTTCTTTGACACAATGCAAGAAAAGAGGAGTGGTTTTATATATTAAAAATATTATCCCAGCGAAACTGATTTATACCGATGATGATGGAAGATTACTAATGCTGGAAATAATGGACAATAACATGAAAACACTCCTGATTGCAGTTTATGCCCCGAACAACAATCAAGAAGAATTTTGTAGAAAACTACATATGAAAATAATTGAACTGGGCTATGCTAATATAGTTATGATGGGAGACTTTAATGGAATTGCAGACAATAAATTGGACTATACAACACAGAAAACAACAAAGCAAAACAGAAAGACTCTCCCTAAATCTTTTTTTTAAAATGATAGATGAAATAAATTTAAAAGATACATGGTGAGAAAGAAATGCTAAGACTAAACAATACACCTTCTATTCAAACAGACATTTATCATGGTCCAGAATAGATATGATATGGATGTCAACAGAATTGTTAGCTAATATCCAAGAAATAAATATTGAAACAAGTACTTGGACAGATCATAATTAAATGGAAAGGACAAAGAAGAAGATCTAGAGATGAATGTTAAATAATACTATACTAAAAGAAAAAGACTTTATACAGAGGATGGAGAAAGAACTGGCTTTTTTTAAAAAAGAAAATAAAAAAGAAGACACATCAATGCAGAATGTATGGGACACAATGAAGGCATACGTCAGAGGCTTGATAATAGACTATACAAGGAAAAGAAATACATGAAAAGACTAGCCTCTAAAACTTTGGAGGATGAGTATAAAGGACTTGAAAAAGAATTACAGAAAATGCCACAGAAAAAGGACATTAAGTTAAAATGGACATAATTAAACATAAAATGGGATTAATGAAAAAAGAAGAATTAGCACAGAAAATCAAAGGTGCAAAACAGAATTATTTTGAAGATGCAAAAAAACCAGGTAGATGGTTAGCATATAAACTGAGAAAGGAGAAAGAATCAAGGAAAATATTGCAATTAACAGATGATCAAAGACAAGTTTGCTATGGAAGTAAAGAGAAGAAGAAAATCATATGAGACTATTATGGGAAACTATACACACAAGAGAATATTAATGATGAAAGAGTTAAACAGTACTTACAGAATGCTAACCTACCCCAGATCCCTAAAGAGATTGAAATAATGTTCGAAAGCAATATAATGTTGATGGAGTTAACTGAAGGACTTAAGAAGCAAAATAATGGAAAGGCACCAGGCCCAGATGGACTTCCAGCTGAATTTTACAAAACACTACAAGAATCGTTGAACCTTCCATTGCTAAAAGTTATGAATGAATTTATGTTAAAGAAGAAGATACCTAAATCATGGTCAGAAGCTTACATTACACTTATTCCAAAAGAGGAAGCCAACCCATTACAAATCAAGAACTATAGACCTATTTCCCTACTAAACACAGATTATAAAATTTTTGCTTCAATATTGGCAGAAAAACTTAAAAATACCTAAATAATGTTATTCATCCTGATCAAAATGGATTTCTGCCAAAGAGACAAATTAAAGATAATATGAGAGTAATCTTGGACACTGTGGAATACTACAAGGCAAACCCTGAAAAACAAATGGCTTTGATATTTTTAGATGCACAGAAGGCATTTGACAATGTGAATTGGCAATTCATATTATCACAGCTGGAACAGATGGGCTTTGATAAAAAAAATTATCCAAGCAATAGAAGCAAAATATCATAATCAAACAGCAAAGGTAATGATGTTGGGAGAACTGACAGACTCTATTGATACAAGAAAAGGAACAAGACAAGGGTGCCCACTGTCACCTTTGTTGTTTGTGTTAACCTTGGAAGTGCTAAACAGAAATATTAGAGAAGAAAAGGATATAAAAGGGATGAAAATTAAACAGGAAGAATTTAAGTTGCAAGCATTCACAGATGAACTGGTTTTTATTTTAGAAGACCCACTAGAAACAACATTAAAATTGATAGAAAAGATAGAGGTATATGGGAAGGTGGCTGGTTTGAAAATAAAGAAAAAACAAAGATTTTGACAAAGAATATGTTATCAAGAAAAAAGGAAGAATTGGCAGATGTATTGAAAATCCAGGTCACAAATAAGATCAAGTACTTGGGGATACATTTGATAGCAAGATGTAGTACACTAAAAGAGAATAACTATATTAAACTTAAGCAGCAGATAGCGCTAGATTTGGCAAAATGGGAAAATTTACAACTGTCATTAGTAGGAAGAATATCAACAATCAAAACAAATATATTACCCAGAATTTTATATTTGTTCCAAACAATTCTAATTCGGCTTGGAAAAGACTATTTTGAAGATTTAAATAAAGTTGTTTTGAAATATATATGGCAAGGTAAGAAAGTGAGAATAAAATTAAAACTTTTGCAAGATGCTAGAATAAGAGGAGGATTTGGTTTGCCTAATTGGGAGTTGTACTACCAAGCTACGAATTTGATGGGTCAAGGAATGGATAACATAAATAAATGCTAGATTGTTGACACTAGAAGGATATGATCTGTTGTTGGGGTGGCATGCTTTTTTATGGTACAAAGGAATTAAAACACAATGGTATTTTAGAAGACATTATATACGGGAGTCTCTGTGGTTAAATTGGGAGAAGACTTAAAAGGCAATGTTATTTGAAAATTCTGGTCTGGCTATCGACTATTGAAGAATTTTCTTACCTATAATATATAAAAAGGAACAAACAGTAAGATATGGTGAAATTTTGAATGAAAAGGGTGAACTTAAATCTGTACAAAAACTAGAGGAACAAGGTATAAAGATGAATTGATTTTCATCTGCGCAAATAAATTCTAGGTATGATAAAGATTCTAAAACAGAAGGTTTCTATGATAAATTGACTGATTTAGATAAGATTTTGACAGGTACTGATGAAAAGGTGATTAAAAAACTGTATAGATATTTATTAGAAATTAAACTAGAAGAAGAACAAGTTAAAGAAACAATGATTGCTTGGGGGAAGAATTTTGGATATTGGATTGATTTAGAGAAATGGCAAAAATTGTGGTCTCAAAATTATAAAATGACAATGTCAACAGCATTTAAAGAAAATTTGTATAAAATGTTGTACAGGTGGCATTTTTCCCCAACAAGAATAGCAAGAATGTTCAAGAACAAGTCTGAAAAATGTTGGAAATATCATCAGATACCTGGCTGATATTACCATATGTGGTGGACGTGCGCAGATACCAAAAAATATTGGACTAAAATGCACACGTGGTTGGAAAAAATAACAAATAAGCATATAAACTTCACACCAGAGATATTTTTATTGGGAATTTTACCTGAAATATATCATAAAGAATTGAAATACCTGATTGTAACTGTATTAACAGCACCTAGGATTGTATTTGATAAAACTGGAAAAATGAGAAAATACCAACACAGGAGGAAGTTATTAAGAAAATAATGGAATGTGCTGAAATGAGTCGATTGACATTTGAAATCAGAGAACAAGAAGATAAACAATTTTATAAAATTTGGGATCTATTTAATCAATGGTTAGACAATAAAAAATGGTAATGAAATATGTAGATTTTTAGAACATAATGAATACATAAAGATGTATTTTTTAATTACATCTACAAAATGATTATAGGATAGATTTGAGGTGGAAATATGAACTGTCATAAAATAAATTACGTAAAATATAGATTATTTCATAAAAATACATTAATAATAGTATAGTCAAATGATTGATTAATAATGATGTTAATGTATTTAGGAATATTTGATTGACAAGATGAGAACATATACAATGTAATTCTAATTGAAGACTATGAAGTGGAAGCACAAAACAACTTGTAAACCAACCAATACACTGGTTTATATGGAAGATGGTTTGAAGTTTTTATGTTCTGTTTGTTTATGTTTGTCTTAAAAAACATAATAAAACTTAAAAAAAAAAGAATGAAGAAAACAACATCCAATTTACCTTGAAGGCAGTATGAATTCCAAGGTGACAAACTTAATTTTCAATGAATGGAGAGAAAGAGAGAGGGGGGGGTGAATCTGCCTGCTTTTGGGAGAGGGAAGCCGATGCAGGGAAAGAACAAACTGTTGGTTTGCGCCAACTGCCGATAAGGACTGCAAGCTTCAGAGCAACCCAACTGCGGGTGAGAGTCTCCCCCGGCTCCTTATAGATTGGCAGTGCATTTTTCAGTGGGAGGAAGGAGCGGGTGAAAGGTTCAAAGATTTACTGTGAACCCAAGTCAGAAACAACTTAAAAAGCGAAGACTCCAGAATGGAAGAGGTGAGTGTGGAGATTAAACAGCAGTGGCTTAATTTATGTTTTTATCCTCTAACTCTGGAAGTTAAATGGCAGCTTGAGAAAAGAGTGATTAAAGGAGGAAAAAAAGGGGGACTAGATGAGAAGAAGAGGTGTGAAGAAGGTTTTTATTCAGGAAAACTGCCTTTTGAAACTGAAATTGATTGTGAATTCCAGTGATGGAAGAACTGGAATGATGTCTACAGTCTCCATTTAAATCAAATCACTAAAAATAATTCGAAACGGCCACCAGTCGGGGAGAACAAAGGAGACTCACAGAGAGTTGATGGTCTCCATATAAAGCACCCAGCTCCATTTAAATCATCCAGTTGATTAGTCAGCCTGAATTTAAATTCTCATTCAACTGATTGGACAACCTCCACTAAATCCCCACCCAAATCTCATCCTTTCCAAACTCCAAAGTAGATGATTGGTGAGCTCATTCAAATCGACTCCATTCAAATCTATCAAACAGCAATGCTTCCTCTTTAAAACAAAAACAAAACAAAACAAAAACTAAAAATCATGGTTTTAAGGAAAAACAAAGGAACTTTACACAACAAACCTCCAATACTTCATAACTTCAACTATTTCAGTACCTCAAGACCAAATATTTATAGATAATGCTTTATCTGTAATAATTGATTTATCATATAATAGTATAATAATTAATTGTTAAATGATCACTAATTTACTGATTCATTGAACTGATAGAGATTTAATGCTGTATCATTGATATCTAGTCTATTGACTGATTCTTATTAATAAGTTGATTGATTGATTTTTAGTAATAAGTAACCTTACTTTTGATTTGTTCTCTAACTTATCAATTAACATTTATTAATTACCAACATTCATTAAGTAATTGTCTACCTATCACATTAATTAGCTATTGTAATTGTTTAGTGTACTATTGTCATTGACCATGCCATCCAGAAACTCCAGAAACTTCAAATCCTCCACTACCAAACAACAACAAAAAATATCTCTACCAATGACCTCCCAGTCTCCTGTGCATGCTTCAGATGTCTTAAAACCTTCAATGAAAGAGAAAATAACATCAAATGCTACCTGTGTGACAATCAAACCCACCTTGCCTGCTTAAACTTAAACAAAACCCTAGCTGATCTCCTAAAAGCATCAGATACTTTTCCTTGTCTATGTCCATCATGTTTTCCTAAGATAAACAAACCAAATACCCTGCCTGAAAGAGTTGATAGCATAGAATCACTCATGCATTCAATAGAAAAATGTTTAGCAACACATTTTGAAACCATTATACAAGAAAGCCTAATTTCTCTTGAAAAAAATAATACAGCACTGATGAGTACCTATCAGTTCAAAATCAAATCCCAACCCAACAACCACTACCACAACTACTACCTCAACTACAATCACAACTACAACCAAAAATAACCACCAAACCACAACCACAAATAATTACTATCCTATCAAATAATTCTACAAATGATATCCCCTTACTCATCAGAGACATCATGGAACATGATCAGAAACGTCCAAATGCCATCTTATTTGGTCTTGAAGACAAAAACAAATCAGACGACATCACCAAAGTTCACAATATCGTAAGCAACTGAAATACAACAAACATCTCTCCTGAAGATATCACTGAAATAACCAGAGATGGCCCCGAGTTCAAATACCATGACTTCTCAAGACCAGACTTATCCATACTGCAAAGAACCTGCTCCCATGAACTCTGCAATGAACTCAAAAGATGTCTAGACAATGGAGAAAAGGATTTGTACATTGATTACTGTGCTGATTGTATGACTGATCAAGTCACACAACCCACAACTCCACATCCAACCCACCTTCAACCAACCCATCCAATCCACCTCCACATCCAACCCACCCAACCCACCCTCATCCAACCCATAATCACTCAAAACTCAGCACACATGCTCCAAACTACCTCTGGTAGTTTGGAGCATGCACGCCCCAAACTACAACTTGCCTTAAATGTAAACTACTCAATGCAAGAAGCCTTGTGAATAAATTAAAATTTCTCCTCTTACTAACTATGGCTAAATTCGACATCATATTTGTCTGTGAAACATGGCTCAATGCATCTATCCCTGACTCCATTGCCACAGTAAGAGACTATCATGTTTACCAAACAGATCATGAAATCCGTAGAGGAAGTGGTGTTGCTATCTTCTATAAAAAGTCCTTACATCTAAAAAACATCCAAGTTACCCAAGAGCTTACTCTTGCTGAGCCATCATCTGTGAACTGTCCTTAAATATCACATTTCAATTCTTATTATGCTACAGAGCCCCTGATTATCACATCAAACATGTAAACAAGCTAAATTCACCACTAACATGGGCATCATCCTGCCCACATACTTTTATCTTTCTTGGTGATTTCAATCTACCTCACATTAACTGGACCCTAAACAAATGTAAAAATGAACCCATACATGCAACTTTCTACAATTATGTAACAAACCTGGGACTGGAATAACTAGTAAGCAACAATACTAGGTTTAACAATTGCTTCAATCTCATCTTCTGCAAGAGTTTGAATTCAATTTATGGAATACAAATGAAAAAAACCTTTAACAACAATGACCACAGCATGATTGACTTTTGTCTCAACATACATCCACACAAAAATCAACACAATGATGTCATCCCCAGTTATAACTTCAAAAAAGGTAACTATGATCTTATAGATAACAATCTCTCATCCCTTGATTGGCAATTTCTATTCACCAGATGCAGTACTGTTGAAGACCTTTACAACATAATTTTACTTGAAGTCAAAAGAATCATCAAATTACATGTCCCAATAATAACTCCAAAAACCAGAAAAAACAGATTACCCATAACAATAAGGAAGCTCCAATCCAAAATGAAATCACTTTGGTGGAAAAACGAATCCGGTCACGTTGCCAACTTCAAAAGCTGACACAAAAATCTGTGCCACCAGATAAAGACTGAGTGCACCAATTATTACACTAAACAAGAGGAAAACTTTTGATGGACAAACTCCACCCATGCTTTCTACAATTTTGTAAACAACGAACTAAAACAATTAAAATCCATCCCACCCCTGAAAGGACCTAATGGTGAAGACTGCAATGATGACACCATTAAAGCCAACATCTTTAACACATTCTTTGGCTCAGTATTTGTAAACAGCAATGGATCAGGCCCAGTATTTCCTAGCCGAACCACAGAAAACTACAATGATCTAATACATATCGATTTTACAGAAGACAATGTTGAAAAAGCACTACACAATCTAAAACCATCTCTATCTATTGGACCGGACGGAATATGCACCTACTTCTTTAAAAAGCTATCCGCTGCCATAGCCGAACCTATAAACATAATTTTTGAAAAATCTTTCAGGACCAGCTCCTTGCTAAAACTATGGTCAAAAGCCACGGTTATCCCCATCTTCAAAAAGGGAGACCCCAGCCTAGTTGAAAATTACAGACCAATCTCTTTATGCTGTGTCACCTGGAAAGTCATGGAATCAATTATTGACCAATCCATTATCCTCCACTTAGAGACAAACAACCTTCTCTCTAATAAACAATTTGGTTTCAGAAAAAAAAACTATCCTGTAATCTGCACCTCTTACATTGCAAAAACATATGGACTATACAACTCAATCAGAGCAAAGAAATAGACGCAATCTACATAGACTTCTGTAAAACCTTTGTTTCAGTGGTACACAATAAACTACTCCTAAAATGAAAACCTTATAGTATCTCTGGACATCTCCATAGCTAGATAGAAGCATACCTGTCAAACAGACAACAAATGGTCAAAATTGGGAGCGTCCTTTCAAATTATGTACCTGTCAACAGTGGTGTCCCCCAAGACAGTGTTCTAGGACCAACTCTCTTCATACTCTACATAAATGACCTATGTCAGCCTTCAAGATCTTCTAGATTTCTATTTCTCACTTAGCTTTCTTTTCTCTGCGCAACTGCAACCCATTATCAAAGTATGCCAAGGTCAACGGACAGAGGCCTCATCATCACCTGCAGATGCCCACATGATCGTATTCACAACTTCTAATTGGAAGTGTCATCTGAACTATTGGGGGTGGGAACACTTCCATCACTTTGTATATGTGAATTGCATGCCTAATTTCTCAGATTCAGAATTCTTTGGTTGCTACCATTTCACTTTCAGTAAAAGATAACTTTTCTCTTATTTAAAGAGTCTAAGTATTTCTTTCTTGGATTTTGAATGGAGCTCTGCTTGACATGCACCAGTTTCACATGTTCATCCAGAGTTTCCATGTAGATAAGGATGTCATCAAGATAAACCAGAACCCCCCAATATAAATGTTCATGTAACACCTGATTGATCATCTGCATGAATTCAGCTGGGGCCCCTTGTAAAACAAAAGGAAGAATGCTGAATTGGAAGCAACCCATCGGGCAGTTAAAAGCGGTCTTCCACTCATCCCCTTCCTTAATTCGAATTCGGTAGTATGCTTCTCTCAAATCCAACTTTGTGAAAATCTTCCCCTTCACTTGGTGGGCCAACATGTCCTTCACCAAAAGAAGGGGCTACACATTTTCCACAGAAATGGCATTCAAATTTCTGTAGTCCACCACCAAGCATTTAGAATCATCTTTCTTTTCACGGAACAATACTGGGGCCGCTACCCGGGGCCTAGCAGTTTGAATGAAACCACATTCCAGATTTTTATCTATAAACAATCTTAACTCCTCTAATTCCTGTGGTGTCATTGAGTACAACTTTGGTTTTGGGAGCTTCACTGCAGGCAAAATCTCAATAACACAGTCTCTTGGCCATTGAGGCGGAAGCTCATCTGAGGCCTTCTCACTGAACACTTCTTTTAAATCCAATACTCTTTGGGAATTTTCTCCTCCCCTTTCACGGGTTCAGTACCTGTGGAAGCTATTTCAATCAGAATCTGAAGCTTCGGCTGAGATCTGCCCTCTTTTCCTGGTCGCTGCTTGGTGCGTATGCGCAACAACCCTTTCTCCAGTTAACCAGAGGGTTCCATTTCCGGAGCCAGGGCAATCCCAGTATAAATGGTTGCTCCATCCCAGGGACCACAATAAAGTGCAGAGTCTCATCATGTTTTCCCATGATCATTTCTATAGGTTCCGTGATAAAACGTGCAGAGCAACCTTCAGCCACTGATCCATCTAATTGGCAAAAGGAAATGGTCATCTTCAAAGGTTTTAGTTTTAAGGCCATTTTCTCCACTACTTCTGTGTTGATTATACACCTTGTGCACCCAGAATCTAACAGGGCAAGCATTTCCCCTTCGACCCCTGAATTGGGGACCCTCAACTTCACCGGAATAGTCATAGGGCCCAGGCTTGGACTTACCAGGAAGTCGTCTTCCAAGTCAAAATCATCCTCCTCAGGGGTAACTGGGGTTTCTGATTCCTCTCCTGTGGGAGGGGTGACCTCTGCTGTCTCTTTCGACTTTAGTCTGCTTCGTGAGGCTGTGCTGGGGATTTTATAGGTTTCTTCCCTTCTTTTGGCATCCCCTTTGGTTCCAGCTTGACTTTGCAGTCCACAGCCCAGTGACCTTCCTTCCTGCATCGAAAGCAGGCCGAGGAGTTGGGTCTTGCCATCACTCCTCCCCTCTGAGGTTTGGGGACCTCTTGAGGATGTGGGGGGGAAGGCTTGCTCCACTGAGACCCTCCCCGCCATCTGCTTCTTCTGCCAGCAAGTACCACATCTGCAAGTCATTGGGGTCTCTTCTAGCAATGCATCTCTGGTACACATCATCATTTAAACCATCTTTAAATGCTTCTATCAGAGCTTCCTGGGACCAGCCTCAGATATGACCGATTAACTGTCCAAATTCTTGGGTGTAGTCAGCCACTGACCTCCGCCCCTGATTTATAGTCTTCATCTTAATCCAGGCCTTGCGCTCTGGCAGTGGGTCCTCAAACCTAGCCCGCAGTGCAGTCATGAACAGGTTATAATTCATCAACTGGGGAGCATTATCATTATGCAAGGTCACCATCCACTCTGCAGCTGTTCCCTCCAGAGCCCTGGTAACACATCTCACTTTGGCTGCTTCTGAGGGAAAATCCTCCCCGTATTCTTCCATATAGCTCGAAACTTGGGCTAGGAAAAATCCCAAGGTTTTGGGATTTCCCTCGTATTTTACTTCTAATGGAGCCAGTCTAGGAGCTCTATGCCTTTTAGGAATTACACCCCCTGCTGAGGGCCCCGGGGCTGCTGCTGGCTCAGGTTGATTTATGGGAGAAGGGGCTGCTCTGATTCCTCTAGCAGGTGCTACTCCCCCATCCCCTTCATACCTTTGTGCAGCTTGGGGTTGTTCAAAGGCTTCATTCAGGAGTCTCCTAGCTTGATCCAGTAAGAGTTGTCTCTTTTCCCTCTCTTGCCATGGCTCCTCTTTTCCACGCTGGCGGGTAGTTGTGATCCTGGGGGGGGGTCCTTCTCCAGATCTTTCCAGCCAAACCCCACCGACCATCTGGGCTTCACAGCTGGATCCTCTTCCAGACTGAGCTCTGCTAGCAATTGGGCTTCCTGTACCAGCAAAGAATCTTGCCCTCCAATGGTTCCCAGGTCTTCCTGATCACTAGTTGAAGATAACATGATGTCCAGGCCCCCTCAGAAGAAAATTGGATGTTTTCACCGGGTGGGCTGGTAGAGTGAGATTCAGAATAATGTCAGGCAAAGCTCCATTCAAAATCCAAGAAAGAAATAATTAGACTCTTTAAATTAGAGAAAAGTTATCTTTTACTGAAAATGAAGTGGTAGCAACCAAAGAATTCTGAATCTGAGAAATTAGGCATGCAATTCACATATACAAAGTGATGGAAGTGTTCCCACCCCCAATAGTTCAGATGAAACTTCCAATTAGAAATTGTGAATATGATCATGTGGGCATCTTCAGGTGATAATGAGGCCTCTGTCCGTTGACCTTGGCATACTTTGATAACGGATTGCAGTTGCGCAGAGAAAAGAAAGCTAAGCGAGAAATAGAAACCTAACTCTATTGTATGCTCCCCCCCCTCATTTACACAACAGAAGAATGTACCGTATTTTCTCGCATATAAGCCAATCTCTCTTATAAGCCGACCCTTAAAAAATTGCCCCAAAATGAGGAATTTTGCAAAAACTCGCATATAAGCCGACCCCCAAATACCATGGTATGTTGTTTATCAAAGCATTTGTGTAGGAAACAATATTATAACAACAATAAACAATAAACAAAAAGCTCATAGAAGAGCATAAATGAGAATAAAAGCCATTATTGTTGTGTTTTACTTTTATTTATTTTCACAAATTAAACTGTGTCTCAGAATCCTTCAAATTCATCCTCACCATCACCCTCGTCCTCAGATTCCCCAAAGAGATGTTTCCAGTCCTCTAATGTATATTTGACATTATCTTCTTCCCACATTTCTTCATCTTGATCTTCATTTTCATTTTCTGCCACTTCATCACTGTCTTCATTTTCAGTTTCATTGCAAACACTAAAGCAGTCACGTGAATGACTAACCAATCAGAGCATGTTATATCCGGTGGTAGAAAAAGCAAAATGGAGGCACCCAGAGTAAAAAGAGATGTGCTGTATATATATATCACTGTATGGTCATATCAATATTGCGTGATCTGAGAAGTGGTGTCATATCGTCATGTCGTTTGTGTCAGAAATCAGATTTATGTGTGTATAAGCCGACCCCCAAATTTGAAAAAAAAAAGCGTTCTAAAGTCAGCTTATATGCAAGTATAAGTAACACCCCCAGCTCACTTCCCAGACTCATCCCTACCTCCCCTCCCCCCCGTTTCTTTGCAGCCGAAAGATGCAAAGCGATAGTAGAAGATCTTGAAGGCTGACAGTACGGTCGGTTCTACACAAACTGTGTGCCGCTAAGTTATATGCTGAACTATCCAAGTGTGAATTCCATCAAGAGAAAATTGACTATTTGGGATATTGCATTTCATCTGAGGGCATAGAAATGGATCCAGAGAAAGTGCGTGCCATATTGGAATGGGCTCCACTACATACCAGAAAACAACTTCAAAGCTTCTTGGGATTTGCAAATTTTTACCGGCAACTTATCCCGATGTTTGCTAAGATAGCAATGCCCATCACAAATCTCTTAAAAACAAAAGGGGAGGACCAAGGACCGAGCAAGCCATTGGAGTGGTCCACAGAGTGCCAAGCAGCTTTTGAAAAGCTAAAACGACTGTTTGCTGCAGAACCAGTGCTAATGCACCCAGATATGGAGGCTCCTTTCGTGATTCAAGCCGATGCGAATGATGTGGCTGTTGGAGAGGTGTTATTTCAAATCAACGAGAAAGGGACCTTACAGCCTTGTGCGTATACCTCCCATAAACTGTCTGAAACCGAGAGAAAGAGGGTCGTCTGGGAAAAAGAAGTTTTTGCAGTTCGTTGGGCCTTACTGACCTGGAGACATTTCCTGGAAGGAGCAAAACATCCATTTGAGGTATGGACTAATCATAAAAATTTGGAAGCCTTAAAAATGCCTCGGAAGCTGTCCCCTAAACAAGTTCACTGGGCCCAGTATTTGAAGCGTTTCAATTTCTCACTGAAGTACATTCCAGGAGGGAAGAACTTCATGGCGGATGCTCTCTCTAGATTACCCCAATATAATATTATGCGCCAGGAGGTGATAAGTCCAACTGTTTTGACCAAACATCTAGCCGCCCCAGTAATCACCAGAGCCCAAAAAAAGAAACAAGAAGTGGATTTATCGAATGACTTGACCGAACAACTAAAAGAAGCTTTAAAACTGGATGATTGGTTCCTGGCTCATTCAAATGACTATACAGTTAGAGATGGTTTGGCTTGGGTGGGGACCAAGTTGTATGTGCCATAGGTGCTGAGGGGCCAAATACTACAAAGCCCCTAAGTTGATCAAAGCATTTCATTCCTAGTATCCTGATAAGCCCTAGTAGCGTATTCTTTTATAATTGTTTAATGATTAATAATTGTCTTTATATTTTCTCCTCTCTCTCTTCTAGGACTAATAGTTTTCCTTTTTCTAGGAGGGTCGAATGTCAGCCTTCAAGATCTTCTACCATTGCTTTGCATCTTTCGGCTGTCATAAGAAACGGGGGGAGGGGAGGAAGGGATAAGTCTGGGAAGTGAGCTGGAGGTGTTACATTTTTCTGTTGTGTAAATGAGGGGAGGGAGCATACAATAGAGTTAGGTTTCTATTTCTCACTTAGCTTTCTTTTCTCTGTGCAACTGCAACCCATTATCAAAGTATGCCAAGGTCAATGGACAAAGGCCTCATCATCACCTGAAGATGGCCACATGATCATATTCACAATTTCTAATTGGAAGTTTCATCTGAACTATTGGGGGTGGGAACACTTCCATCACTTTGTATATGTGAATTACGCGCCTAATTTCTCAGATTCAGAATTCTCTGGTTGCTACCACTTCACTTTCAGTAAAAGATAACTTTTCTCTAACTTAAAGAGTCTAAGTATTTTTTTCTTGGATTTTGAATGGAGCACCGCCTGACAACCTCTGTGATCATATTAAGAGCAGCTGTGTTCTCTTCGCTGATGATGTCAAGCTATTCAATAATACAAACAATACTGCTAGCCTTCAAAAAGACCTTGACTATGTATCAGAATGGTCAAACAAATGGCAACTTCAAATCTCAATAAATAAATGCTCTGTATTACATATTGGCAAAAAAAAATAAATCAGAAAATAAAATACAAGCTGAATAGTCAAGACCTTGTTGATGATCCAAGCTCTGTAAAGGACCTTAGAATACTCATCTCTAATGATCTAAGTGCTAGAGCCCACTGTAACTACATCGCCAAAAAGGCATTAAAAGTTGTTAACTTAATCCTACATAGCTTTTTCTCTGGTAATATCACACTACGAACTAGAACATACCAACATTTGCTCGACCAATAATTGAATACAGCTCATCAGTCTGGAACCCACATTACGTATCTGATATTAACACAGTTGAGAAAGTCCAGAAATATTTCACAAGAGTTCCCCACTGCTCTACGCATTGCAGAATACCTTATGCCACCAGACTTGAAATTCTAGACCTAGAAAATCTAGAACTTCACCGTCTTTGGTCTGATCTTAGTATAGGATACAAAATTATACATTGTAATGTCTTAACTGTCAATGAATACTTCAGCTTCAACCATAAGAATACAAGAGCACGCAGGACTGATTGCTTGGAAACTTGATTGCAGGAAATACGACTTCAGCAATAGAGTGGTCAATGTCTGGAATACTCTTCCTGACTCTGTGGTTTCTTCCCCAAACTCCAAAAACTAACCTTAGATTATCTACTATTGACCTCACTCCTTTCCCAAGAGGTCTGTAAGGGGTATGCATAAGCGCACCAATGTGCCTACCCTCCCTGTCCTATTGTTTCTTTTATTTTTCTTATAAGTATCCATGTATTCATAACTATGTTTTTCTTATACATATTATCTTGAAAGCAATTGACAAACCAAATAGAATAAAATAAATAAAATAAAAGAGAGGGAGGGAGGGAGAGAGGGGGAGAGAGAGAGAGAACAGCTTACCCCAACCGAATATATGAGCTGTCAATATATCTGACCATCAACCATCAAATTCTTAGGAGGTCTGGCTGGAATTGGAATCTAGGCTTTCAATACCTTCTATCACTAATGTATCATTTGAAAAAGCTAGCAAATGCCAGTTTAACACTTTTAATTTATATTTGCAGATAATCTCCGCAAACAGTATCCTTGCTATTACAAAGTTAGATGTTATATCATATGTTAGCTCATCTTAATTATTCATATAAAAAACACAGGAGGCAGATAGGATAGATTGATTCCTTTTGATCAGCAGAATATCAAAGTAAGTTGCTTTATTTATGGTTTCCATTTTTCAGTTCTGATTTGAATTCAGGAAACATCTTTCAATCCAATACTGGAAAGGCTGGAATATATAAATGCTGTTAATTAATAAAAATTACATACATAATTTTGTTAAGCTTATGAAAAATAGAAATGCAAATAAAATCATGGGAAATGGAGGGAGAGAAAGAGGGACAGATGGAACTGTAGGGGAAAGGGGAAAAAGAAAGAAAAGTATTGACTTTTGACTTTTTTTAGCATGGTAGAATAACATAATATTACAACCTCAGTTTTTTGGTTTTATATCCTTAGCATACACTAATCAGCGATCTCAAAGTCAAAGTTTCATTTTTCCCCATATCAAGTACAAAATTCAGAAGCAGTTTCCAAGTAGAAACAAAATTGGGTATATTTTTTTCTTTGATTAGAACAGTTAACTTGGCCATTTCTTCTAGCTCCATTGGTTTTTCTAGCCATTTATTCATTGTGACAATTAAAGTATCTTTCCATCTTCATGCATAAAGCATTATTGCCTCTGTCAAGATATATTCCAGATTTTTTTCAAGTTCTTTGTCCATTAATTCTAAAAAAAAAGTCTCTCTTTTAATTTTTATATTCATTTTAAATAATTTCTTTGTTAAAATATGAATCTTACCCTAATGTTTGCTTTATCCCAAATCCACAAGAGTTGGTAAAAAGTTCTTTCATTTACATTTCCAACATACGTTTGAAATCCATTGTACATCTTTGACAATTTATTGGGTGTTAAATAACAATGGTGATATGCTCACACTTCATGGCCTGGAAAGTAGCAAGTTGGTTTACCTGGTATGCATACACCTGTATTCAGTGGTGGGATTCAAAAAATGTTACTACTGGTTCTGTGAACATGGCTTGGTGGGCATGGTGTGGCTTGGTAGGTGTAGCTTGGTGGGCATGGCAGGGGAAGGTTACTGCAAAAATCCAATTCCCTCCCCACCCCAAAAACCTGATTTCCAGCTCCATTCTCCTGTATAGGGCAACAAAAGAAGACCCAGATGATCATCTGGGACTCAGGAGGCAGAGAATGTGGAGGAGGGGGCAGTCAGAGGTGGTATTTGCTGGTTCTCTGAACTGTGCAAAATTTCACTACCGGTTCTCCAGAACTGGTCAGAACATGCTGAATACCAGCTCTGCCTGTATTGCATGTATTCATCATGGTTATGTGACTTAGGTATGGAATAGAAGAAAAGTACTCCATTCACTTTCTATCTCCATATTGTGTAGATTTCTTAGATGCTGACATTTTTGAAATGTCATAGTTTATGAGGAAAAAATGGAAATCCAGATAACATGGCGGGCCACTGTGACCTTTCCATAAGAACTTGTTATGAGTTCTCAAATAAACTTAGGAAGGAATTTGGAGATAAAAATCAGGTTCTAATAAGTAATTGAAGGCTTCAAAGGTCAGAATTTTAGCAAAATTTGTCTGAATATATTGAAGCCACCTCTCTTTATATTGGAAATGCCATCTTGGTACTTACATTGTGCAAAACAACTTTTCAGACTGCAAAAATAATGCCAAACAGGATTGACAATTTTAATTTAAAAGTTGTCATCATTTTCCTAGTGCAGATTGAATAATTAGATTTAGAGAACAACAAATACCAAAATTGGTTGCCTGGCACATGTAAGTAAAATCTCACTGGCTTTCATATTTAAGCAACTGTGTCAACACACCAAATCTAGAAAGTATTTTAGACAACTCTACATTTCAAAAGCATTGGAATGTGATACATGCAGTAGCAAACATTCCAGAATAATTGGTGAAAGAATGGATATGTTCTGAATACACATCTGATGTGTAAAAGGTGGTAAAAGATGAAAAGAAAAGCTAACTGGACATAGCAAAGATATTTTCTTAGGACTTATTTTGTGCCAGGAAGGACAGCAAAGGAAGCTTACTTCTCCACTCTGATTTCATCTTCAGAAATAGGCAATGGCCTATTTCAGGTGATCAGATCCTTAAAGGAAGGTGTGAAGAAGCTCCTGCAAAGTTGTTGGGAGGAATTTTCTCAGCACTGTCAGGTGCAGTTGTTCAGCTTCAACTGCAGTTGGATACCAGCAGGGCGCATTCTATTGAAGTGCCAAAGGGAAATCAGGGAAGAGTTTCAACCAGTTGATAGGAAGAAGAGAAAAGGGCCTGCATATTGGTCATCTGTGTTCAGTTGATTTAGGCTTCTAGGGACATAGTATGTGGTTAAATGGTGTCTCACACACTGTCTTGTGTGAGACGGTAGTGATTCACCCCTTTCTCAGGAGGTCCTCCTTGAATCCAGTGGTGTAAACAACCTCCAACCATGTGCAAGATTCTGTTAATGTAACTTATAATAAGGTTAGAGAGCTAATACTTCTGGATGTTCATCATATTTGGACTATCTTGCAAAGCTGACATCAATATTGCAATTCTAAAAATATATCTCTCCCTTCTTGCCTTTTCAACCCAAGAAACTAGGAAAATCCCTTCTAAGACCTTTAGCATGTCCCCACTGGTTCTCTTATTTGACTGTTGTCTAGTATGTAGTTCTTCCATCTGTCTCCCAAGGTCATTTCCACATACCATTAAAATAGCCCCTGGAAGCCTTTCCATTCAAACTGTAGTAAAGCTTCAGTAACTTCTGCTTTGATGAGGTCAAAAACTAAACTATATTCATGAAATGAAAACAATTTTCTCATTCAGATTATTCAGTATTTGGATCTCAGTTATTGATAATAACTCCGATGTCACAGATGACTTCGGGTTTGTAAACAGTTACAAGGACTTGAATTAGATTGAGAAGAAGACAATTTAAGCTAATGTTTATGGAGATTCTCAGTCATCCTGGTTGTGGTTGTTCCAAAGGTGCTTTCTCAAGAGGTAATTAAACTTTCTCGTCTTTTCTTTGAAAACATTTAGCTTCTCATCCAAGAAACCTCTTTACAGCTTTGATTGGATGGTTATGGAAGGATTTATATTCCTTGCAGATAGCTGGTCATTTGCATTTTTTTAGAGAGTCACTGAGGCCACCTGGAGGTTTGTCTGTGTCTTCAGGGTCATCCAAGTAATGCGAATGGGTGTGAAACCTTCTTGGAACTGCTGAAAGGCCTGTGTTGTAAAGCTGTGCTTTCTGCAGGATATTTTTCTCTGCTCTGTGTCCCTTCGATCTTGAGCACAGGTGCAGGCTGTTGGGGACGAGTCTGTGTTGTCTGCATCTCAAACTGAAGTACATATGGTTCCTGCAGTCTGCTGTTTTTTTCTGGAAATTTATTCATGTTCCCATACCATTCAAAGGGTGCTCATCCCAAAATGCATAGCTAAAAGTCTATGGAAATTCTCAGTCATCCAGGTCATAGTTGTCCCAAAGATGCAATTGGAGGCACTTGGATTTTCTTGTTTTTTTTCATTGAAAACATTTTGCTTCTCATTCAAGAAGCTTCTTCAACTCTGACAGGATAGTGGGGGATGGAAGGATTTATATTCCTTGCAGACAGCTGGTCATTTGCATTCTTTGAGAGAGTTGTTGAGGCCACTTGGAGGTTTGTCTGTGTACCCAGGGTCACCTGAATAGTGCATGTGAGGGTGGAGCCTTCTTGGAACTGAATGGAGTGGGAGTATGAACCATTAATTTATTTTGAAAAGTGCACACACTGACTCCATTCATCCCAGAAATTGATGACATTTCCCAATATCCATTGTTCTTGCCTCAACCTGGAACACAAATCAATATTTACTTAGGAACAAGTATTGTGGATATCTGTTGGTAAAATGTATGCAAAAACTTGAATCTGGAAAACTTGCACACAATAAATATAAGGTATAGATGTATAAGACAGCTAGTCTTTGCCTCAGTGAGACTTTTTCTACACAGAGCTAATGTTGTTCACCTCACTGAGATAGAAAGATCACACCATTTTCCTCATCAAAGTGCTTTGACACCTATGTCGTTGCAGCCAGAAGAAGTATCTGGGCGTCCTTTTATAAATATAGGCATTGTCCAAAGAAGCTGCTTCAAAACAGATTTTCGAACAAATGATCAAAACCTACATATAGGATGTATAGGGGAAGGTTTGTTTGCTTGTTTAATGGAAACAAACCTAATTTCTGCAGCTTGTGGGATGTTTGGTGATGTTCTCGGAGTTTCCTTTCAAAGATAGGCAGTGTTAAGGTTATTAGTTGAGTCCCCACCAATGAAACCTCAAAGAAAAACAAGGGGTTGACAGGGAAGAGGCAGGAAAAAAAATCCACAAGGAACTAGAAAGTCTTCAGCTAAGGAAAACAGCTTTTATCTAAGCAAAAGCAGAAACTGGAAGTTAAGATTGAAAGGAAAGGACAAGAGGCAAGAATTTTTAAGAAGCTTACTAACAAGAAAATATTTCAGCAAAACCTGAAACTGAATGCTAGTTTTCTCATCTGAATTAAGCAAGGATAAGTTTAAACTTTCAGAGGCCTTCCAAAGATTCTTTCATGCTTTGCCAAAAAAACATGTGAAGAAAGAAATATGCTTTTGTTCATATAGACCTATTCCTGCACCCCAAGCTTTAACTGCACTCCTCGTTAACTCTCTAGTTAGTTGCAGACTCTCAGTATCTGTTCTCATCAAGAGAAACAAATATAAGAGCAAGGAGTTTTATTATCACCCAAGTTAATGAAAATACCACTTTGCATCTCTACACTAATGTACAATTGTCAACATATAGTCCTATTTCTTCCTAAAGGCATAACCATATCTACAATTTAAATAGCTCCTGTCCTCTGCTCACACTATCCAACTTAGGTACTTTGACAAAAACTTGAAAGACAATTAAATTGGACTACAGGGGACCATGTGTCTCCCCTGTTTCTAGTTCTCCTATTTTTCTATTATAGGAAAGAAGACATGTGGATATGTAGATATAGATGGCCATAAATATATACGACAGTAGCAACATATAGTTGTCATCATTGGGTAAATTCCATGTAGTCGCCATGTCCAACAGTCACATGATCACCATTTTTTACTTTCTGCTGGCTACCCCATTGACTTTGCTTGTTAGAAGCTGGCAAATGATGATCATATGATGATAGGACACTGCAAAGTCATTATAATTCCCCCTCCCCAGACTTTTCTTTTATGTTTATTTTTCTTTTATGTTTATGTTTATTGGACAAAGAACCTGTAAACAAATCTTAAATATTTTTGTTGTATATGCTGCCTGCTGAGAGAATGTTTTATGGGCAAAAATGGAAAGAAAGAAACATTCGTTCTCACAAAGGATGAGTGGCTGGAAAAACTAATGGAGCTATCAGAGGTGGTCAAATTAACTGCTTTAATCAAAGAAAATAATAGATCTGATTTGGAAACCACTTCTAGATTTTGTCTGCAAGATAGAAAAAAATGAAATTCTGATTTTGGGATCTGCTAATTAAACAAGTTTATTGTCAGCCTTCAAGATCTTCTACTATCGCTTTGCATCTTTCGGCTGTCATAAGAAACGGGGAGAGGGGAGAGTGGGATGAATCTGGGAAGTGAGCTGGAGGTGTTACATTTTTCTGTTGTGTAAATGAAGGGGGGGAAGCATACATCAGAGTTAGGTTTCTATTTCTCACTTAGCTTTCTTTTCTCTGAGCAACTGCAACCCGTTATCAAAAAATGCCAAGGTCAATGGACAGAGGCCTCATCATCACCTGAAGATGCCCACATGATCATATTCACAACTTCTAATTGGAAGTTTCATTTGAACTATTGGGGGTGGGAACACTTCCATCACTTTGTATATGTGATTTACGCACCTAATTCCTCAGATTCAGAATTCTCTGGTTGCTACCACTTCACTTTCAGTAAAAGATAACTTTTCTCTAAATTAAAGAGTCTAAGTATTTCTTTCTTGGATTTTGAATGGAGCACCACCTGACATTATTCTGAATCTCACTCTACCAGCCCACCCAGTGAAAACACCCAATTTTCTTCCAAGGGGGCCTGAACATCATGTCATCTTCAACTAGTGACCAGGAAGATCTGGGAGCCATTGGAGGGCAAGATTCTTTGCTGGTACAGGAAGCCCAATTGCTAGCAGAGCTCAATCTGGAAGAGGATCCAGCTGGGAAGCCCAGATGGTCAGTGGGGGTTGGCTGGAAAGATCTGAAAAAGGACCCCCCCCCCCAGGATCACCATCACCCACCAGCGTGGAAAAGAGGAGCCATGGCAAGAGAAGGAAAAGAGAGAACTCTCACTGAATCAAGCCAGGAAACTCCTTGATTAAGCCTTTGAACAACTCCAAGCTGCACAAAGGTATGAAGGGGAAGGAGGAGTAGTCCCAGCTAGAAGAAGCAGAGCAGACCCCTCTCCCATAAATCAACCTGATCCAGAAGCAGCCCCGGGGCCCTCAGCGGGAGGTGTAATTCCTAGAAGGCGTAGAGCTCCTAGGCTGCCTCCATTAGAAGTAAGATACGAGAGAGATCCCAAAACCTTGGGATTTTTCCTAGTCCAAATTTGGAGCTATATGGAAGAATACGGGGAGGATTTTCCCTCAGAAGCAGCCAAAGTGAGATGTGTTACCAGGGTTCTGGAGGGAACAGCTGCAGAGTGGATGGTGACCCTGCATAATGATAATGCTCCCCAGTTGATGAATTATAACCTGTTCATGACTGCACTGTGAGCTAGATTTGAGGACCCATTGGCAGAGCGCAAGGCCCGGATCAGGATGAAGACCATAAATCAGGGGCAGAGGTCATTGCCTGATTATACCCAAGAATTTAGATAGTTAGCAGGTCATATCCGAGGCTGGCCCCAGGAAGCCCTGACAGAAGCGTTTAAAGATGGTTTAAACGAAGATGGGTACCAGAGATGCATTGCTAGAAGAGACCCAAATGACTTGCAGATGTGGTACTTGCTGGCAGAAGAAGTGGAAATTGATTTAACCCGGA
The DNA here is from genome assembly GCA_015471245.1 of Laticauda colubrina. Lineage (NCBI taxonomy): Eukaryota > Metazoa > Chordata > Lepidosauria > Squamata > Elapidae > Laticauda > Laticauda colubrina. The sequence continues at coordinate 22,224,136 of BLBF01000052.1, forward strand.
GCAGACAGCAGGGAGGTTCTGGGTGGAGCAAACCTTCCCCCTCACGTCCTCAAGAGATTCCCAAACCTCTGAGAGGAGGAGTGATGGCAAGACCCAACCCTTTTGCCTGTTTTTGATGCAGAAAGGAAGGTCATTGGGCTGTAAACTGCAAAGTCAAGCTGGAACCAAAGGGGTCACCAAAGGAAGGGAAAAAACCTGAAAAATCCCCAGCGAAGCCTCGCGAAGCAGCACTAAAGTCAAAAGAGATGGCAGAGGTCACCCCTCCCGCAGGAGAGGAATCAGAAACCCCAGTTACCCCTGAGGAGGATGATTTCGACTTGGAAGATGACTTCCTGGCAAGTCCAAGCCTGGGCCCTATGACCATTCCGGTGAAGTTGAAGGTACCCAATTCAGGGGTCGAAGGGGAAATGCTCGCCCTGTTAGATTCTGGGTGCACAAGGTGTATAATCAACACGGAAGTAGTGGAGAAAGCTTAGCTTTCTTTTCTCTGCGCAACTGCAACCCATTATCAAAGTATGCCAAGGTCAACGGACAAAGGCCTCATCATCACCTGAAGATGTCCACATGATCATATTCACAATTTCTAATTGGAAGTTTCATCTGAGCTATTGGGGGTGGGAACACTTCCATCACTTTGTATATTTGATTTACGTGCCTAACTTCTCAGATTCAGAATTCTCTGGTTGCTACCACTTCACTTTCAGTAAAAGATAACTTTTCTCTAAATTAAAGAGTCTAAGTATTTCTTTCTTGGATTTTGAATGGAGCAACGCCTGACAGTTATTTTTATAGAAATGGTTAGTACGTACTAAGTATGCAGAAGCAAAAAGTTAAGGATGCAATTGTATCATATTTGGAATTTTTCTCCCTTTACCCCACACTTTACTCTTCCCCTTCTTTCCCTCCCCCATTTTCCAACTTTCTTTATTATTTTATATTTTAATGATAAAATTTATACACATTATAAAACATTATTTATACACAATAATATACACATACATATACATGTATGTACATAGGTATGTATATACATAATAGTTTTTTCTTGCTAGCTAGATTAAAATAAGTCTAGGTCTTTGACATCTGCAGTGGAATGGTTTCACCAACAGCCCCTGAATAGTTCAAATAATGATGCATTACCTTGGAGTAAACCTCTTCTTTTCTTCTTCTTTACTTCCTGTTTACTTCCTACTTCAGGTATTGGGGGAGATACTCTGATGAAGTTGAAACAGGCCCAATCTAGCTGTCAATGGATAATATATTGCTACAGAAATAATAATGAGCAAATCCTTTGGCTGATTATTTTATTTTAAAGTCCTGGGCAAAAACTGGCCTTCTGGAATGAGGTCCATCTTGAACCCTAACCCTAACCCACACTGATGGCATTGTGGAAGGCCCTAAGATCTGGCTATTCCCCCAAACCTTGGGTTATGATCAATGGGAAACCCTTCTAGTTGAGATTGGAATCTGGATTGCCATTTTATTTTCTTTCCTTGTTATTTTTTTGAATTTATCTTGTTGCATTTATATATGAGCGACTTGGAATTGTTCTGGACTTTGGTAGAACCAAAGTTGAAACAAATACAAATAATAAATTTAAAAAAACTTTTAAAAAATCCCTCTTCTGCTGGTTTTTAAATATCTTAATCATTATGCTATTTCTGCAGTGCAATTGGGCATATGTATAGGTATATGTGAATGTTTCTGTGTATAAACACAAACATACATACACAGATGAATAGAGAGAAGAATTACATGTGTATGTGTGTTTATGTATATATATATATGTTTTCTTAGGCTTTCACGGGAACTTACATGTGTGCTGTTTAGCTTCCTTCGGGTATTATCCCACGTCATTGTAGTTCTGTTAAAGTTGTAGCAACGTTTCAGCAGAATCTCATCTGCCATCCTCAGGCTTCTGTAAAGAGTTAGTTCTTGGTTTCAAATTTGAGGCTGGTTCATTCTGATTGGCTGGGAGCCTGGATCTGTGTTCATTTGACTTGGAGTTTGATTGATTGGTGTTTCTGGGTTCTTCTGTCTGTTTTGTGGCTTTGATTGGCTGGTAACACTCTGTTCTTGTGTTGGAGGCTTTCAGTGCAGCTTGGCTCCGTGTGAAGGGACGGCTGCTCTTCATTAGCTGTTGTAACTATGTATCATTTATGTGCTTTCAATTGTATATCAATGC
>BLBF01000052.1:22237314-22251676 GCA_015471245.1 Laticauda colubrina
TATATATACATGGTTTTTTTTTTTATATATATATATATTTTCAGTCACAATGGGAGATGAATGGTGTATATAGAGGTACATAATTGAGTACTCAGGAGAATAATGTTCAGACAGGATAAGTGACAAACAGAAGTCATGCTATTTTGTAGCAATAGTAGTTAGACTTATATACCTCTTCACATTGCTTTACGCCTTCTCTGAACAGTTTACAGAGTTAGCCTATTGCCCCCAACAGTCTGTGTCCTCCTTTTACCCACCTCAGAAGGATGGAAGGCTGAGTCAACCTTGAGCCTGGTGAGATTCAAACTGCCAATTGCAGGTAACTGGCAGTCAGCAGAAGTAGCACTTGCAGTGCTGCACTCTAACCACTGTGCCACTGAGGCTCCTAACAAGGGAATTTTTTAAAAGGATAGGATGAATAAAAGTTACCCAGCATTCCTTGCAGAGCGAACACATAGCTCAGGACACTGCTGATCTGTCCCCATTAGAACAGGTGTACATGTGTACTGATGCTGTATATTATAAAAGCCCAGCAAAACACTGAAAGGCATGGCCAAGCAAAATTTCAAAACTAAAATGGAGGATATCTAGGTAGCTTACTTGTATGTATTTGAACTGATTTCACAGGGCGCATGGCAGGAAGCTACACTTAAATAGATTTAAAGCTCAATATCCAGATACACTGCTTAAGAATAATCCTGGTACTCTCAAAGCTCTTTGGACAGAGGGTCACTAACAATGAATTTAGGTGGTAAAATTTGTCAATAACCTTTTAAATTAGATTGATCTAAAGTCTAAGAACTTGTAGGAGTAGATCAACTGGGGAAGAATATTAACCAAAGTTTAAAAGGTATCATGAAGCTCTAGCATCCACAGTGACCAATCTTATTTCTAAATGTAGAACAGCATTCCTAATACATGTTGAGAATACAATAAGCTAGCTTTAATGAGGGACAACTTCAAGAATTTCATGCTTTTTATAAAAGTGCACTCTTGGATATCATCAAGAAATAGAGAAATGACCTTCACTATGAAGATTTTGCATCTTGAAAAGGATAAAATAAGCTCTCTCTGTACAGAAAAATCTCAGGATATTTGAAGAGCTAGGCTGCATAATATTGTTTTTCTTTTTCTTCTTCTTTTTCTTCTTCTTTATTTTTATTTATTTATTTTGATTTGTCAACCATTTAGAAGGTAATAAGTGTAAGTACATACATCGTTATGAATACATGAAATGGGTACATATAAGAAAATAAAAGAAACAATAGAACAGGGACTGTAGGCATGTTGGTGCGCTTATGCATGCCCCCTACAGACCTCTTAGGAAAGGGATGAGATCAATAGTAGACAGTCTAAGGTTAAAGTTTTGGGGGTTTGGGGAAGAAACCACAGAGTCAAGAAGAGTATTCCAGACATTGACCACTCTGTTGCTGAAGTCTGTTGCTCGTTTCCTGCAATCAAGTTTGATGCGATAAACCTTGAGTTTGTATCTATTGTGCGCTCTTGTATTCTTATGGTTGAAGCTGAAATATTCATTGACAGTTAGGACATTACAATACATAATTTTGTATCCTATACTTAGATCAGACCAAAGAATGTGCAGTTCTAGGTTTTCTAGGTCTAGAATTTCAAGTCTGGTGGCATAAGGTATTCTGCAATGTATAGAGCAGTGGAGAACTCTTCTTGTGAAATATTTCTGGACTTTCTCAACTGTGTTAATATCAGATACGTAATGTGGGTTCCAGACTGATGAGCTGTATTCAAGTATTGGTCGAGCAAATGTTTTGTATGCTCTAGTTCGTAGTGTGATATTACCAGAGAAAAAGCTATGTAGGATTAAGTTAACAACTCTTAACGCCTTTTTGGTGATGTAGTTACAGTGGGCTCTAGCACTTAGATCATTAGAGATGAGTATTCTAAGGTCCTTTACAGAGCTTGGATCATCAACAAGGTCTTGACTATTCAGCTTGTATTTTATTTTCTGATTTATTTATTTTTTGCCAATATGTAAGACAGAGCATTTATTTGTTGAGATTTGAAGTTGCCATTTGTTTGACCATTCTGATACATAGTCAAGGTCTTTTTGAAGGCTAGCAGTATTGTTTGCATTGTTGAATAGCTTGATATCATCAGCAAAGAAAACGCAGTTGCTTTTAATGTGATCACAGAGGTCATTTATGTAGAATATGAAGAGAGTTGGTCCTAGAACACTGCCTTGGGAGACACCACTGTTGACAGGTACAGAATTTGATAGGACGCTCCCAATTTTGACCGTTTGTTGTCTGTTTGAGAGAAATACTTCTATCCAGTTATGCAGGTGTCCAGAGATACCATAAGATTTTCGTTTTAGGAGTAGTTTGTGGTGTACCACTGACACAAAGGTTTTGCAGAAGTCTATGTAGATTGCATCTATTGTTTTGCCCTGATCGAGTTGTGTAGTCCATATGTTTTTGCAGTGTAAGAATTGCAGATTACAGGATAGTTTTCTTCTGAAACCAAATTGTTTATTAGAGAGTAGGTTTTTTTGTCTCTAAGTGGAGGATAATGGATTGATTAATAATTGATTCCATGACTTTACAGGTGATGCAGCATCAAGAGACTGGTCTGTAATTTTCAACTAGTCTGGGGTCTCCCTTTTTGAAGATGGGGATAACCGTGGCTTGTGACCATAGTTTTAGCAAGGAGCTGGTCCTGAAAGATTTTTCAGAGATAATGCTTAGAATTTCTGTTATGGCAGCGGATAGCTTTTTAAAGAAGTAGGCACATATTCCCCCCGGTCCAATAGATAGAGATGGTTTTAGATTGCATAGTGCTTTTTCAACATTGTCTTCTGTAAAATCGATATGTATTGGATCATTGTAGTTTTCTGTGGTTCGGCTAGGAAATACTGGGCCTGATCCATTGCTGTTTACAAATACTGAGCGAAATAATGTGTTAAAGATATTGGCTTTAATGGTGTCATCATTGCAATCTTTACCATTAGGTCCTATCAGAGATTCTTCTTCTTCTTCCTCTTCCTCTTCCTCTTCCTCTTCCTCTTCCTCTTCCTCTTCTTCTTCTTCTTCTTCTTCTTCTTCTTCTTCTTCTACTCCTCCTTCTATTTATTCCATTGTTTTTTAATTTGTAACAAAAAAGAGGAAAAAATCAAAACACAAAGATAATAATCCTGGAGGTGCATACATTACCAAAGATAAGAGAAAGAAAAAGAAAAAAAAATAGATACAAAGTGATGCCAGATACTTGCCAGATATAAATAATGTTCTCTCCAGGACAGTGAGGCCTGGAACAACATTCCAAGGTATTTATAAATGCACACCTGCTTGATAGCATCTCAATTAAGTTTCTAAATGTAGTCGATGCATTTTCTGCATCGACTAAGATTTTAGTTTTCTGAGAGTTTATAACTGGGTTTTCCTCCAGAAAAAAAGGATAAATGTGTACAGACATGGACCTGAGAGATGGATTATAATATCATATGAATATAAAATATCTGTAACTACTTGACTTACTAATTCAGAGGGATGATGAGTGAGTACAGAAATGGTCTGGATTACTAGGTTGCATACATGATACACAAGTGGAAAAAAATAGGAGCACTAGAATGCACCCTGCCTCATCTACCTTTGGGTAGTAGCAAGTACAGAAAGATTTCTTCAGAGGTGGTATTCAGGTGGTTTGACCAGTTCTGGAAAACTGGGAGTGGAAATTTTGTGTAGTTCAGAGAATCAGCAAACACCACCTCTGACTGGCCCTCCCCCTCATCCATTCTCTGCCTCCTGAATTCCAGCTGATCAGCTGGATCTTCTTTTGTTGTCCTGCACAGGAGAACAGAGCTGGAAAGCAGATTAGTGGGTGGGGAGGGAATGGGGATTTTGCAGTAACTTTATACATTGTATACATTCATCATGTGGCTTAACATTGTTATAAACTGAGTTAACCAACTGCAACCGTCATCATGTATCACATATAAATCATTCTCTAAATTAGCAGTAATACTTTTACCCTCTTTCTGTATCATACAGTTATCTCCCTAAAGCTTACTACATAACCAAGATTAACTAAAGCCTTTAGTGATAACAAATTAAATTTTAGTTTAGGTACATGTAACATAGTTAAATGCTCGTTTATACAAGAACAATATGCAGTATCGTTACCAGAAGCCTTCTTCTTCCATCCATTTGCCAATGATACATGTTGCTTACTCATGGACAAATCTCTTTCTATCTTTAGTAATGTATTGCGATGCTCCACTATCAACAAGCCACAAATCAGGGTTTACGGTTGAATTGCTTGACATAGCTCAACTTATATTCTTCTTAGTCTTCTGGTGATTACCAGTATTCTGTCATTTTCTCTTCTTACAGAATCTAGCTATATGTTCCTAGCCCCCAAAAGAAAAAACATTTCCTAACAGTAGAGGCAGTTGAAGATAAATCCTTCTCTCATGGTTGTTCCTTCCTCAGTTGCTCTCTATCCAGCCGTCTTCTTGTTTCTTTTTGCAACCTCCTGGTCATTTCAGTCAATGTCAGTTTATCTCTTGGCAGTACTTCCAGTGAAGATACGTAATCATCATAACATTCATCCAATGAGGAAAGAATGATGTAAACCTGAAGCAGCTCTGAAAATATCAGTTCCTTTTCATGTAGCTCCTGAAAAGTTCTTTTCATGAAGTTTAAATGAGCTAACATATCTCCACCTTTCAGAAGACATGCTCTAAACAGTTTACATGTAAGGTGTATATGTGCACCTGCACTGTCACGTACATAAATCCTCTTCAAATTCTCCCAACACCTAGCAGCAGATTCTTCTCCATGAATATGGACTAGCTGCTGGTCATTCAGTGTTAGTCCAATTATACAAAGAGCTCATTTGTTGTTCTGTTTAAAGTCAATAAACTTCTTGGAATCGTCCTCATTTTCTGGATCCCAAGCATTTACATCCGGTGGGTCTTGAACTACATTCCATAACCCTTTTTTATGCAGAAGTAGGCTGCACTTCATAGACCAGGAAACATAGTTTGTTCCATCCAACTGGGTTGTCAGTGATAGACTTGTTGAAGTGTCTTGTGCCATCTTTACCAGGAAAATAACCCACAATTAAATAGTAAAAAGCTGTCTGTATACAGTACTGTGCATTCACACCAACTCTCAGTTATCTGAGCCAGGTATGGCCTGGGCCCATAATCAATGTTGAGGTAATTCCCTGTAAGGAGAATGAGCGCATACAGGGAGACGTAGTGACAGAAGTGAAAAATAACACACACATAGCACACAGATACACTGTACAGTAAATGTAGGTTTCTACTTCGAATAAACATTTAAGCACAGTCCAAGATAAGCAGTCCAAGACATTCACAAGTAAAGCAGTCTGTGTTCAGTTCAGGGATAATCCAAATATCAAAGTCCAATAAAAAAAACAGTTCAGTAACAGACTTAAGGCCCTGTCACACTGGCCGACGGATGCAAAACATTTGTAAAAAGGACACAGCGGACGAGAAAAATGTTCCATCCGTTGTTATCCGCTCTCAAAAGGGGCAAAAATTTGCATGACCAGAGCGGACAACACGGAAAGAAACGGACGGGGTGAGGATGTAGGGCGGATGGAAAGCGGATGCTCCATGGAAGCCTAGCAGATGGAAGCAGATGAGAGCGGATGGCACATCCGCAAGACTTCCGGGGGAGTGCAGCAAAGCGGACACGGAATGGAAAGAGCGGATGCCGAGCGGATGCCGAGCGGATGAAGCGGATGCAGAGCGGATGCCAAGGGGAAGACTAGCGGATGCCTAGCGGATGCATAGTGTTCACTGCACATGCGGGGAGGATGCATTGCATCAGCCCCACGGATATAAAGGGAAGCAGCTCCCAAGCAGGTCACCATTCAGAGGAAATACATGCTTCCAGACACAGCTTGCCAGCCAGCCAGCCAGCCAGCCAGCGAGTCAACCAGCCAGCCAGCCAGCAACCCAACAACCATGGGGAAGAAATGGAAGCCTCTGCCATCTGCTGTTAGCCCTGGCAAGAGGGACAGGGCCACCCTCCCACCCCCTGGCCCTCACTCTGCTTCTGCTGGTGCTTCTGCAGCCTGGGCTCACTCTTCTGTGGCTGGGGCTTCTGCTGATGCTGCTTCTGGAGGTGGTGCTTCTGCTGATGCTGCTTCTGGAGGTGGTGCTTCTGCTGGTGCTTACTCTGCTGATCCTGCTTCTGGTGCTGGGGCTTCTGCTGGTCCTTACTCTGCTGGCACTGCTCCTGGTGCTGATGCTTCTGCTGGTGCTTACTCTGCTGGTGCTGTTCCTGGTCCTGCTGGTGCTCCTGGTCCTGCTGGTGCTCCTGGTCCTCCTGGTCCTCCTGGTCCTCCTGCTGGTGCTTCTGGTCCTTCTGGTGCTCCTGGTCCTCCTGGTCCTCCTGGTGCTCCTGGTCCTGCTGGTGCTGTTGGTCCTGCTGCTGCTGCTGCTGCTGCTGGTCCTGCTGGTCCTGCTTTTGCTGCTACTGTTGTTGCTGCTGCTGCTGCTGCTGGTGGTGGTGGTGTGGAGGAGCAGCCCCTACAACTTCGAAGCCCCTCTGATGAGGGCCCATATGGCCCTGGCAAAGGGAGGAAGAGGCAGACGTGAGAACGGGAGAGGAAGCAATACAACATAGAAGAGGAACATGAGGATGAGGCACTGGAGTGGCTGAGGGAGAACGAGTATCTATGGCGGAAAGGACACAGGCTCTATCGCGACAACAAAAGGAAGCAGGCTGCTTGAAGAGAGAAGGCGGAGAGCCTGAGCTACACTTCGGAGGTGCTCCTCGGCTGGTGGAAGCACATGCACACCTGATATGGGAAGCTGCACCTCAAGAAATTTGGCCAGGCTGCGGTCAAGCTAACGGACAGAGAGACCTACGTGATGGCCAAGTGCAGCTTCCTGGAGGGTGAGATCCAACACTGAGGAGCAGCCCCTCTCACAACCCTCTCTCTCAGGCAGCCTGCTGAGAGCCAGTCCTCTTCTGGCAGAGAGTCAGCTCCTGTGTCCAGGCACATGTCTGTGGAGCGTGCCACGACAGAGACCCAACCGACAGCTGTACTACCAGTGGCGGAGCGCATGGAGGAACCCCTGACGCAGTGGGAGAAAGGAGACGCCACTTCCACCACAGCCCAACCTGCATCCACCCCCAGCTCCACCTCCACAGAAAGGCAGAGAGGCAAACCGGAGGGGCAGAGCCACACTGTCCTGCTGGAGATAAGAGAAACCATCAGGAGCAGCGTAGATCTCCTCTCTCAGCTTGTACACACCGACGCCCCATCCTCCAACCGCAAGCCCTTCCTCACCTATGTCAACCAGATCCTCATGGGCATGGCAGAACCCCAGGACCAGGTGGTGAAGGACAGGATCACCGATCTTCTTCACATCCCTCCAGACCAAGATGAACCTGCTCCCACCCAGTCCAGGTCTGCTCCTCCACCCCAGGTGATGTCACTGCCCTTCCAAGGCTTTCCACAGGCCCTCTCCTACCAAGGCTATGACTACCAGAAGGTCCAGCAGCACAGGCAGCAGCCCTTCCCAATCCAGGAACATGTACATCAGATGCCACCAGTGCCACTGATGCCACACATGCCACCGATGCCACCCACACCACAGATTCCACCGACGCCAGTCCTCACCCAGCTGCAGACCAGACAGCCCCACTACACTACTCCTTCCTCCACCCCACAGCCAAGCCCGGCCTCAGTACATCTGTCATCGGTATTGGGACTGACAACCCATGTCATTGAGGAAGGGGCTCTCAACATCACGGGGCTGAGCCAGCTGTCTGGGAGCTTCCTCAACCCACCGTCTCCTGTTGTCCTCTCGGGGCCAGGCATCCCAGTGGCACTTCAGACCAGAACTCCAGCAGCAGCCACCTCCACAGCACCTGGACCCTTCACCCCTGAGACTGGGCACACCTCCGAGTGACCAAGAAGAGTGCCAGAGACTGGGTGGCTACCTGTTGACTTTACTTTTGCTTTGAACACTTGACTTGGGTCCTTTTTCTTTTACAGCTTGCTATTAATAAAGATTATCTTTGTTCCAGCCTCTCCTTGAGGTCACTGGCGTTGTATACCTGGGCATCTGAACATGAGCTGTTGCCTGAAGCATCGATGTACATGAACTTGTAGTCAGCATCGACCATGGCGAAGAGGATGATGCTGAAGAAGCCCTTGTAGTTGTGATAAGAGGACCCTGAGTTGGCTGGCGCTTTGCAGGCCATGTGCTTGCCATCGATGGCTCCAACGGTGTGGGGGAAGTTCCACCTCTGATACCACTGCTCTGCAACTTTCTTCCAGCCTTCTTCAGTGGAGGGGAACTGGAGGAGGTCCTCCTTGTATTCTTCGATGATGGCCTTCACCACTTCTCTGACCACAATGCTGATGGTGTTTTGAGGTACCCTCCAGCCATACTGCATGCTCCTGTAGGTGGTCCCTCAGGCCAGGTGGCACAGAGTGAGTGCCACCTTGAGCCCAGGGTCCAGGCTGGGCCAGAAGTTGGTGCTCTGCTTGGTCAACCTGGGTCTCAGCCTCTCCACAACTTCGTCAAACATGGCTGGAGGCATCCTCATGAAGTTCTGGAATGCACGAGAGTCTTTGTTCCTCAGCTCCACCATCATCTTGTTGTACAGTCCATACTCTGCTCTTCTCCTGATCCATCTTCGGACCCATACACTTCTTGGCCGCCTCCTTTTCTTCCCGTAGAATAGTTGAAAGAGCCTGTAGATGGCTTCATACTGTTGCAGAACGATGGTGGCTACCAAAAGGAGTCTGTTACGATCCATGGTGGAGATGACTGGATGCTGTGGAAGAGCAAGAGCCAGATGAAGGCTGCAGAGATCTGCCCAGCAGGGCTGCTGGACTGAAAGTTTTCCACTATGTGTCCTTTTGCATCCTCTAGGCATCCTCTAGACATCCTTAATATCCGAGATAGGTCCCCTCTGTGAACATTTTTTCCATTTTAAATGCTTTGTATGCAAGCTGTATCCGCTTTCATCCTTTCTCCATCCGTGCTACTAACGTTGCGTGTCCATTCCGCATCCATTTTGCTTCCTCCCTGTGTCCATTTTCCGCTGGAGCGGATCCGAGTTGCGCGGATGGGCAGCGGATGCCTAGCGGATATAGCGGACATGTAACGAATGATGACAGACGTCTAATGGATGTTCTCTGTAAGCGTAGTGGATGTCTAACAGATGTGTTGGATACATTTTCCGCTCAAAAAGTTTTGAGCTGCTCAAAACTTTTTGAGCGGATGGAACCTCAGTCAACGGATGCTGGACGGATAGAGAGGATGAAAAACGGAGGCAGTGAGTACAAAATGGATGAATCGCCTTAACCAACAGATGGCAAGTGTTTCTCTCCATTTTACATCCTCTTTCCATCCGTTGGTGCAGTGTGACATGGGCTTTACATCAATGATCAGTAACAGTCATTAAGAGGAACGTTGCCGTTCCTCCTCTGTAGTTTCCTCTTTCCAACAGAAACTTCAGAGAGACTGAGACTAAAACAATCCAAGTTTCTCGCTCCATCTTATGGCTATTTATGGAACCACACCCAATTCCAGTTTTTAGGATTCTCTTAAAGATACAGAATTAAAGGCCCGGTCTCACTGGCTGATGGACGCAAAATGTATGCATAAAGGACACAGTCGATGAGCAAAATTTCAGGGGTGGCTCCATCTGTTGTCATCTGCTCCAAAAATTGGCGAAAATTTGCATAAACAGAACGGAAAAGAACGGAAAAGAACGGAAAAGAACGGAAAAGAATGGAAAAGAACGGAAAAGAACGGAAAAGAACAGAAAAGAATGGAAAAGAACGGATGTGGGTAGGGTGTAATGGAGATGTTAAAGGGATGTTCTTAAGAAGCCGAGCGGATGAAAGCAGATGGAAGCAGATGACACCTCCGAAGGGGTTCCAGGGGAGAATTTCGAAGAGGATGCATAGCGGAAGGGGCGGATGCATAGCAGATGAAGCGGATGCATCACGGAAGCCTATAGGAAACAAAGTGGATGCCGCGTGGATGTATATTGGATGCAAAGCATTCACTGCATATGTGAGGAGTATGAATTGCGTCAGTTCCACGGATATAAAAGGATGAAGCATGCACGCAGTCAGCATACAAGGGAAAGACGTGCTTCCACATACACCTTGCAAGAACACAATGGTTCATCAGTCAGGCAAGAAGAGGAAATCCGTGCCTCCTCTGTTCAAGCCCTGGCAAGGTGAAGAAGGCCAGAACCAGCATCCCATCCCCTGGCACTGACTCTGAAGCTGCTGCTGTTGCTGCTGCGTGCTGTGGTGGACCAGCCCCAAGGCCCTCAAAGATCTGCTGCTGAAGGCCCTGCTGCTCAAGCCCCTGAAGGCCCTGCTGCTCAAGTCCCTGAAGGCCCTGCTGAAGCCCCTGCCAGAGGGAGGAAGAGGCAAGGGAAGGAGAAGGGAGAGAGGAAACAGTACACTGTTTCTGAGGAGCATGAGGATGAGGTGCTGGAATGGCTGAGGGAGAACAAGTACCTCTGGAGAAAGGACCACAGACTGTATTGGGACACCAAGAAGAAGCAGGCAGCTTGGAGGGACAAGGCAGAGAGCCTGGGGTACACTGCAGAAGTACTCCTGGGATGGTGGAAGCACATGCACACCTGGTATGGCAAGCTACACCTTAAGAAATCCGGGCAGGCCACTGTCAAGCTCACTGACCGGGAGATGTACATCATGGCCAAGTGCAGTTTCCTGGAGAGCGAGATCTGCCACCAATGAGCAGCCCCTCTGAGACCCCTCTTCCTCAGACAGCCCACAGACAGCCACTCCTCTTCCAGCGAGGAGCCAGCTACCCTGTCCAGGCAGGTGTCTTCAGAGGGCCCCACAGCAGAGACCCCCCCCAACAGCTGCACTCCCCATGTTGGCAGACTTGGAGGATCCCATGGAGGATGATGCCCTGCTGTCACAAATGGAGGAAGAAGCAGCAGCCATCAGAGGCCAATCTGCCCCCACCCCCAGCTCCAGAGGATGCAGGCAGAGAGGAAGACTGGAGGGCCAGGACTACAATGTGCTGTTGGAGATCAGGGACACAATGAAGACCAGCACAGAACTTCTCTCTCAGCTGGTCCACTTGGACCGAGCATCCTCGGGCCAGAACACCTTCGTCACTTACGTGAGCCACACCCTCAGGGACCTGCCCGAGGCCCAGTACCAGGTGTTGAAGCAGAAAATCACAGCACTTCTGCACAACCCTCAAGGCCCAGCTGTAGCTGCTCCTACCCAGTCCAGGTCTGCTCCTCCACCCCAGACGATGTCACAGCCCTTCCACGGCTTTCAACAGCCCCTCACCTACCAAGACTACGAGTACCAGGAGTTCCCACAGCAGAAGCAGAACTTCCCAGTCCAGGAGCAGGTTCATCGGACACCACAGATGCCAGTCCTCACCCAGCTGCAGACCAGACAGCCCCACTACACTCCTCTTTCCTTCACCCCACAGCCAAGCCCGTCAATGGACAATCTGTCATCAGTATTGGGCCTGACATCTCAAGTCCTTGATGAAAGGCCTCTCAACCTCACGGGACTGAGTCAGCTCTCGGATAGCTTCCTGAACATACCACCACCTGTTGTACCCTCGGGGCCAAGCACCCCAATGATGCCTCAGACCAGCACTCAAGCCACAGCCACCTCCACAGTGCCTGCCCACTTAACAGCTGAGACCATGGACATGACTCAGAGTGACTGAGAATAGTGTCAGAGACTGAGTTGTTTACTTTTAAGGTTATCTTTGCTTAAGACACTTGACTTGGTTCATTTTGCTTATTTAATACAGTCATAAAGTTTACCTAAGAAAGTTAATAAAGGTTATCTTTGCTTAAGACACTTAATACAGTTTACTTGGTTCATTTTGTTTATTTAATAAAGTCATAAAGTTTACCTAAGAAAGTTAAAGTTTATCTTTGATCAAGATAAAGTTTATCTTTGCTTAAGACACTTAGGTTACTTGGTTCATTTTTTTTACTTAATAAAGTGTTGGTGAAAACTTTGAAAAAATGGTTAAATCTTTGCATGCTTGTGGGATAGATAAGGATTGCTGTGGGATAGAAAAACTTCCAGTGCAAGCATAGTGGGACTGTATGGTCCACCCTCCCAGCTGCCACACATATGGACCTTTATTATCAATAACAATTTATTCATTGATCAACACATTTTAAAATAAGCAAAGCTCTTTATTAATGCCCTATTCATTGTAGGACCACTGAACATACATGACAAAATCTCATCAGTGTTATGCGACAGGCTCAAGGAAGCATCCATTAATCATCAATCATCCTGTCTTGCCACTCCACTGTTCCAGCTGGGGAGTTGCACCAGTGTCTCAGGAGGTTGTGCTGCTTCTTCCCTTCACATGAAGCTCTTTTGGGGCCTTGTACATCCACAGTGTCTATCAGGTTACGTCCTTGCCTCCATTCACCAGGCTCCATGTCCCCATTGCCTTGTTGACGGTCAACAAGTCTGTTCTGCAACACTGGGTAGCGGGTGCACATGAGATTGTGCAGGATGCAGCAAGCTTCCACGATGGTCCTCACAGTCTGTGGGTGATTCTACATGGTGGTGAGAAGTATCTGGAACCTGTTGGCCAGGATGCTGAAGGCATTCTCCACCACCCATCTTGCCCTGGACAGCCTGTAGTTGAAGATCCTCTCTTCACGGGTGAGGTATCTTGAACTATACGGCTTCATGAGGTAGGTTCTGAGGGAGAAGGCATCATCACCAACGATGAAGTAGGGCACATCTTGTATGTCAGTCGGTAGGGGGTCTGGACCTGGAAAACCCATGATGAGATTGAATTCCAGCCCCTCCTTGAGGTCACTAGCATTGTATACCTGAATCTGACCCGTTGAATCTGACCCATTGCCTGAAGCATCGATGTAGATGAACTTGTAGTCAGCATCAATCATGGCAAAGAGGATGATACTAAAGGAGCCTTTGTAGTTGTTATAAGTGGACCCTGAATTGGCTGGAGCTTTGCAGGCCACGTGCTTCCCATCTATGGCTCCAACGGTGTGGGGAAAGTTCCACCTCTGATACCACTCTTCTGCAAGTTTTCTCCAGCCTTGTTCAGTAGGGGGGCACCTGAGGAGCTCCTCCACGTATTCTTTGATGATGGCCTGTACCACTTCTCTGACCACTTTGCTGATGCTGTTGTGTGGAACCCTCCATGCATACTGCATGTTTCTGTATTTGGTTCCAGAGACCAGGTGCTGCAGAGTCAGTGCCACCTTCAGTCCAGGGTCCAGGTTAGGATGGAAGTTGGTGCTCGGCTTGGTCAACCTGGGTCTCAGACGCTCTACAAGTTCATCAAACATGGCTGGTGGCATCCTCATGAAGGGATGGAATGCACGAGGGTCTTCATTTCTCAGCTCCACCATCAACTGGTCATACAGTCCAAACTCCATTCTTCTCACAATCCATCCTCGGACCCACACAGCTCTTGCACATCTCCTTCTTCTCCTTCTGTGCAAAACTTGAAACAGTCTGAACAGGTTTTGGTTCTGGTGATGAATGAACTCAGCTATCATACGGACTGTGTCATCATCCATGGTGGAGAACAATTGATGATGTGGAAGACCAAGACCAAGGGTGAAGAGGTCTGTACACCACGGCTGCTGGACTCATACTGAGATCCAGATGTTTTTCTCCCCCTTTTTATAGGAAATATCAATTGTCCACTAGGTGTCCTTCAACATACTCTAGACATACTCCAGACATCCTAAATATACAAGATACATCCCAGATACAAACGTTTTGTCCATGGTGAATACTTTATATACGAGATGCATACACTTACATCCTTTCTATTTCTGTGCTACTAACGCTGTGTAGACGTTCCGTGTACTTTTTGTTTCCTCCCTCTTTCCATTTTCAGCTGCAGCGGATGTGAGTTGAGGGGATGGCCAGAGGATGCAGAGAGGATACAGCGGATGTTTAATGGATGATAACGGACATAGAACGTTTGTTGCCCGTATATGTTGCGGATGTACATCGTACGTGGTGGAAAGTTCATCCGTTCACAAAGTTTTGTGCAGCTCAAAACTTCTTGCACGGATGAAATTGCAGTGAACTGATGCTCGATGGATAGAGCGTATGAAACACATATGCAGTGAGTACACAATGGATGCATAGCGTTTTCCAACGGATGGCAAGCTTTTTTTACCATTTTACATCCTCTTTGCATCTGTAAGTGCAGTGGGACTGGGCCTTAAGATGTCTTTCCTAGTTTATATATTTCCAACCCAAATAACTGTTAGGTGGCTTATACTCCTATCATCATCATCATCATTATTATTATTATTATTATTATTATTATTATTATTATTATTATTAT
>BLBF01000052.1:22251686-22274165 GCA_015471245.1 Laticauda colubrina
ATTATTATTATTATTATTATTATTATTATTATTATTATTATTATTATTATTATTATCCATCCAATCCAATATTAGTATGCTTTCCATGATTATCCCATTCTATAAATATAGACTGGAGTCCACCAACTTTAGATCCTTTGATGTGATTAACATAAACAATGAGCTATATGCCAGATATTTGGCATATCGCTTATTGTTTATGTTAATCATATCAATAGATTTTTAGTTGGTGGACTCCAGTCTATTTTTATGCAATGGCATAAACATGGAAAACATACCAATATGGATTAAGAATGCATCCAAGAGTGGAGCCCAGGAATTCTAGTTCTCCCTTAATAATTTCAGTGTAATAAAATCTCCTCTAGAATTTTTCCAAACCTAAATTAAGAAGCAAAGTTTTTTATATCAGATGTGATATAAAAGAGGCTATTATATCAAGAGGCTAGTCAAGAAAAACATTTCAGAGAAAACCTATTTTCCAAAGGATTTTTAGTATAAAAATACTCTAGAAATAGTTCTTTCAAGTTTCTATAAAAACATGGCCATATGCACCAATACATCTATCATTAAGGTATCTGTTAATTAAGCACCACCAGGACAGGTTCTTGAGTTTAGCAGCTACAGTAAAATTACCCAATCCTGCTTCAAACTTTTCCTTGATGTTAGAAGATCTTTGTAGATCTTCTTTAGCTCTTGAAGTTATTGTAACATTCCTGAACAGCTGCTAAGTCAGAAAGCATTAACTGCAACTACTACTACTACTACTTCTTCTTCTTCTTCTTCTTCTTCTTCTTCTTCTTCTTCTTCTTCTTCTTCTTCTTCTTCTTCTTCTTCTTCTTCTTCTTCTTCTTCTTCTTCTTCTTCTTCTTCTTCTCCTTCTTCTTCTCCTTCTCCTTCTCCTTCTCCTTCTCCTTCTCCTTCTCCTTCTCCTTCTTCTTCTTCTTCTTCTTCTTCTTCTTCTTCTTCTTCTTCTTCTTCTTTTTTTTTTTGCTTTGCTTTGCTATAATCAGTATCAAAGCAAGGTTTGGATTTAAAATGAGGGAGGCTGTGACAGTGTGGGGGTAATTTTGTTAAAGAAGCCTAAACAACAAGGACAACCAACTCGAAATAATTTAACTCCTGCTGAGGGAAATCTGCTAGGTCTGAAGGAATGATGCAGGTCTGAGATATTAAACATATCTTGTGACACACTGGAAGTTACTTTGAAGATGCTCTTTGTTTTGCTTAAGACTATGAAACTTTCTCAGAATGTCCTCTCATTCATAGACAGAATGCCAGAAGCACTGATAAGATGGCTCCAATTGCATCATACTTAGATGCATACAAAAGCATTGTTTAGCCATAATTTCAATGGAGCCACCATACAGGAACAGCTCCTGCTAGTTCTCTCTACGCATAGTCTTATTTTCTTCAGGAATGACAAATGAATTAGAAAGGGTGCTGAAAACCATGAAGGATAGCTGTTGATGAAAGATAGACCTTATTTTAAATAATCTGTGAGAAGTAGAGAACAATACCCTTGTTTTTCTAGTTCTGTTTGATGATCTCATTCAAGTCTATTGGAAGCTGAAATGGGAATTGATGCATTTACAGCTTTCTTGGACAGTAAAAGTTATTTTATTGTTTATCTAACTAAAGCCCATGTCACACTGAACCAACGGATGCAAAGATGATGTAAAACGGACAAAAAACCTTGCCATCCATTCGAAAACGCGATGTACTCACTGCCTCCATTTGGCTTCCTCTCTATCCATCCAGCATCCATTTATGGATGTTTCATCTGCTCAAAAAGTTTTGGGCTGCCCAAAACTTTTGTGCAGAAAATGTATCCAGTTCGTCCATTCTGCATCCTCTACGCATCCGTTAGGCATCCGTTATGCATCCGTTACGCACCCGCTATATCCGCTAGGCATCCGCTACGCATCCGCGGAACTCCATCTGCCCAGACGCAGGGAGGAAGCGGAACAGATGCAGAATGGATGCAGAACGGATGCCTAGTGGATGCAGAATGGAAACAAAGTGTTTAAAATGGAAAAAACGTTCGCAGAGGGGACCTATCTCGGATATTAAGGATGTCTAGAGGATGCCTAGAGGAAAACTTATACTGCCTATAAAAAGGGGGAGCAACTCGCCTGCATCTCACTTTCAGAACAGCAGCCCAGCGGTGCAGACCTCTGCAGCCTTCATCTGCCTCTTCCTCTTCCACAGCATCCAGTCATGTCCACCATGGATTGTAACAAAGTCCTTTCGGCAGCCACCATCGTTCTGCAACAGTGCGAAGCCATCTGCAGGCTCTGTGAACTCTACTGAGAGAAGAAAAGGAGCCAACCAGAAAGAGTCTGGATCCGAAGATGGTTCACCAGAAGAGTAGAGGATGGACTGTACAACAAGCTGATGGTGGAGCTCAGGAACGAAGACATTCATGCATTCCAAAACTTAATGAGGATACCTCCAGCCATGTTTGACGAAGTTGTGCAGTGGCTGACACCCAGGTTGACCAAGGCAAACACCAGCTTCCAGCCCAGCCTGGAACGAGGGCTCAAGGTGGCACTCACTCTGCGCCACCTGGCCTCAGGGACCTCCTACAGGAGCATGCAGTACGGCTGGAGGGTGCCACCCAACCCCATCAGCATTGTGGTCAGAGAAGTGGTGCAGGCCATCATCGAAGAATACAAGGAGGAGCTCCTCCAGTACCCCTCCGCTGAAGAAGGATGGAAGAAAGTTGCAGAGCAGTGGTATCAGAAGTGGAACTTACCACACACCGTTGGAGCCATAGAGGGCAAGCACGTGGCCTGTAAAGCTCCAACCAAGTCGGGCTCCACTTATTTCAACTCCAAGGGCTTCTTCAGCATCATCCTCTTTGCCATGGTCAATGCTGACTACAAGTTCATGGACATCGATGCTTCAGGCAACAGCTCATCTTCAGATGCCCAGGTATACAACGCCAGTCACCTCAAGGAGGAGCTGGAACGCAACCTCATCGTGGGCTTCCCAGATCCAGACCCCCTGCCCAACGACACACAAGATGTGCCCTACTTCATCGTGGGGGATGACGCCTTCTCCCTCACAACCTACCTCATGAAGCCCTACACCTCCAAACTCCTCACCCGTGAAGACAGGATCTTCAACTACAGGCTGTCCAGGGCAAGGCGGGTGGTGGAGAATGCCTTTGGTATCCTGGCCAACAGGTTCCAGGTACTTCTCACAACCATGCAGTATTGCCCAGAGACCGTGAGGAGGATCGTGGAAGCTTGCTGCATCCTGCACAATCTCATGCACACCCGCTACCCAGTCTTGCAGAACAGGCTCGTGGACTTCCAGCAAGGCAATGGGGACATGGAGCCTGGGGAATGGAGGCAAGGGCGAAACCTTATCGACACTGAGGATGTACAAGGCCCCAACAGAGCCTCACATGAAGCAAAGAAGCAGCGCAACCTCCTGAGACACTGGTGCAACTCCCCAGCTGGAGCAGTGGAGTGGCAAGACAGGATGGTAGATGCTTAATGGATGCTTCCTTCAGCCTGTCTCATCACACAGATGAGATTGGGCCATGTATGTTTGGTTGGCCTACAATGAACAGGGCGTTTAATAAAGAGTTGTGTTTATGTTGACATGTGTGGATAATTATTACATTATTATTGATAATAAAGGGCCATAGGTGTGGCCCCTGGGAGGGACCACACAGTCCCACTATGCTTGCACTGTAGGTTTATCTATCCCACAGCTATTACCCATCCCAAAGGTATCCCTGCCCATCCCACAGCTATCTCAACCCATCCCACAGCTATCTTAACCCATTCCACAAGCATGCAAAGGCTTAAACCATTTCTAAAATTTCCAGCAAGACTTTATTAAAAAAATGAAATGAAGCAAGTGTGTGAATCAAAACTAGACTTTATTAACAACAAGCTATAAAACAAAAATGAGTCTCTGGCACTCCTCTTGGTCACTCAGTCTCATGGGTGAAGGGTCCAGATGTTGTGGAGGTGGCTGGTGTTGGAGTGCTTGTCATCAGCTCCTCCAGAAGCAGAAGCAGAAGAAGCTCCAGCCCCAGAAGAGCGAGCCCGTGCTGCAGAAGCCCCAGCAGAATCAGAGTGAGGGCCAGGGTGCGGGATGGTAGCCCTGTCCCTCTTGCAAGGGCTGGCAGCAGATGGCTGAGGCTTGCTGTGCTTCCGCATGGTTGTGGGGTTGCTGGCTGGCAGGGAGGCTGGCAGGAGCCAAGGCTGGCAGGGAGGCTGGCAGGCACCAAGGCTGGCAGGCAGGCAGGCAGGCAGGCTGGCAGGCAGGCAGACACCAAGGTTTGCAGGACGGCTGGCACCAAGGCTGGCAGGAAGGCTGGCAGGGAGGCAGGCAGAATGGCTGGCAGCAAGGCTTGCAGGCAGGCAGGCACCAAGGCAGGCAGGCAGACATGAACCAAGGCTGGCAGGCAAGCAGCCAGCAAGGCTGGCAGGGAGGCTGGCAGCAAGGCTGGCAGGCAGACATGCAGGCAGGGCAGGCAAGGCAGCCAATCCGTCCAGCAGCAGGTCTTTCTTCTGAATGGCGACCTGCTTCCGAGCTGCTTCCGTTATATCCGCGGGGCTGACGCAATGCATCCTCCCCGCATGCGCAATTAATGCCAGGCATCCGCTAGGCTTCCGCTGTGCATCCGCTGTGCATCCGATTCATCCGCTCGGCATCCGTTCTGCATCCGCTGTATCCTTTCTGCGTCCACTTCACTGAGACTCCCCGGAAGCCCTGCGGATGTGCCATCCGCTCCCATCCGCTTCCATCCTCTAGGCTTCCGTTCCACATCTGCTTTGCATCCGCCCTGCATCCTCCCCGCATCCGTGTTATCCGCTCCGGTTATGCAAATTTTAGCCCCTTTTGAGAGCGGATAACAACGGATGGAACATTTTGCTCATCCGCTGTGTCCTTTTTGCATCCATTGGGCAGTGTGACATGGGCTTTAGATGAAGGTTGAAGCTTGGGACTGGCACTATGGTATTTCTTCCTTTCGCCTATTAGCTACAGGCAGATTTCTTCTCATAGCTTCTCTTAAAGGGACACATAAACCAGTTAGAATGTATGAGATGCATTACCTCAGTTGAAGGAGCAGCCATTCTTCTGCAAAAGAACAATGAACAATGAGTTTGGCTCATTGGCTCATTTGCAACATACTGAAGTGCTCATCGAACAGGAGCACTCTAGGCAATGGAACAGGGAAAAGCATACTTCAGAAGTGGAGGAGAAAAACAAAACATGCCCTGAGGTGCTTTCAAGGTGAATGGGGAATTAATGAAGGATGATAGCATCTGCTTCTATTCTTCCAGAAAGAGTTGTCTGGTCTGTTTTTGTGATAGGGCAATTAAGCAGTCTGGATAAGCCTCATTGTTGTTATTATTTTATCTAAAAGGTGGGGGAAATGGTTTTGCATTTTCATAAAATGTCACTCATTTTGTTTTGTTTCAGTCAATGTATGAATCAGAATATAGGCGTCATTGGGTATTTACATTTCTCAAAATGTTATAATGTACTGTAGTTCTTCAAACACACATACACACACACACATGTAGATGCATACTTACTGTATGCACACCCACAAATCTTAATTATTCATTTTAAAACAATTCAACAGGAATTGAATAAGTTTTAAAAACGCAAGACCAGCTTGAAAAAAAATGTAATGACTCCAGTTTGTAGAAATTATCCCATCTTAATGGAGTGGGCAATGAAAATTAATCTCAGAATTAGGCATGAGTTGCCTGAGTATATTCTTATAAAATGTAGAAACAGGGTAGATTTCAGCGGTGACATCAGACAGGGTGTTTTGCTTGTGTATATCTGTAAAAAGTAAAGATTGTGCACATAACAATGTGACTGAAGCCCTGATCCTTTTAAAATACGTGTCATAGTCACACACTTCATTTCTTAGGAAAGAATATCTCCCCTTGTAGACACCTGTTAAGTTTCAACATCTTTTGATAACAGTTCCATCATTCTTACTAGAGGGGAGTGATGGCAGCTGAATTTCTGAAAATTTAACAGGTGCTACCTTGACTACCTTGGTTTTGCATCTAAATGGCCAAATTAAAATGCACTAGCTAAACCAAGACTTGTTACCCTATTCATCTTAGCTGATTTTGAATATACTCATTTTCCCCTCAGCTTTAGAAATTTCATTGGCATTTCAGAGCCATATTAAGCAGCAATCAGGTTGCATTTTTCACTCTGCTGTAATGATATGTCTCATGCCTCAATGTCAGCAAGGAGTCACAGTGTATACTAACTTATGATGTGAGGCTTATCAACATATGTAAATAGTGATGTCCTCAAACAAAACCTACGTGATGCAGACTTCATTCACCAGTGCTTTAGTCTTTGTTTCTTGTGCTTCATTTCCCAAAGGGCTTCAGTAAACCAAGGTGTAATCTCGGATTGGTCCCCAGAATGACTTAGGACAGCAGTTCCCAAACTTCTTCAATCATCGAAGCCTTCAGAAGACATTTTTCTTCTGTGGAATCCTAACTCTGTCCCTGAGTTTTACTAAGCATCAGGAAGCCACAACATTCTTTCTTCTTTCATCTATTCCTATGGCCTGAGAGTTTTGCATAATGTAGTAGATTTAGAAATAAAGAGAAAACATTTTAAACAAAACCCCACACCTTTATTTTGGCACAAGGAAATACTGGATTTATACTTTGTATGATTAAGAAAATTCAGCAAATTTCATTTTTGTACTTAAAGGTCAATTTCAAAACTATTTTATGACTGACAGTGAACACGTAAATCAGGGGTATCATCCAACTTATTCTAAATTTGTTTTTCATGTAAGCATAAACTAAAAAGCCTAATTTTCATTGATAGGTGCACATGAAGGGAAGTTGAGCTTGGATAGTCTTTTCATCTGCTGATGAACATGTCTATCAGTCCTATCCTATTCTTAGGCGACTGTATCCAGTGGAGGTTTAGATGGAAAAGATATAGGTGTGTTGAAGTCTTATTAGAAATTAGAGTGCTACTGAATGCTATCAATGCTATAGATTCAGAGGTAGAATACTATTTATGTCATAGATGTAATTCATAACAAGATGCAGAAATCATTTGAATTTTATTTTTAAGGACATTGGGACAAATGATTCTGTGAAACTGAGGATGGATGCAGATGGTCTGAATTTCTCTCTTTCTCTCTCTCTTTCTCTCTCTCTCTTATTTTAGAGGTATAGGAATGATTCAAAAGTTGAATGCATGTTTCATATGTACTGTAGATAGGTTATGGGGTGGGGATCCCATTACTCAGAATAGAGAGCTGTATGGACTTAAACTCTACTCAAGTGTTTGATCAGCCAAATCTAGGTGAGGAGAGAGAAATATCATCTGGGCAATTTCAACAGAGAGTCAATTTTGATAAGATTTTGCATTTCTAGACAAAAGTTCATCAGTAAAGCTGCCGATTTTCATCATAAGAAGGATATTTCCACAGAAAAGACTTTTCAAAAATACTTTGAAGAAGATCTTGGCATTTTACAGGCAGGCATTTTTTGTCACAGGTAACCCCAGCAAGAAAAAGACAATGCTTTTATTGTCAAAACTCATTATTGCAGGATTGATAATATCAAGGACTTTTGGGTGGGTAAACATGACTGCTTCCAAGGACATACACAATTGGCAAAAGAGGAGAAAATTGTTTGTAAAGATAATATATGGGATGACATCTGTGAGGTCTATGACTTTAACCTTTACAAAAAGGTCAAAAGGGAGAAGGTGTACAATGCCATGAAAAGATTTAAAGCAACTGAAAGTCAAAAGATTTAAAGTAATTGAAAGTCACTTCTGTGTTCTGAATTCATTGCTCACCAGTGGTAGGCATGAAATATATTGTTTGTGACTTTTTCAGTGTTGTCAGGGAGCAAGCAGAAGTTTCTCATAGGCACAGAAGGGGGTATTGCTGTATGTTACTCTGGTATCTATCTACATGGTTCTGTACATGTAATACATGTATTGGGAGAAAATGGCAATCACATTAGCACCATTAGATGGCTACTGGTGGACATAGAAAGAGTATTCCACCTTCTCTACTAAATGGTTGATGTATAAAGCATATAGCAAGAGGAATATTTAGTATACATTTCAGGGGGCTGAAAAAATGGTCATAATTTTTAGGGGAATGGCTTTGTTTTCAGCAACACTCCAATACAACTTTTTTCCCTCAGTGATCTATATTTTATTGTGCAAGGGACTTGTGCAAGGAACTTGTGCAAGGAAACATGTGAATGAAATTCTGTACAATCACATTTGCTTAAAGAAGACTACCTCAAGAGTCACATTTCTATTGAATGTAGGATAGGAATACAAATGGGATGACAAAATGACTGGTGCTTCCTTGAATCCACTTGTGGTTGAGAAGAGTAGTTTTTGTTCTCCTTGAATGTGAAATATGATTTGTGAGGCAATGATACAAATGCTACACATCTGCATTTCACCCCAAAACTAAATCATACCATTAAAGAGTAATATGTAAATCAGTCTATTGTGATACAGTTTAATGAACTATCACCAGTTCAGATATTGATATGTAGAATATAATTGTCAAGATGCCCTTGACTTTATTGTTCTTGTTGGAAACTTTTGTTTTGATTTACATTCTTTCACAAGTTATTGCATTATTATTTCTTTTATCTCACATGATCTAAGTTAGAATTTCAAAAAAGGTCTCAGAAGGATAAGTCTTCTAACAATAGAAATGAGAAAGAATAAAAAAATTGCTTTTCTCCCATTAAGATGGAATTAAGATGGATATCAGCATTTCCAGTGCACTAGCCCTATTTCATACATGGGAGAAAAATTGGCACATTTAATCCACACACACTTTTTCTATGGTGTTCTTCCACAATTCCTGTTTCTTCACACCTCTAGTTGCATGCTCTTAAACATTGGGCTGCGCTATGACATTATATCTTTCTCATAGATAAGGTATTTATGTGTTTACCTTGAAGAATTTCCATAATTTCTGTCTTGTGCGGTATCTGCTATCCCGCATCAGATGGGCGTCTCATGATAGGGAGCGAAGGAGAGAGAAACGACAGGAGACGAAGTTCCTCGCGATGAGTGCGCCCTGAATGTCCGGGTACACGCTCTTTTATTATGCTCATTCAAAAGGGGGTGATTGTTTATTCAGAACCTAGGTTAAGCCTAGGTCAGACGGAATATACAGATTTAACAATGGCTCAAACAAAAGCAAGATATCAGGACAGACAGGATGGCAAGATTTATATTTGATCAGGATATTACTTCTTCACAAAGCTGCATGCCAGACAATGTAATCCCAAGTGAATAAACCATTTCTGCAAATGTTTGACTCCTTGTCTCTGTACGTGCCCTGTAAAAGGTCACTGAGAAGACAGAAGCTTAATGATTACACGTGAATGATACAATGTTGCAATGTCTGAATGATACATAGTTGCATTGATACATAGTTGCAAACACATAAATGATACATAGTTACAACAGTCTTGGTCTTCCTTTCTGGCTTTGTTGTTGTTGTGTGTTTGTGATTAGCTGCAAGTATTTCTCCCCGCATCTTTCTGTTACAGAAAAGAGATACCTGGCCTACACAGATGAAGACTTAATCTTGAGAGTGCAGATACTAGGCAATGTAACATACTGCTGGCATGAAAGCATTTTGAAGTTAGCATGTCTTCATTTAGAAGCAGACCAAATAAATGTGCAGCTATACATTTGAGGATAATTGTTGGAAAAGGTGACATTAGTTTCTTTGAATTCAAACAAGAAGCAATGGATGGAAAGGTAAATTTGCTCCTCACTTGGTACTAATAAGCAGTACTACAAAAATACCAAAGCATTGACAACTCTCGTCCATTAATGAGAGTTAGCAGAGCAATGCTTTGGAGGCATGAATACCTGGAAACCATCTCAGTGTCCCATGCCAACCTTTTCCTTGCTTTGTCTCCCAATTTTAAGGAGGATTCACAGTTCTATATGAATAATTATATTCTATTCTACAGGTGAAATTCAAAAAATTAGAATATTGTGCAAAAGTTCATTTATTTCAGTAATGCAACTTAAAAGGTGAAACTCTTATATGAGATCGACTGCAAAGAAAAGCAAGATAGTTCAAGCCATGATGTGTCATAATTGAGATGACAATGGCTTACAGCTCATGAAAGCCCCAAATCCACAATCTCAGAAAATTAGAATATTGTGAAAAGGTTCAATATTCTAGGCTCAAAGTGTCCCACTCTAATCAGCTAATTAAACCATAACACCTGCAAAGGATTCCTGAGCCTTTAAATGGTCTCTCAGTCTGGTTCAGTAGGAAGCACAATCATGGGAAAGACTGCTGACCTGACAGTTGTGCAGAAAACCATCATTGACACCCTCCAAGGAGGGAAAGCCTCAAAAGGTAATTGCAAAAGAAGTTGGATGTTCCCAAAGTGCTGTATCAAAGCACATTAATAGAAAGTTATGTGGAAGGGAAAAGTGTGGAAGAAAAAGGTGCACAAGCAGCAGGGATGACCGCAGCCTGGAGAGGATTGTCAGGAAAAGGCCATTCAAAAGTGTTGGGGACTTTTACAAGTAGTGGACTGAGGCTGGAGTCAGTGCATCAAGAGCCACCACACACAGACGGATCCTGGACATGGGCTTCAAATATCGCATTTCTTTTGTCAAGCTGTTCCTGAACAACAAACGTCAGAAGTGTCTTACCTGTGCTAAAGAAAAACAGAACTGGTCTGTTGCTCAGTGGTCCAAAGTCTTCTTTTTTGATGAGAGCAACTTTTGCATCTTATTTGGAAACCAAGGACCCAGAGTCTGGAGGAAGAATGGAGAGGCACACGCTGCAAGATGTTTGAAGTCCAGTGTGAAGACCAGTGTGAAGTCCAGTTGGAAACTGTGAAGTTTCCACAGTCTGTGTTGACTTGGGGAGCCATGTCATCTGCTGGCATTGGTCCACTGTGCTTCATTAAGTCCAGGGTCAACATAGCCATCTACCAGGAGATTTTGGAGCACTTCATGCTTCCTTCCACAGATGAGCTTTATGGGGATGCTGACTTCATTTTCCATCAGGACTTGGCACCTGTCCACACTGCCAAAAGAGAGGCAAGGAGAGGAAAGGAAAGGGAGAGGAGAGGAGGGATGTAGAGTGCTTATATAAGCCAATAGGGGACTATTTAATTAAGCTTATGGACAGATTAAATCTACCTGTCATCTCTTGAAAAGCAACAACAAAAACTCAAAACCTGTAATTGTTGATTTGGAGCAAAATTTAAAACATTTGTTCTGAAATGAGAAACCCTGCTAAATTTCAGACAGGTAGGTGAAAGGTTGGGAGTATAGAAGGATATTTATAGATTTGGAACTAAGAAATATTGTTTAGCAGACAATATTATGGAAATTGTAGATGCCTTTTTGCAAGACACCTTCCTAAAATCAGAAAAATAAATATTGGGAGATAGATTATTTTCATTTCATGGAACCACACAATTAGCCCAAGGCTTCCCAACTTATTGTTCAGTTTCTGAAATTTATTTCTAGTTGATTGGTTTATTCATCTGCATCTAGTTCAATTTACCAGATTCTCAAAATGCATACCAAATATGATAGGTGTCACGGTTCTGGCGATTGCCCTAATTAAATCATGAGCCTCGAGCCAAGCTTCAAAAGAATCCAAAATATTTATTAAGAGCAACATATTGGTATTATCCCAGTTGAAGCCAACTCTGACATACATGATTTACAGTCAAGTTACCTGTTTCCCCTCTCCCCTGGGTGTGTCACCAATCAGATTCTTCAGCGAAGCACATTCACAGGCTGGGCATCATCAGTCACATTCTCCAATGAAGGATTTTTGCAGGGAAAAGATCCGGTAGCCTAGCTACAATCTTTGTAAGATATGTGTGGAATGTACTTCTGGGTTCTCCCCAAACCCAAACCCCACTTATGTCAACTCGAAAACAGGCATAGGAATTATTTACAAATTGACAAAAGGTTTTGTCTCTTTCCTTAGTTCAGACATAGGAAACCTGTGGCCATCCAAATATAGCTACATTCCAACTTTTCCTGGTTTCCTAATATCTATGGTATAGGAATTATATAGTCTTATAAAGTTTTTTTTTAAAAAAAAACTGTTCTTTTTCTTTATTTCAGCAGCATACAATCTGAGAGTACAAAGGCAGTTAACCAGGCACTCCAGAATGAGCAGTATGAAAGTTTAATCAAGTTACTCAAGTTTGATCTGCTAAAATGGGATTAACATTAATTTTTGCATGTTTAAAATCTGCTACTATCACCTAATCAGTTTGAACTGGAAGTTATGAACAAATGCTGTGGTAGTATTATGATATTACACATCAGAGAAAGTCCAGTACTGGCATGCTTTCGTATCTTCTTCTTCCTAGCATACTCCCGCAGGTGTGGGGTCCACTTTTCAGATCATTGAACACAATTTTGCACAGTTAGCTCCATCTCCATGGTGCAGGCCAGTGGTGGAATTCATTTTTTTTTTTTTTACTATTGGTTCTGTGGGCGTGACTTGGTGGGCATGGCAGGGGAAGGTTACTGCAAAATCCCATTCCCTCCCCACCCACTAACCTGCTTTCCAGCTCCATTCTGCTGTGCAGGGCAACAAAAGAAGACTCAGCTGATCAGCTGGGACTCAGGAGGCAGAGAATAGATGGGCCAGTCAGAGGTGGTATTTGCCAGTTCTCCAAACTACTCAATTTTTTTTCTTCCAGTTCTCCAGAACTGGTTAGAACCTGCTGAATACCACCTCTGGTGCAGGCCTATGGCTTGCATATTTTTGTTGACTGGCATGCTTTTGTATACCATAAAATATAAATGGTGGTCACTATTATTGTGTTCCTAGATCAAATCTGTCCAAATGCTGTATGACTACCTAGAGAATTGGAATTAGAATTGGAATTTAAAATTAAAGCTTTGCAAACAGAATAATTTAATTTTTCAGTTCCATTCACATTTGGGTATCTCTGTTTCCTTGGAATAAAATATAAGAAAATTAAGAAAAATGCTGTAAGATATATAGCATGCAAATATGCTGGCCTCTCCAGAGAGTTTCAGCTTTCATCTAAGTTACATTGAGTTAAAATTTGTAACTTCGGGGACAACTTCTTGCCTTTTAATTTTTTGTACAAGTTAAATTTGGCTTTCAGAACACAGAAAATTTCAGAGTTTGTAAATGTAGCACCATTTTAAGTGTGTATGTGTGTGAGTATGTGTAAGAAAGAGAGAGAAATGACAAAGATTCTATGACTATCCTTGGGTGTTCTGATAGAATATGCTGATAAGATGCTTACTCTATTAAAGCTATAGCGATTCAAATTTTCATGCATCATTTGACAGAGAAAATGAGAATTTGTAAAAGTAATTGCTAATGTAAAGTATATTAGTCTGCAGTGCAGTGAGACAGGTGAGAAAATGAAGTTTACATGCTGATGCCACAGGGAAGAATAGGAAGACACAAAAAGAGCTTTTTCAGATGTATGAGTTTGTAATAGAATAACCGTCCCTGACTTGAATTATGAGTAGGAATGTTGATTCCACTCCTTCCTTCACAAAATTTCTGATTTTATTTTGTTCCTGATAAAATTTTGATTGGTATGTGAAGCCATACCAAGAATGGAAGGGGGGGGGGGGAAATTAGGTCATAAAGAAACTGAATCTCTTCTGAGTGATTTGTCCAAATTGTCCAAATCATTACTTATTTACTATGTCAAAAAAGAAAGCAATTCACTGGAGAAGGCCCAGTGTTGAATACCATTCTATAATCTACACATACTTATCCACTCTAGAAGTTTTCTTGACTATGCTTTGTTCAATAGCTTTCTTTTCTTCAATCCTATACAATTGCATATTTTCAACTCTTTAATCATGTTGACATCATGTAATCAAAACACTTCAGAGCTAGAAGAAATTATTCTGCAAATATCTACAAATATATTTCTAAATAATAGATTTTCTGCTTCGTCCAACCATGCATGTTCAATTAATTCTTGACTATCTAGCTTTCTGATTTATATGTTAAATAAAACATTTAATTCAGAAACAGGAAAACTGTGACAATTAGATGATGCTGGATTATAACTTTGCATCTATATATCACTTGTCACTGATGCATAAGATCGTTGAATTCATGGTGGCAATTTTTTTGGTTAGGTTTTGGTTAGGTTTACTCGACCAGATTTATTGTTAGGCTCAAGGTTGATTCAGCCTTCCATACTTTCAAGATCAATAAAATAAGGACCCAGATTGTTGGAGAAAACATGCTGACTCTGTAAATCAGGGATCTCCAACCTTGGCAACTTTAAGCCTGGCGGATTTCATCTCCTAGGATTCCCTAGCCAGCTGCTGGCTGGGGAATTCTGGGAGTTGAAGTCCGCCAGGCTTAAAATTGCCAAGGTTGAAGACCCCTGCTGTAAACCACTAAAGGCCTGGTCCCACTGTGCTTACGGATGTAAAGAGGATGTAAAACGTTAAAAAAAGCTTGCTATCCGTTGGAAAACACTATGCATCCATTGCTATGTAACACTATGTATCCATCATTGCATACGTGTTTCATATGCTCTATCCATAGAGCATCTGTCCACTGCGATTTCATCCATGCAAGAAGTTTTGAGCTGCACAAAACTTTGTGAACTGATGAACTTTCTGCTGTGTACGATATAAATCCACGACATATGAGCAACAAACGTTCCATGTCCGTTATCATCTATTAAACGTCCACTGTATCCTCTCTGCATCCTCTGGGCATCCTCGCAACTCACATCCGCTGCAGCTGAAAACGGAAAAAGGGAGGAAAGAAAAAGTACATGAAACATCTATACATTGTTAGTAGCCTGGAAATAGAAAGGATGCACAGTGTACGGTTTGCATCCTATATACATCCGCACGACATCCCCTTTCTTTCTTTAGACGTACGTGATGCATCTGCTTCATCTGCTAAGCATCTGTTTCACAATTATCCCCCATAACCCCTTAGGAGGTGTCATCCCCTTCCATCTGCTTTCAACCCCTACTCTAGGGCCTTCATTTGGATAACTGAGCCATTGTCTAAAGAAGAGTTATGCCTGTATTATATTACAACTTTACAACTGGATGCCCATGTTATATATTGTCAGATAAGAAACTTGGAATTCCACTTTTAGTTTACATTCTTTGTTAACAGCACACCATAGTTCTGCAGTAAATATGGCTTGTTGCAGTCAAACCATAGCTTTTACTGATGCTGTAGCTTCATTTAAAACAATACTTCTTACCCAATATTTATAGAATAAATTTTAAAATTATCAGACGGAGCTCACATACAGTACATATAGCCTCCTGTGTCATCATCTCACTGGAAGTTCCCCAATTATAACTTTATAATTCCTAACTGCTGGCTTCTCTGGCACAGGTTGACAGGAACTCGAATTAAGTGGCATATGGCAGAATACAAGCAAAACTTTGTACAAAATCAATGTATCAGGATGTAGAATATATATGTAAAACAAATAAAAAGTGTATGATTTCTGTGCTTTTTTCTAAATTTGTAACTGCTGCCAAAAAGCAGCATGAACTAATTATAGAGTCTAATTTGAAAGTGAACACGTCTGTAATTGCTTGCCCTCTTCAAAATTTAGGGATGGAGAAGAAAATAGTCTCATGAAGTATGGAAGAATATTGAACACTCATCAAAATGCCTAAAAACACCTGAATATAAAACACTGATGGTTTGAAACCAAAGACTGCTAAGAGTTAAAATGATCTGTTCCACATTCAGTTGTGAAAGTGGCTTCCAGTGACAAAATATATTACAAGCATTAAAACTCCTGAGCTTTGAGGCACATCATCATAGCAGGCAATCAGAATTTGTATTTGGTTTCTACAGCTCTTCATTGCATCTGTAACTTGATGGCACTAATAAACAATAACCTGAATTGCCTTTCAGAAAAGTCATTTTTCCTTATTTACAAAACTGGGAAATAAATAATTTTAGTCACCACTAATGTCATAATGAAATAAGGTAAGCATGGCAAATATATATCATGATGCAAAATATTGCTAGAATTTAAACCTGAAAATATGAATATTCAGTACCTCAAGATTTGTTCCATAAAAGTTCACTTTAATAATATTTTTCTTCCTGAAAGACTTTTTCTTTTCTCTTAAAGAATGGTGTATTTCAAATAGAAGGTTATTCAAGAATAAGCCAAAAAAATTAAAGAAAAGTTTCATGGAAATTCTAAACATTCCAAGGATCAATTCAAAAGGGGGGGGGGGGGTTGTTTTTGTTTTTTAGAAATTGCTGGTACTGACCTTAAGAAACAATTCATTCAAAACAGGTGAGTTGACAGTCAACCTATACTGACATTTCATTTTATTTGCACTTGGATATTCTATTGGGAATTAAGAAAAATGAAGAAAACTTAACACATTTATGTATTAAAGATTAATGTATGAAACCTGAGATAAAGTTTCTCTGGATTTAACCTAAAATAAAGTCTCAAAGTGAATTGCTTAGTTTCTAGTTGGAAAAACTGGGCTAAAAATTAACTAATTAGTTAGAAATTTGTTGGAAAAATTAATCTTTCATTTAAAATAATCCTGGTTATGCCCACTATTCAAATGATCTTATGGTAACCTCATTTCATAAAAGCAAGATAAATCCAAGGTAAAGCAATGGAATGTGGTACTTTAGGAGAGAATGAATGCAAACTGGATACAGTTGTGTGGCCACTATAAAGTACATTGAAGTGGTATGATTAAGTGGAGAGTGTGAATAAAAATTGAGTCACAAAACAGATATAATGTCAGGCGGAGCTCCATTCAAAATCCAGGAAAGAAATACTTAGACTCTTTAGTTTAGAGAAAAGACATCTTTTACTGAAAGTGAAGTGGTAGCAACCAAAGAATTCTGAATCTGAGAAATTAGGCGCGCAATTCACATATACAAAGTGAGGGAAATGTTCCCACCCCCAATAGTTCAGATGACACTTCCAATTAGAAGTTGTGAATATGATCATGTGGGCATCTTCAGCTGATGATGAGGCCTCTGTCCGTTGACCTTGGCATATTTTGATAACGGGTTGCAGTTGCGCAGAGAAAAGAAAGCTAAGCAAGAAATAGAAACCTAACTCTATTGTATGCTTCCCCCCCCCATTTACACAACAGAAGAATTTAACACCTCCACCTCACTTCCCAGACTTTCCCTTCCTCCCCCCGTTACTTATGGCAATCGAAAGATGCAAAGCAACAGTAGAAGATCTTGAAGGCTGAAATTCAGCCCTCCTAGAAAAAGGAAAACCATCAGTCCTAGAGGAGAGAGAGAAGAAAATATAAAGACAATTATTAATCATTCAGTAATTACAAAACAATACACTCCTAAGGCTTATCAGGATACTTGGAATGAAATGCTTTGATCAACTTAGGGGCTTTAACGTCGGTTTCGTTAACCCATTCGGCTTGCGAAGAAGGGAAATGTTTCCAGGCTACAAGATACTGGAGTCGACCCCTCCATTTGCGAGAGTCCAGAATTTCTTTAACTTCAAAATGCTGTTCACCTTCAATCAGTATTGGTATGGGGAGGGTCAGCTTGGATGGGTCTTAGATCAGAAGTATGTTCATGTTTTAGCAAACTAACATGGAAAACCGGATGAATTCGTCGAAGAGTTTTGGGTAAGTTGGACAGCTGGACTGTTACAGGATTTATAATCCGTTCAATCGTGAAAGGACCAACATACTTAGGACCAAGCTTCTTTGACTTTTGAGTGGTCTGCAGGTATCTGGTGGACAGGAAAACCTTGTTGCCCACTTTATATTCTTTCTGTGGGGATCTTTTCTTGTCTGCATATTTCTTATGAGCTTGATGGGCCTCATCTAATGCTTTGCATGTCACTGGCCAGTTAAGTTGGAGTTGAGTTATCCATTCATCCAACGAATGGATGTTAGGCTTTTCATGAGGAAGTTCAGGTATGGGAACGAAATCTTGTCCCGAAGCCACTTTAAATGGAGTAAATCCAGTCCTACTGTGTACGGAGTTGTTATATGCCACTTCGGCAAACGGTAGTAATTCGGACCAGTTATCTTGTTGATAATTTATGTAACATCTAAGATATTGTTCTAACACTGCGTTAGTCCTTTCACAGGCCCCATTAGTTTGGGGGTAGTGGGTGGAGCTTAACCCCTGGGCGGAGCCTATTAACTTCAGGAACTCTTTCCAAAAATTTGAGGTAAACTGGACCCCTCTGTCAGAGATTATGCGTTCCAGAACGCCATGTAACCTATAGATATGTGAAATAAACAGTTTAGCCAGTGTCTTAGCAGAGGGAATCTTGGAACAAGGTATGCAATGTACTTGTTTGGAAAACAAATCAGTCACTACCCAGATGACCGTGTTTCCACCACCTTCGGGTAATTCTACTATAAAGTCCATAGAGATTTCTTTCCAGGGAGTCGTTGGTCTAGCTACATTTTGTAACAATCCTACTGGCTTACCAGGAGGTCTCTTTACCGAAGCACAAATTGGACAGCTAGCTACATAAGCTTCAATGTCCTTCTTTAAAGTAGGCCACCAGAATTGCCGCTTAACCAGATGTAAGGTCTTCACAAATCCGAAGTGGCCAGCTGCTTTAGAATCATGAGCCTGTTGTAGTATTTGGCCCCTAAGCACCTGTGGCACATACAACTTGTCCCCCACCCAATCCAAGCCATCTCTAATTGTATAGTCACTTGAATGAGCAAGGAACCATTTATCCAGTTTTAAAGCTTCTTTTAATTGTTCGGTTAGGTCATTCGATAAAACCACTTCTTGGTTCTTCCTTTGGCTCTGGTGATCACTGGGGCGGCTAGATATTTGGCTGAGACAATTGGGCTTATCACCTCCTGGCGCATACTATTATATTGGGGTAGTCTAGAGAGAGCATCCGCCATGAAGTTCTTCCCACCTGAAATGTACTTCAAGGAGAAATTGAATTGCTTGAAGTATTGGGCCCAGCGAACTTGTTTAGGGACAGTTTCCGGGGCGTTTTTAAGGCTTCCAAATTCTTATGATCAGTCCATACCTCAAATGGGTGTTTTTCTCCTTCCAGGAAATGTCTCCAGGTCAGCAAGGCCCAATGAACTGCAAAAGCTTTTTTCTCCCAGATGGCCCATCTTCTCTCTGTTTCAGACAGCTTACGGGAGGTATACGCACAAGGCTGTAAGATCCCTTTCTCGTTGGCTTGAAGTAATACCGCTCCAATAGCCACATCACTTGCATCGGCTTGAATCACGAAAGGAGTGTCCATATCCGGGTGCTTCAGCACTGGTTCTGCAGCAAACAGTCGTTTTAGCTTTTCAAAAGCAGCTTGGCACTCCATGGACCACTCCAGTGGCTTTCCTGGCCTTGGCTTCACCTCCCCTTTTGTTTTCAAGAGATTTGTGATGGGCATTGCTATCTTAGCAAATGTCGGGATGAATTGCTGGTAAAAATTTGCAAATCCCAAAAAGCTTTGAAGTTGTTTTCTGGTGCGTGGTGGAGCCCATTCCAGAATGGCATGCACCTTCTCTGGATCCATCTCTATGCCTTCAGATGAAATGCGATATCCCAAATAGTCAATTTTATCTTGGTGGAATTCACACTTTGACAATTTAGCATACAACTTAGCGGCACACAGTTTTTGTAGAACCGACCGCACTAACTTCACATGTTCATCCAGAGTTTCCATGTAGATAAGGATATCATCAAGATAAACCATAACCACCACCCCCGTATAAATGTTCATGTAACACTTGATCGATCATTTGCATGAATACAGCTGGGGCCCCTTGTAAACCAAAAGGAAGAACGTTGAATTGGAAGCAACCCATTGGGCAGTTAAAAGCGGTCTTCCACTCATCCCCTTCCTTAATTCGAATTCGGTAGTATGCTTCTCTCAAATCCAACTTCGTGAAAATCTTTCCCTTCGCTAAATGGGCCAACATGTCCTTCATCAAAGGAAGGGGGTACACGTTTTCCACAGAAATAGCATTCAAATTTCTGTAATCCACCACCAAGCATTTGGAACCATCTTTCTTTTCCCGGAACAACACTGGGGCCGCTACTCGGGGTCTAGCAGGTTGAATGAAACCACGTTCCAGATTTTTATTTATAAACAATCTTAGCTCCTCTAATTCCTGTGGTGTCATTGAGTACAACTTCAGTTTCGGGAGCTTCACCCCAGGCAAAATTTCAATAGCAGAGTCTGTTGACCAGTGAGGCGGGAGCTCATCCGAGGCTTTCTCACTGAACACTTCCTTTAAATCCCAATACTCTCTTGGAATTTTCTCCTCCCCTTTCATGGGTTCGGTACCTGTGGAAGCTATTTCAATCGGAATCTGAAGCTTTGGCTAAGATCTCCCCTTTTTTTCCGGTCGCTGCTTGGTGTGTATGTGGAACAACCCCTTTCTCCAGTTAACCTGGGGGTTCCATTTCCAGA
The DNA here is from genome assembly GCA_015471245.1 of Laticauda colubrina. NCBI lineage: Eukaryota > Metazoa > Chordata > Lepidosauria > Squamata > Elapidae > Laticauda > Laticauda colubrina. Next base: position 22,272,131 of record BLBF01000052.1, read on the forward strand.
GCCAGGGCAATCTCAATATTAATGGTTGCTCCATCCCAGGGACCACAATAAAGCGCAGAGTCTCATCATGTTCTCCCATGATCATTTCTATAGGTTCCGTGATAAAACATGCAGGGCAATCTCCAGCCACTGATCCATCTAATTGGCAAAAGGAAATGGTTATCTTCAAAGGTTTTAGTTTTAAGCCCATTTTCTCCACTACTTCCATGTCGATAATACACCTTGTGCACCCAGAATCTAACAGGGCTAGCATTTTCCCTTCGACCCCTGAATTGGGTACCCTCAACTTCACCGGAATGGTCATAGGGCCCATGCTTGGACTTACCAGGAAGTCGTCTTCTGAGTCAGAATACTCCTCCTCAGGGGTCACTGGGGCTTCTGATTCCTCTCCTGTGGGAGGGGTGACCTCTGCTGTCTCTTTCGACTTTAGTGCTGTTTCGCGAGGCTTCGCTGGGGACTTTTCAGGTTTCTTTCCTTCCTTTGGCGCCCCCTTTGGCTCCAACTTGACTCTGCAGTTCACAGCCCGGTGACCTTCTTTCCCGCATCGAAAGCAGGCCGAGGGGTTGGGTCTTGCCGCCACTCCTCCCTTCTGAGGTTTAGGAGCCTCTTGAGGATGTGGGGGGGAAAACTTGCTCCACCCATAACCTCCCCGCCATTAACTTCGGATTAAATCAATCTCCACCTCTTCTGCCAGCAAGTACCACATCTGCAAGTCATTGGGGTCTCTTCTAGCAGTGCATCTCTGGTACACATCTTCATTTAAACCATCTTTAAACAGTTCTATCAGGGCTTCTTGGGGCCAGCTTCGGAAATAGCCAGCTAACTGTCTAAATTCTTGGGTGTAGTCAGCCACACACCTCCGTCCCTGTTTTATGGCTTTCATCCTAATTTAGGCCTTGCGCTCTGCCAATGGGTCCTCAAACCTAGCCTGCAGTGCAGCCATGAATAGGTTATAATTCAGCAGCTGAGGAGCATTATCATTATGCAAGGTCACCATCCACTCTGCCGCTATTCCCTCCAGAGCCCTGGTAACACACCTCACTTTGGCTGCTTCTGAGGGAAAATCCTCTCCATATTCTTCCATATGGCTCCAAACTTGAGCTAGGAAAAATCCCAAGGTTTTGGGATCCCCCCCCCCCCCCCCCCCCCGTATTTTACTTCTAACGGGAGCAGCCTAGGAGCTCTACGCCTTCTAAGAATCAATCCTCCCGCTGAAGGCCCCGTGGCTGCTGCTGGATCGGGTTGATTTATGGGAGAGGGAGTTGCTCTGCTTCTTCTGGCTGGGGCTACTTCCCCTCCCTCTTCATACCTTTGTGCAGCTTGAGGTTGTTCAAAGGCTTCATTAAGGAGTCTCCTGGCTTGATCCAGCAAGAGTTCCCTCTTTTCCTTCTCTTGCCAAGGCTTCTCTTTTCCATGCCGGCGGGTAGTTGTGACCCCGGGGGGGGGGTCCTCCTCCGGATCTTTCCAACCAACTCCCATCGACCATCTGGGCTTCACCACTGGATCCTCTTGCAAACTGAGTTCTGCTAGCGATTGGGCCTCGTGCACCAGCACAGAATCTTGCCCTCCAATGACTCCCGGATCCTCTTGGTCACTATTTGAAGATGACATGATGTCCAGGCCCCCTCAAAAGAAAATTGGGTATTCTCTCCAGGTGGGCTGGTGGGAGATTCAGAATAATGTCAGGCGGAGCTCCATTCAAAATCCAGGAAAGAAATACTTAGACTCTTTAGTTTAGAGAAAAGACATCTTTTACTGAAAGTGAAGTGGTAGCAACCAAAGAATTCTGAATCTGAGAAATTAGGCGTGCAATTCACATATACAAAGTGAGGGAAATGTTCCCATCCCCAATAGTTCAGATGACACTTCCAATTAGAAGTTGTGAATATGATCATGTGGGCATCTTCAGCTGATGATGAGGCCTCTGTCCGTTGACCTTGGCATATTTTGATAACGGGTTGCAGTTGTGCAGAGAAAAGAAAGCTAAGCAAGAAATAGAAACCTAACTCTATTGTATGCTTTCCCCCCCCCCCCA
>BLBF01000052.1:22274265-22324698 GCA_015471245.1 Laticauda colubrina
CCCCCCCCCCCCCTATTTACACAACAGAAGAATATAACACCTCCAGCTCACTTCCCAGTCTTTCCCTTCCTCCCCCCGTTACTTATGGCAGTCGAAAGATGCAAAGCAATGGTAGAAGATCTTGAAGGCTGACATATATGTGGAAGAATGGAGGGCAAATGTAAAGTGTTCTAAAAACATGGATATCATAACTGAGAAGGACATCTCCCAGATCTCCTGCATCTTCCCATAATGCATTTCTTTCCAATGTAGGATCTGAAGATTCCCTCTTTTCACTTCCCAGAGCTTAATATTTAGACAGATACCATACATATTAGTTGAGATTTGGAATTCTAAATGCTTAATTCCACAGAAATAATAAATTAAATAAGAAATCCAGCCATTATTATGTGGGCTACTACTTGTGTAAAAAAGTGAAGGTTCCCCTCACACATATGTGATAGTTATTTCCAGCTCTAGGGGGCTGTGCTCATTTCTATTACAAAGCCGAAGAGCCAGCGCTGTCCAAAGACATCTCTGGGGTCATATGGCTGGCATGACTAAACGGCGAAGGTGCAAGGAATGCTGTTACCTTCCCACCAAAGTGGTCCCTATTTTTCTACTTGCACTTTTACATGCTTTTGAACTGCTAGGTTGGCAATTACTTGTGAAGTGTACTACTTTTATGGAGTGATGTAGACTTCAAAAACTCTTTTAACCCACTTTCCCAAAGCTGACTGACATGTTTCTAGGATAGCCAACTTTAGAATCACCATAGCCTTTGCTGAAGCTGCAAAAACTGGAAGACTTTTAGCATGTGGCAAAGGCAATCCAGCCAAGTCCCTGCAAGACTGCTCAATTTGATAGAAGTCTTTCAGTTGACCTCTCCAGCACATGCTCCAGCAAATCTTCACACTACTCAGCCTGCAAATTTTCTCTGCATGCTGAATGTAATGTACATTTTAAGAATTTGAAAGGTGTTTCTCCTAATACTTTATCCACTCACCCACCCACCCAATCTTCAATAGAAGTCCCTCATTCTCTCTTTTCTCCCAGCAGGATATATAGATACAACTTCCACAGATATTTATTCAGTAACAATGTAATCTAGTATGGCTAACTAGAAACAATACACAGACACAGACATAAAAATACAAATACAAAATGCACTATGAATTCTATTCTCTTCTAATTCTATGAAGATAGAATTACATTTTATTTCACTGTTGCTTTTATATTATCCATCTTTAATGATGATACAAGAATAAAAAAATATTTATACACACACACACAAACACACACACACACACACACACAGAGGGTATAAACTATATATGCTATATAGATGCCATATAGATGATATAGATATATACAATTAGATAATTATCATCATCCTTTGAAACAGAGTACAAAACCAATAACATTTTTCAGGCTTGTAAATATTGCTACTGCGGTTCTTGGTACCTTGTAAAATAAATACAAATCAGATCTTCTGTTTCCAGTCAGAAGATTACAGACTAAGTAAAAAGAGATCTAAAGGCCCAGTCACACTGCCCAATGGATGCAAAACGGACACAACGGATGAGAAAAATGTTCCATCCGTTGTTATCCGCTCTCAGAAGGGGAAAAAATTTGCATAACCGGAGCGGATAACACGGACGCGGGGAGGACGCAGGGCAGATGGAAAGCGGATGTGGAACAGAAGCCCAGCGGATGGAAGCGGATGGGAGCTGATGGCACATCCGCAAGGCTTCCGGGGGACCTCAGCAAAGCGGATGCAGAACGGAAAGAGCGGATGCCGAGCGGATGCACAGTGGATGAAGCGGATGCACAGCGGATGCACAGCAGATGCACAGCGGAAGCCTAGCGGATGCCGAGCATTAATTGCGCATGCGGGGAGGATGCATTGCATCAGCCCCGCAGATATAACGGAAGCAGCTCTGAAGCAGGTCGCCATTCAGAGGAAAGACCTGCTTCCAGACACATTGACTGCCTTGCCTGTCCTGCCTGCATGTCTGCCTGCCAGCCTTCCTGCCAGCCTCCCTGCCAGCCTTGCTGTCTGCCTGCCTGCCAGCCTTGCTGCCAGCCAGTCTCCTTGCCAGCCTTGGTGCCTGCCTGCCTGCCAGCATTGGTTCATGCCTGCCTGCCAGCCTTGGTGCCTGCCTGCCTGCCAGCCTTCCTGCCAGCCTTGGTGCCTGCCCACCTGCCAGCCTTCCTGCCAGCCTTGGTGCCAGGCCCTTTATTATCAATAACAATGTAAGCATTGATCCACACATTTCAACATAAACAGAACTCTTTATTAAATTCCCTGTTCATTGTAGGCCCACCCAACATACATGGCCCAATCTCATCAGTGTGATGAGACAGGCTAAAGGAAGCATCCATTAAGCATCTATCATCCTGTCCTGCCACTCCACTGCTCCAGCAGGAGGTTGCGCTGCTTCTTCCCTTCATGTGAGGCTCTGTTGGGGCCTTGCACATCCTCAGTGTCTATCAGGTTTCACCCTTGCCTCCATTCCCCAGGCTCCATGTCCCCATTGCCTTGTTGGAGGTCCACGAGCCTGTTCTGCAAGACTGGGTAGCGGGTGCGCATGAGATTGTGCAGGATGCAGCAAGCTTCCATGATCCTCCTCACGGTCTCTGGGCAATGCTGCATGGTGGTGAGAAGTACCTGGAACCTGTTGGCCAGGATGCCAAAGGCATTCTCCACCACCCGCCTTGCCCTGGACAGCCTGTAGTTGAAGATCCTCTCTTCACAGGTGAGGAGTCTGAAGGTGTAGGGCTTCATGAGGTAGGTTGTGAGGGAGAAGGCATCATCCCCCACGATGAAGTAGGGCACATCTTATGTGTCATTGGGCAGGGGTTCTGGATCTGGGAAGCCCACGATGAGGTTGCGTTCCAGCCTACCCTTGAGGTCACTTGCGTTGTATACCTGGGCATCTGAAGCTGACCCGTTGCCTGAAGCATCAATGTACATGAACTTGTAGTCAGCATTGACCATGTCGAAGAGGATGATGCTGAAGAAGCCCTTGTAGTTGAAATAAGTGGACCCTGAGTTGGCTGGTGCTTTGCAGGCCACGTGCTTGCCATCGATGGCTCCAACGGTGTGGGGGAAGTTCCACCTCTGATACCACTGCTCTGCAACTTTCTTCCAGCCTTCTTCAGTGGAGGGGCACTGGAGGAGCTCCTCCTTGTATTCTTCATTGATGGCCTGCACCACTTCTCTGACCACAATGCTGATGGTGTTGTGTGGCACCCTCCAGCCGTACTGCATGCTCCTGTAGGTGGTCCCTGAGGCCAGGTGGCACAGAGTGAGTGCCACCTTGAGCCCAGGTTCCAAGCTGGGCCAGAAGTTGGTGTTTGCCTTGGTCAACCTGGGTGTCAGCTGCTGCACAACTTCGTCAAACATGGCTGGAGGTATCCTCATGAAGTTTTGGAATGCACGAGTGTCTTCGTTCCTGAGCTCCACCATCAGCTTGTTGTACAGTCTGTCCTCTGCTCTTCTCCTGATCCATCTTCATACCCAGACGCTTCTTGGCCGCCCCTTTTTCTTCCCGTAGTAGAGTTCACAGAGCCTGTAGATGGCTTCGCACTGTTGCAGATGGATGGTGGCTGCCAAAAGGACTGTGTTATGATCCACGGTGGACATGACCGGATGCTGTGGAAGAGGAAGAGCCAGATGAAGGTTGCAGAGGTCTGCAGCAGGGCTGCTGGTCTGAAAGTGAGATCCAGATGTGTTGCTCCCCCTTTTTATAGGCAGTATAGGTGTCCCTTTGCATCCTCTAGGCATCCTCTAGACATCCTCTGGACATCCTTAATATCTGAGATAGATCCCCTCTGCGAAGGTTTTTTCCGTTTTAAATATTTTGTTTCCGTGCTGCATCCGCTAGGCATCCGTTTTGCATCCATTCCGCGTCTGTTCCGCTTCCTCCCTGTGTCCGAGCGGATGCGAGTTGCGCGGATGTGGAACGGATGCCTAGCGGATATAGCGGATGCGTAACGGATGCAGAACGGATGCCTAGCGGATGCAGAACAGACGAATTGGATACATTTTCTGCGCAAAAGTTTTGAGCAGCTCAAAATTTCTGAGCGAATGAAACATCAATAAACAGATGCTGGACAGATAGAGAGGAAGCAAAACGGAGGCAGTGAGTACATCACGTTAACCAATGGATGGCAAGCTTTTTTGTCCATTTTACATCCTCTTTGCATCCGTTGGTGCAGTGTGACAGACGCTTAAGGCAGTGAATAATTTTGCCAGTTCGAACATGTCATATCTTGAGTTAGGGACTTTTGATCCAAATAGATAAGAAATGTTGTCCCTGACAATATCTCTCTAGGGTGTCTAGAAAATTCCTGTTACCTGCTGCCAAATCCTTTAGCTGGAGATATAACTGCGATCTTTCCTACATTCATCATCACTGGCTGTGTTGTGTCTTTTCCTTCAATAAGATTCAGAAGGTGAATAAGAGGTGGAATGCTATTTGCATAATCTGTAACTTTTGAGTTCTATTATGGTATAGAAAAGGAGCAGAGTTCATCACAGTAAATTCATATGCTATATCCAGGGGTGGGATTCAGTTTTTTTAACAACTGGTTCTGTGGGTGTGGATTAGTTGGTGGGTGTGGCTTGGTGGTCATGTGACTGGGTGGGCATGGCCAACTCGACATCACTCATGTCAAGGGGTGCTTCTCCTCACCTGGCCTCTCATGACAGTGGGGATGCTGCAATGGTCATAAGTGTGAAAATGGTCATAAGTCACTTTTTTCAGTGCCATTGTAACTTTGAATGGTCTCTAAATGAACTGTGGTAAGTCAAGAATTACCTGAACAAAAATACAAAAAGCTTCTTTACTTGCAAAAAGCTGCCCTAAATACCAATCATTAGATTAAAAAGATCTTCAAGCCAGAGCATGTTGAGGAATGAAAATAGTTAAAATGCAGTGATAACTATCAAGCAGCCCACCTTTGCTCATAAAGTGAAATCCTTTAGTAGAGAGGTCATTTAAGCTTTCCAGAAAAAGCACACCCAGGAAAAGTAATCCTTACATCCATTTGCACCACTTTAAAATACCAGCTGGTATCACTCAGATCACAAGATATCCTCAGGAAATCATCCAGATTTAAGGAAAGGTCACATGCCCCCCAGAAAGGCAGTTAAAAAAATAGTGCCAAGCTTGCATCCTGCCTCTTGGAAGTATACCCCAAAAGGACAGTGGCCTGCACTGGCTCAAGGTTGACTCAGACTTCCATCCTTCTGAGGTCAGTAAAATGAGGACCTAGATTGTTGGAGTCAATATGCTGATTCTGTAAACTGCTTAGAGAGGGCTGTAAAGCACTGTGGAGTGGTATATAAGTCTAAGTGCTACTGCTACTGCTATTCTCAATCTCCTCAGTTACTATTATGGTATATGGGAATGACATTGGGAGATAGAAGAAAGAGCAGGCTACTATCATACAAAAGGGAGTGGGAAGCATCTCAGAAGGGACCTGCCCTTTTTGGAAAGTAAAAGTCAAACAGGGGAGACTTGCTTTCAGATTTGCAAGATTACGTTACTGCGACATTAAAATAAAGGCTTGTGCTTCTGTGTGGACTACTTCAAGAGGCTGACAATTGCAACATTTCTTATAAAACATCTGTGAAACATTTTCTTCTTTTCTTCCCCTATCCATATTTTATAGTTCCTTTTCCAAGGGAATCAAATTTCACATACTCTTGGGAGACAAGGAAGGACAGACATTTTAGAATTCTAGCCATTTATGGATTTTCAATATAGTGATATGGAAAAGAGAAGGACTCTAAGCCTCCAGATCTCTGGCTTTCCTTGAATACAGTTAACTTTCTTGATTAGCCATGAAATATTCATTCTACAGATAAAAGAAAATCTGACTTTTCAAAACATAGATCAGAACATTCTGAAACTCATTCATTTCTGTGGTATTTCCAGCAGATAATTGCCTCTCTTAAGCACAAGATAAATATGGCTTTAGAGAGAGCTGAAAAACTATCAGAAAGATTCCTGGCTAATCTTAATAGATGAATCTTTCACTAAGAACAGAAGCCACTTAAAACAACAGCATGTATTCCCTATTAAAAATATTCAATAAAGTATGCCAATATGTCTTTCCATTTGGTCCTGCAAATGTCTGCTCATAATTGGAATTGAGTGCAAAATGAATTATTTAACCTTATAAAAGCTATTTCTATTATGAAATCCTGCAATAGCCAAAAGGTTTGTTTTGCCTGCTCATACACAGAGACCTTTAGTGAAAGAGTGATAGTGATATGGAGCATATCAACTCAAATCTCTCTCTCTCTCTCTCTCTCACACACACACACACACACACACAGAGAGAGAGAGAGAGAGGGAGGGAGGGAGGGAGGGAGGAGAGGGAGGGAGGGAAGGAAAGCATTCAGATGATAAAAAGGGGGATGCCTAAATACCTTCTTATTAAACAAGTGGGTCGCTATCTCAGTGGCTGCCATTAAAATTGCTTTGGGAAGGGAAATTTAATGCAATTTACTTGAAATGGATTAAATACAATTGTATGTTTAATGAAGCAGCGAGGAGTTTTCAGGCTGATGTTTGCATGTTTACTTCCCATGAATTTAAATATTTCTCTGTTCTCATTATTTATCATTGGTTAATTTTTTATAAAAGTCCTTCGGAATATATCCATAACTTTGAGGAATCATATTTGATTCATCAGGAACTTCAATTGGTGGTAGTCTTGTTTTAAATGGTCAAGTCTTGTTCTCATGCACAATCTTAACATGTTTTGACTTTAATTTTTATGGCTTAGAGGAGGGATACAAAAAGATTAGTTTCTTATTAAGTTGCTTGAATGGCATGGGATAATCTAACATGGCAAGCAGATCCTCAATACAGATGCAACAGAATAACTCAGGCAACAGAAAATTAGCAAATGTTTTAAGGCGAGAAAAACTCACTTTGCCATGAAATGGATCCAGACCTCAGCTGAAGCATTGTAATAGAATAGATGATTGAATATAATTCTTTATTGGTCAAGTGTGATTGAACACACAAGGAATTTGTCTAAAAAAGAAGATATATCTATCAAGAGTGAAGAATCATAGGTATAATGCTAATAGTCATAGGGTACAATAAGTAATCAAATCATCCTAGGAAACAGTCAATATAAATTGTAAGAATACAAGCAACAAAGTTACAGTCATAAAGTCACAAGTGGGAGGGGATGGGGGATAAGGGGTGATGAGAAGATTAATAGTAATAGTAGTGCAGACTTTGTAATAGTTGAACAGTGTTTAGGGAATTATTTGTTTAGCAGAGTGATAGCTTTCGGGTAAAAACTGTTCTTGTGTCTAGTTGTTCTGGTGCACAGTGCTTTATATTGTCGTTTGGAGGGAAGGAGTTGAAACTGCCAGGATATGAGGGGTCCAGAATATGAGGAGTTTGTAAATATTTTCACAGCCCTCTTTTTGACTCGTGAAGTATATAGATCCTTGATTGAAGGCAGATTGAAAGTAATTGTTTTTTCTGCAGTCCTAATTATCCTTTGAAGTCTGTGTCTGTCCTGTTGGGTTGCAGAACCAAACCAGACAGTTATAGAGATGCAGGTGATGGATTCAATAATTCCTCTGTATAACTGTATCAACAGCTCCTTGGGCAGTTTGAGCTTTCTGAGTTGGTGCAGAAAGAACATTCTTTGTTGTGCTTTTTTATGATGTTTTTGATGTTAGGTGTCCATTTTAGGTCATGTGATATAGTAAAACCTAGAAATTTGAAGGTCTCTACTGCTGATACTGTGTTGTCAAGTATTGTAAGAGGTGGTAGTATGGGAGGGTTTCTTCTAAAGTCTACCACCATTTCTACGTTTTTGAGTGTGTTCAGTTCCAGATTGTTCAGGTCACACCACGAGACAAGTTGTACAACCTCCTGTCTGTATGTGGATTCGTCATTGTCTCAAATGAGACCAATCACTGTTGTGTCATCAGCAAACTTCAGCATTTTAACAATGGATCATTTCAGATACAGTCATTGGTATATAAGGAGAAGAGAAATGGAGAAAGCACACAGCCTTGGGGAGAGCCCTGTGCTAATTGTACAGGTATCGGATGTGATTCTGCCTAGATTCATCTGCTGCTTCCTGCCTCTTGGGAAGCTTATGATCCACTTACAAGTGTGTTCAGGTACCGCTGGTTGATATAATGTATTTAGAAGAATGTCTGGAATGATGGTATTGAATGCTGAACTGAAGTCTACAAAGACAACCCTTGCGTAGGTATTTGGAGATTCAAAGTGTTATAGAATGCAATTCAGAGCCAAATTAAAAGCATCATCTGTCGATCTATTTGTTCAGTATATAAGAGGAGAAGGCTATAATTACATATGTGGAGATCAGGAGAAATTCTGACCATGCCCATCCTTAGATTGTTTTGTATATAACTGTTAAAGCCCCTGTCACACAGCAATGGATGGAAAGAGGATCTAAAATGGAGAGAAACACTTGCCATCCATTGGTTAACACAATGCTTCCGTTCTGTACTCACTGCGTGCGTTTTTCATCCTCTCTATCTGTCCAGCATCTGTCGACTGACATTTCATCTGCTCAAAAAGTTTTGAGCTGCACAAAACTTTTTGAGCGGAAAATGTATCCAACATGTCCATTCTGCATCCGCAACGCATACGGGGAACATCTGTTCTACATCCGTCGTCATCCATTACGCGTCCGCGATATCCTCTAGGCATCCACTGCACATCCGCGCAACTCAAATCTGCTCCAGCGGAAAATGGACACAGGGAGGAAGCAAAACGGATGCGGAACGGACACGCAGCGTTAGTAGCACAGACGGAGAAAGGATGAAAGTGGATGCAGCATGCATACAAAGCATTAAAATGGAAAAAACGTTCGCATAGAGGACGTATCTCAGATATTTAGGATGTCTGCAGGATGCCTAGAGGATGCAAAAGAACACCAAACGGAAAACTGATATTTCCTATAAAAAAGGGGAGGAACTCACCTGGATCTCACTTTCAGTTCAGCAGCCCTGCTGTGCAGACCTCTTCGGCCTTCATCTGGCTCTTGCTCTTCCACAGCCATCTCCACCATGGATCATCACACACTCCTTTTGGTAGCTACCATAGTTCTACAACAGTGCGAAGCCATCTACAGGCTCCTTCACCTGTTCTACGCAAAGAAAAGGAGGTGGCCAAGAAGTGTGTGGGTCCGAATATGGATCACCAGAAGAGCAGAGTACGTACTGTATAACAAGCTGATGGTGGAGCTGAGAAACGAAGACACTCGTGCATTCCAGAACTTCATGAGGATGCCACCAGCCATGTTTGACGAAGTTGTGGAGTGGCTGAGACCCAGGTTGACCAAGCAGAGCACCAACTTCTGGCCCAGCCTGGACCCTGGGCTCAAGGTGGCACTGACTCTGCGCCACCTGGCCTCCGGGACCACAAACAGGAGCATGCAGTATGGCTGGAGGGTGCCACATAACAACATCAGCATTGTGGTCAGAGAAGTGGTGCAGGCCATCATCAAAGAATACCTGGAGGAGCTCCTCCAGTGCCCCTCCACTGAAGAAGGCTGGAAGAAAGTTGCAGAGCAGTGGTATCAGAAGTGGAACTTCCCCCACACCGTTGGAGCCATAGATGGCAAGCACGTGGCCTGCAAAGCTGTCCAGGGCAAGGCGGGTGGTGGAGAACGCCTTTGTCATCCTGGCCAACAGGTTCCAGGTACTTTTCACCACCATGCATCATCGCCAACAGACCGTGAGGAGGATCGTGGAAGCTTGCTGCATCCTGCACAATCTCATGCGCACCCGCTACCCAGTCTTGCAGAACAGGCTCGTGGACCTCCAACAAGGCAATGGGGACATGGAGCCTGGGGAATGGAGGCAAGGGCGAAACCTGATAGACACTGAGGATGTGCAAGGCCCCAACAGAGCTTCACATGAAGGGAAGAAGCAGCGCAACCTCCTGAAACACTGGTGCAACTCCCCAAGGGGAGCAGTGGAGTGGCAAGACAGGATGGTAGATGCTTAATGAATGCTTCCTTCAGCCTGTCTCATCACACTGATGAGATTGTGCCATGTATGTTGAGTGGCCCTACAATGAACAGGGCATTTAATAAAGAGTTGTGTTTATGTTGAAATGTGTGGATCAATGATTACATTGTTATTGATAATAAAGGGCCAAAGGTGTGGCACCTGGGAGAGTGGATCATACAGTCCCACTATGCTTGCACTGGAGGTTTATCTATCCCACAGCTATTACCAATCCCACAGGTATCCTAACCCATCCCACAGCTATTACCCATCCCAAAGGTATCCCTGCCCATCCCACAGCTATTACCCATCCCAAAGGTATCCCTGCCCTTCCCATAGCTATTACCCATCCCAAAGGTATCCCTGCCCATCCCACTGCTATCCTCACCCATCCCACAAGCATGCAAAGTCTTAAACCATTTCTAAAAGTTTCCACCAAGACTTTATTTACTAAAATAAATGAAGCAAGTGTGTGAAGCAAAGATAAACTTTATTGAACAACAAGCTGTAAAAAAAAAAATGACCCAAGTCAAGTGTCCAAAGAAAAATAAAGTCAACAGGTAGCCACCCAGTCTCTGGCACTCTTCTTGGTCACTCGGAGGTGTGTCCAGTCTCAGGGGTGAAGGATCCAGGTGCTGTGGAGGTGGCTGCTGCTGGAGTGCTGGTCTGAAGTGCCACTGGGGTACCTGGCCTCAAGAGGACAACAGGGTATGGCGTGTTGAGGAAGCTCTCAGACAGCTGGCTCAGCCCCGTGATGTTGAGAGCCCTTTCTTCCATGACGTGGGTTGTCAGCCCCAATACTGATGACAGATGCACTGAGGCCGGGCTTGGCTGTGGGGTGGAGGAAGGAGCAGTGTAGTGGGGCTGTCTGGTCTGCAGCTGGGTGAGGACTGGCATCGGTGGCATCTGTGGTGTGGGTGGCATCTGTGGCATCAGTGGCACCGGTGGCATCCGATGTACATGTGCCTGGACTGGGAAGGGCTTCTGCCTGTGCTGCTGGACCTCCTGGTAGCCGTAGCCTTGGTAGGAGAGGGCCTGTGGAAAGCCTTGGAAGGGCAGTGACATCACCTGGGGTGGAGGAGCAGACCTGGACTGGGTGGGAGCAGGTTCAGCTGGGTCTGGAGGGTTGTGAAGAAGACCGGTGATCCTGTCCTTGATCACCTGGTACTGTGATTCCGACATGTTCATGAGGGTCTGGTTGACGTAGGTGAGGAAGGGCTTGTGGTTGGAGGATGGTATGTCGGTGTGTACCAATTGAGAGAGGAGATCTACGCTGCTTCTGATGGTGTCCCTGATCTCCAGCAGGACAGTGTGGCTCTGCCCCTCCGGTCTGGCTCTCTGCCTGCTTTCTGTGGAGGTGGAGCTGGGGGTGGATGTGGGTTGGTCTCTGGTGACAGTGCCCTCTCCTTGCTCCCACTGCGTCAGGGCGTCCTCCATACGCTCCGCCACGGGGAGTGCAGCTGTCGGGCGGGTCTCCGTCGTGGGACGCTCCACAGATACCTGCCTGGACACAGGAGCTGACTCTTGGCCAGAAGAGGACTGGCTCTCTGCGGGCTGCCTGAGAGAGAGGGTTGTCAGAGGGGCTGCTCCTCAGTGGCGGATCTCACCCTCCAAGAATCTGCACTTGGCCATCACGTAGGTCTCTCGGTCCGTCAGCTTGACCATGGCCTGGCCAGATTTCTTGAGGTGCAGCTTCCCGTACCAGGTGTGCATGTGCTTCCACCAGCCGAGGAGCACCTCTGAAGTGTAGCCCAAGCTCTCTGCCTTCTATCTCCAAGCAGCCTGCTGCCTTTTGGTGTCTCGGTAGAGCCTGTGTCCCTTCTGCCAAAGATACTCATCCTCCCTCAGCCACTCCAGCACCTCCTCCTCATGTTCATCTTTGATGGAGTACTTCCTCCTCTCCCACTCTCGCGTTTGCCTCTTCCTCCCTCTGGCAGGGCCATATGGGCCCTCATCAGAGGGGCTTTGCGGTTGTAGGGGCTGCTCCTCCACACCACCACCAGCAGCAGCAGCAACAACAACAGTAGCAGCAAAAGCAGGACCAGCAGCACCAGCAGCACCAGGATCCGCAGCAGCAGAGTAAGCACCAGCAGCGCAAGCAGCACCAGGATCCGCAGCAGCAGAGTAAGCACCAGCAGCGCAAGCAGCACCAGCAGCACCAGGATCAGCAGCAGCAGAGTAAGCACCAGCAGGACCAGCAGCACCAGCAGGACCAGGAGCACCAGCAGCACCAGCAGCACCAGGAGCACCAGCAGGACCAGCAGGACCAGCAGGACCAGCAGGACCAGCAGGACCAGGAGCAGTGTCAGCAGAGTAAGCACCAGGAGAAGCACCAGCACCAGGAGCACACCAGCAGAGTAAGCACCAGCAGAAGCACCAGCACCAGGAGCAGCGCCAGCAGAAGCTCCAGCAGAAGCAGAGTCAGGGCCAGGGGGTGGGATGGTGGCCCTGTCCTTCTTTCTAGGGCTGGCAGCAGATGGCACAGGCTTCCTCTTCTTCCCCATGGTTGTTGGCTGGCTGGCTGGCTGGCTGGCTGGAGCTGTGTCTGACAGCAGGTCTTTCCTCTGAATGGTGACCTGCTTACGAACTGCTTCCCTTTATATCCGCGGGGTGACGCAATGCATCCTCCCCGCATGCGCAGTGAACACTGCATCTGCTAGGCATCTGCTAGGCATCCGCTAGGCTTCTGCTCTGCATTCGCTTCATCCGCTCAGCATCTGCTCTGCATCCACTCTTTCCGCTGTGCGTCTGCTTCGCTGTGCTCCCCCGGAAGCCCTGCGGATGTGCCATTCGCTCCCATCCGCTTCCATCCGCTAGGTTTCCATGGAGCATCCGTTTTACATCCTGGCTACATCCTCCCCCCTGTCCGTTCCTTTCCGTTGTTATCCGCTCTGCTTATGCATATTTGGGGCACTTTTGAGAGCGGATAACAATGGATGGAACATTTTCTCATCCACTGTGTCCTTTTTACAAACGTTTTGCATCCGTCGGCCAATGTGACAGGCCCTTTTGTTGCAATAACTTTTATGTTGTTTATATGAATTTTCCTAATGTTACTGAATCTGAACTACTAAACAACAGATATTGAATGCTCTGTGGGGACTTGTTAATGAATGAAGGCAAATATACATATTCTTGGGATAATGTTGCAGGATCCAATCTGGATCAGGATCAGAGGTTTTGTCTTCCAAGCTTTCAGATTCATGCTGGAGCCCATCTTCATGGAACTTCTTTCTAGCACAGTGAATGCTTTGGCCTGTGTATGGTATTTACAGTATATTGTTGATGGAGTTCAATGACCAGTCATTTTGCAGTGTGCCAAAATGTCTGACTGACTGCACGGTGTTTATTGCTTTTATACAATTTTTACAAGCAGAAAAAGGTAATATGGAAACACCAATCCTTAAGAATATACAAATAAGGAAGTGGTGATGTTAGCAGGTGAAATCATGTACCAGCCAGGGACAGCGTTCTGCAATATCCTGGCGATGTGAACTGGGTGAGATCATGCAGGTATTTGAGGCTGATGTAGGTATTTGAGGCATGGCAGGTGCTGCTCGCACCTCCTACAGTTCCTCTATCTCTACTACAAATAGTGCCTGTTGAGTGTGGCTTTTTAAAAAAAAATTTTAATTTTAATTATGAGAATACAACACAATACCTCCAACTTAATTTTCTTATACATATATACATTTTACTTCATCATTTGTAATGTCCTTATTTAATATATTAATTCCTTATTAATCTCATCATAACTACTAATATTTCTATCTTGTCTTCTGCTATATAACTATTGATAAAATTTATTCCATGTTTTATAATATTTAGACTCTCTTTTGTCTTTTATTTCTAAAGTTACCTATCTGATTCTGCACATGCCATAATTTTTTCTTATTATTTCTGTTTCTGGAGGTATAATTTCATTTTTCCAGTATTGTGCATATATTATTCTACCCGCCGTCAATACATGTACAATTAGGTACATTATTTCCTTCTTAAATTTTTCTGATATTATACCTAGGAGAAAAAATTCCAGTTTAAATGGAATGCACTCTCCCACCATTTGTTCTATCCATGTTTGAATCAGTCTCCAATATTTTTTTTGCAGCATTGCAAGTCCACCACATGTGATAAAATGTGCCTGATACATCTTTACACTTCTAACAATTTGGAGCTGTTGTTTTCTTGTGCTGCCAAACCCTTGCCTCCTAAGTATTTGATAAGCTGGTGATAAATCAGCATTCCTGTGGACCAACAGTGGGATCCTACCTGTTCCACTACCGATTCAGTGATCACATGTGCAGCTTTCCACACACCAGCTGAGGCCTACAGTGCCAATCAGCTGAGAGGATAAAGAAGAGAAAAGCACAGGGGTGGATGGGAGGACTGATCCTACACTTTTCTCTTCTTTCTTCTTTCAGCTGATCATGGGAGGCTTTTTTCCCTCTTCTCAGCTGATCATCAGTGGCTTTTTTTTACTACCAGTTCGGCTGAACTGGTAACATACCACCACTGCTGTGGACTAACAAGGGGCCCATTTCCCAAGCTTCAATCACTTCCCTGGCTGTTTTTGTGCCTGCTTGTCCAACAATCTTAGTAGCTGCAAAAGTATATGTCCTCGTTCACTGCAGTGTGAGACCACCATTGAGTTTGGGTCTCTTCATCAAACCGCTTGCTTGTGTTCTTGCAATCTGGTGGTCAGCTTCCTCCCCATCTATCCTACATAGCCATAAGGGCAATCCCTGTAGTCATAGGAGCAATCCCTGTTTAAAACTAGCTGTGGAGCTATTTAATTAACATCCTACATAACCCACACTTAATTAGTTTACTCATCAAAGTATCATGGGGTACTTTGTGAAAATGTTTTGGAAATAACATATTTTAACCTACATGGCATAATAAGTCTCATAAGATTTTTTCCCCATTGACAAATCTAGGTCGACTTACAATAATCATTTGAGAGTGCTTCTAACTATGGTGCTTTTCTTTTCCCACAAGCTAATCAAATTAGCAAAGGACATGTCAAATTAATAAATCCAGCACAAAGAAAACTTTTTAAAAAAATATGCAAATGATCTATGTACAGTTCTATGTAAGAACTGGCTCACTGTGATAACCTTCTGGCTCACTGTTCAGTTGAGTAAAGGACACCTCTGGAGTAAATGATCAGATTAGTGATGTCATTATTAAAGATAGGGCACAGAAAGGCAACATTTGCTAGGATCTGAAATAGTGCAGCATTCCATAAAATCTCTATCATGCAGCTTTCAAGACAATTCCAGAGACTAGTCATTCATGAACTACCAACATGCAGAAATACCTGTAATTACATTTATGCTAATTTTGGTAATGCTGCAAATGAATAACAAATCATTGTGAAGACTTCTAATTAGAAAAATATACATGGAGGTTGGCATGTGCCAATGTAATTTGCAGAAGAGAGGAGGGGAAGAAGGGAGGGAGGGAAGGAGGGGAAGAGAGAGAGATGGGGAGGGGGAGGGGGGAGAGAGAGAAAGAGAAAGGGAATGCTCTAGTTCTCTAGTTCTATGAAAAAAATTAATTCAAGAATATCAGTGCGATTGGGGGAAAGTTGAGCAGTATCTCTCTTTGCACCTTGCTGACTATTTTACAATTTTCTTTAGGAAAAAAAAGTGACATTTTCCCCATCTAATAGCAAAGAATAATTAGTTGCAGCATTAGATTTGTCTTATTATTTAATGTACCTTTCAAAAAAGAAAGAAAGTAAAGTGAACATTATATCAGGATAATGTACAGCATAATTTTGGTAATTCATTATAAATAGGTTTCGAGGTTCTTCCAAAATTACTCATCCAAATTTTAATTACCAAAAATGAAAGTATCCATAGTATTATATTCATTGAAGGAAGCAAAGAATATAATGTTTTTAAAAATACTCAGTTTAATTTATACGATGGATGGCTGGTCATTGGCTAAACAAATTACTTTTCAATGTGCATTTGGTCCAGTGAGACTACAGTAATTGAATTTTCCCTAATATGAATTACTTCCTTGGAGACATGGCACAGAATCTCACAGTCAGATCTACAGAACCCTGAATTTCTGAAACATAACATAATTGTACATAGTATTCCTGTGTCTCCAAAGATGTTAAGGTATTGCAATTTAAGAGCTGACCAGATGTGGCTGATACAATAAGAATGAATCAGCACAACATGGTTATTTCCCTTTAAGATTGGGGATGGGTTCTACCCCTTTAAGAGGTGTTTATATAAAGGCAGCCATTAGTGGGGGAGTGTCATCTCTCCTTATGTCTGGTATTCATTACAGAGTTTTCCAAGCAGAGTTAAGAAGTTTGCTTACTTGTAAGGTATTTGCCTACCATATATATGTCTGCATATAACTGTTGTATATAAACCACTGTTAAATGTCTAACTTTCTGTGTGCTGTTTTTTGCTTCTGGGTTGTCTCATAATAGTAGTCACACTGAAAATGCTCTGAAAAAAGAGATCTAAGCTCCAAAGTGATCGAAGCTGTCTCCAAAGAGATCCAAGCTGTGACTTCATTTTTTCCTTTGTAGGAAAGGCCATGTGTAGATAATAATGTAGGGAGAGCCACAGTTACTCAACTGTGCAGAAACATGCATGGTATATTTCAGCAAAAAAATAAGGAATTTCCAGGAAATTTTTTTCTGCCCTTCCTAACTTTGTTTCTTGACTAAAGAACTTTCAAGCAACCATCAAGTGTGATGGCTTAAATCAGTTTGAAATTTAATTTGAGTCACTCATGTTAAGGTGTGTCACAAGTATATGTTATGTTATATGTGTGTGTGTGTGTCTGTGTGTGTGTGTGTGTTTGGGTCTTTTCCCATGTAAGATGCAGAGTATCTTGGCAATGTTTCGGTGAGGTCCCACTCACCATCCTCAGGCTGGTGCTTTCGGCTTCATGCCAGTGCAAGCAGTGTGTGATCAGAGCTGCCTTTATAAATAAATACTATAAATACTATAAATAAACACAAGACCAAGGATACCACAGCAACCCATTACCCAAGCCATTAAAACACGAGAGGCTAATGGAAAAAAGATCACTACAAAACAAACGACCCAGGAGATTACAGCACAAAATCCAGGATATCACCACAAGAAAATTCACAAGGCCATCACACAGCCCATTATACGAACATCAACTCCATCAACCAATCAAGAGGCAGCAGTGCAGCCAAACAGCCCAGCACACCAGCCCCCACCAACAGTATTTATAGAGAGATGGCAGCTCCATTCACACACTGCTTGTACTGGCATGAAGCCGAAAGCACCAGCCTGAGGATGGCAAATGGGACCTCGCCGAAATATCACCAAGATACTCTTAATCTTACACAGGAAAAAGAACCTAGATCTACATACCTGTACCTATGAAAATCTATGAATATATATATATATAAGAAAATACGTGGAAAATACCCGAACAAAGCTGAACAGCATATATATGTATGTATGTATGTATGTATGTATGGATGGATGGATGGATGGATGGAAGGATGGATGGATGGATGGATGGATTTATGCTGTTCAGCTTCCTTCGGGTATTATCCCACATCATTGTAGTTGTGCTTTTAAAGTCGTAGCAACGTTTCGGCAGAATCTCATCTGCCATCATCAGGCTTCTGCATTGAGTTCATATGTGGGTCAGGCTATCACAGCCGTTAGTTTTAAATTTGAGGGTAGCTGAGATTCTGCCGAAATGTTGCTACAACTTTAAAAGCACAACTACAATGATGTGGGATAATACCCGAAGGAAGCTGAACAGCATACATGTAAATACCCGCGAAAACTTGCTGTTTAGCTTCCTTCGGGTATTATCCCACGTCATTGTAGTTCTGTTAAAGTTGTAGCAACGTTTCAGCAGAATCTCATCTGCCATCCTCAGGCTTCTGTATAGAGTTAGTTCCTGGTTTCAAATTTGAGGCTGGTCCATTCTGATTGGCTGGGAGCCTGGATCTGTGTTCATTGGACTTGGAGTTTGATTGATTGGTGTTTCTGGTTTCTTCTGTCTGTTTTGTGGCTTTGATTGGCTGGCAACACTCTGTTCTTGTGTTGGAGGCTTTCAGTGCAGCTTGGCTCCGTGTGAAGGGACGGCTGCTCTTCATTAGCAAGCTGCTATTCATTAGCAAGCTGGGTTTCACCTGGGTGCCTGGTGGGGGGGTGTTTGGCTTGGAGCTATCAGAGGGAGTCTGTTTTTGCCCAGGTGTTTGCCTGGCTTGTGGCATGGAGATCTTTCTATTTGAGAGTGCAGGATTCCAAATGATTGACAGTCTGGTGGAATCATCTCTTCTATTCATGCTGTCAGGTCTTTTTTCAATCTCTATGGCTTCTCTGATGATTCTGTGGTTGGGGTTCAACCCAAACACCCCCCCCACCAGGCACTGGGAAGGGCTGGACTGGGAAGGGCTGATGCCTGTGCTGCTGGACCTCCTGGTAGCCGTAGCCCTGGTAGGTGAGGGGCTGTGGGAAGCCTTGGAATGGGAGGGACATCACCTGGGGTGGAGTAGCAGACCTGGACTGGGTGGGAGCAGGTTCCTCCAGATCTGGAGGGTTGTGAAGCAGCTCGGTGATCCGGTCCTTCACCACGTGGTACTGGGGTTCCTCCATGTTCCTGAGGGTCTGGTTGACATAGGTGAGGAAGGGCTTGCAGTTGGAGAATGATGAGTCGGTGTTGACCAGCTGAGAGAGGAGATCTATGCTGGTGCGGATGGTATCCCTGATCTCCAGCAGGACAGTGTGGCCCCTCCTGCTGTCTGGCTCTCTGCCTTTTTGTGGAGGTGGAGCTGGGGGGGTGGATGCGGCTACGGCTGTGGTGGACGCGATGTCTCCTTTCTCCCACCGCACCAGGGAGTCCTCCACGCACTCCACCATGGTTACAACACCTCTCCGCAGGTTCTCCGCCATGGCACGCTCCACAGAAACCTGCCTGGAGACAGGGACTGACTCTCGGCCAGAAGAGGACTGGCTCTCAGCAGGCTGCCGGAGAGAGAGGGTAGCGAGAGGGGCTGCTGGTGCTCCTCGGTGGCGGATATCACCCTCCAGGAAGCTGCACCTGGCCATGACGTAGTTCTCTCTGTCCGTCAGCTTCACAGTGGCCTGGACAGATCTCTTCAGGTGCAGCTTCCCGTACCAGGTGTGCATGTGCTTCCACCAGCCGAGGAGCACCTCTGAAGTGTAACCCATACTCTCCGCCCTCTCTCTCCAAGCAGCCTGCTTCCTTTTGGTGTCCCTGTACAGCCGGTGTCCCTTCTGCCACAGATAGTCATTCTCTCTCAGCCACTCCAGCTCCTCATCCTTGTGTTCCTCCTCAATATAGTATTGCCTCCTCTCCCGTCCCCACATACACCTCTTCCTCCCTTTGGCAGGACCAGATGGGCCTTCATCAGAGGGGCTCCCAGGTTGGAGGGGCTGCTCCTCCTTCATACCAGCAGCAGCAGCAGCAGCACCAGCAGGATCATCATCATCATCATCACGAGCAGGATCATAATCATCATCACCAGCAGGATAATCATCATCATCATCATCAGCAGCAGCAGCAGCAGCAGGATCATCATCAGCAGCAGCAGCAACAGCAGCACCAGCACCAGCACCAGCAGCACCACCACCAGCAGCAGCACGAGCAGGACCAGGAGCACGAGCAGGACCAGCAGGACCAGCAGGACCAGCAGGACCAGGACCAGCTTCAGCAGAGTAAGCACCAGCAGAAGCACCACCTCCAGGAGCAGCTTCAGCAGAACCTCCAGCACCAGAAGAGCGAGCCCGAGCAGCAGAAGCCCCAGCAGAAGCAAAGTCAGGGACAGGGGGCGGGAGGGTGGCCCTGTCCATCTTGCCAGGGATGGCGGCAGGTTGCTGAGGCTTTTGCTTCTTCCCCATGGTTGTGGGGTTGCTGGCTGGCAGGGAGGCTGGCAGGCACCAAGGCTGGCAGGAAGGCTGGCAGGCACCAAGGCTGGCAGGAAGGCTGGCAGGCACCAAGGCTGGCAGGAAGGCTGGCAGGAAGGCTGGCAGGAAGGCTGGCAGGAAGGCTGGCAGGAAGCCTGGCAGGAAGGCAGGCAGGCAGACTGGCTGGCAGGGAGGCTGGCAGCAAGGCTGGCAGCAAGGCTGGCAGCAAGGCTGGCAGGCAGGCAGAGAGCAAGGCTGGCAGGGAGGCTGGCCAGGAGTCTTGGAGGCAGGCTGGCAGGAAGGCTGGCAGCAAGGCTTGCAGGCAGTCATGCAGGCAGAGCAGGCAAAGACTCGATGTATCCAGCAGCAGGTCTTTCCTCCGAATGCTGGCCACGTGCGAGCTGCTTCCCTTTATATCCACGTGGCTTACGCAATGCATCCCCCCCGCATGTGCAATTAATGCTCGGCATCCGTTCGGCTTCCGCTGTGCATCCGCTAGGCTTCCGCTCTGCATCCGTTTCATCCGCTGTGCATCCGCTCTGCATCCGCTGTATCTGTTCCGTGTCCGCTTTGCTGAGGTCCCCTGGAAGCCTAGCGGATGTGCCATCCACTCCCATCCGCTTCCATCCCCTGGGCTTCTGTTCCTCATCCACTTTCCATCCGCCCTGCATCCGTTCCTTTCCGTGTTACCCGCTCCGGTTATGCAAATTTTTGCCCCTTTTGAGAGCGGATAACAACGGATGGAACATTTTGCTCATCCGTTGTGTCCTTTTTACATACATTTTGCATCCGTTGGGCAGTGTGACAGGGCCTTAAGATGTAACTTGTAAGTTATGGTCAAAGAACACAAAATAAGAGAAAGGATAGTTTCACTACCTTCTTATTGGAATTTAAAAGAGTGAAGATGATGATCATCATCATCCTCATATCATCATCCAAAAGTCCTTTTTACTGAAGTCCAAAATTAGTCATAAATTATAATTATCAATTACTATCTCACCTTTCCAATACACATACATCATCTGCCAGCATTAAAAAAGAATAAAAGTAGTTTAAAGAAAAATGTAAAAAGCAAAATAAATATAGAATACTGATAGATTTAAAATAGATAGATAGATAGATAGATAGATAGATAGATAGATAGATAGATAGATGTACAAATTAGAAAAGAAGTTATATTTATGTCAGATTTCCACATCCATACTATATCAACATCCATAATAATCACACCAAAAGATTTTAAGAAAGCTTCTGTAGTCTGCTGGATAATTTGTTGGACTACGAAATGACTCGGGTTCAAGTCCATTCTTAAGGTCCTGTCCCACTGCACTTACGGATGCAAAGAGGATGTAAAACGTTAAAAAAAACTTGCCATCCGTTGGAAAACACTATGCATCTGTTGTATACTCATTGCATACATGTTTCATATGCTCTATCCATCGAGGATCCGTCCACTGCAATTTCATCCGCACAAGAAATTTTGAGCTGCACAGAACTTTGTGAACGGATGAATTTCCGCTGTTTACGATGTAAATCCACGACGTATGAGCAACAAATGTTCTATGTCCATTTATTATCTGTTAAACGTCCGCTGTATCCTCTCTGCATCCTCTGGGCATCCTCGCAATTCACATCCACTGCAGCTGAAAACAGAAAGAGGGAGGAAAGAACGGGTACATGGAACGTCTATACATCGTTAGTAGCACGGAAATAGAGAGGATGAGTTTGCATCCGATATACATCCGCATGGCATCCCCTTTCTTTCCTTTAGGCGTACATGATGCATCCGCTTTATCTGCTATGCGTCTGCTTAGAAATTCTCCCCTGGAACCCCTCGGAGGTGTCATCCGCTGTCATCCGTTAGGCTTCCTATTAACATCCGTTTAACATCCCCTCTACATACTCCCCACCTCCGTTCTTTTCCATTCTGTTTATGCAAATTTTCACCACTTTTTGAAGCGGATGACAACGGATGGAGCCACCACCCAAATTTTGCTCATCCGCTGTGTCCTTTATGCATACTTTTTGCATTCATCAGCCAGTGGGACCTAGCCTTTAGCCACGGAAACTTACTATATAAAATTAGCATTGTCAATCTTTTTCTTAGTCCAACCTATCTCACAGATTTCCTTCCTTCCTCCCTCCCTCCCTTCCTTCCTTTCTTCCCTCCTCCTCCTTCTTCTTCTCCTTCTCCTCCTCCTCTACCTCCTCCTCTTTTTACTTTTTCTTCTTTTGTTTTCAGGTTCTGAAAATAGACCTTGTAGCATGCTTAGATATAAACAAAGTAATAAGAAAGCTAATATTAAAATACTAATACTAGAAGTTACAATCAATGTATAAATATTGGAAATGAAGCAAAAGACAAGGTCCCATTCATACATGCCCATCCTTCACACATTCACACCTTATATTGTTTATGTTGCATGAACAAAGAGAGATACCCAAGTGGTAAAACATGGAAAAGATGAAAAAGGTTTTTACAAGGAAAATTTCCTCAGCTACATTGCCCAATCTATATAATCATGGAAGGTAACCTCAGAAATATTGAATGCTTCTATCTAGCAAGACGTTTTCAAGAAATCAGGGATTGAACATTTAATATCAAGCAAATTGGGCAACATCCAATTTTATTCAAAGTTGTAATTCCTGATTTCTCCAAAACATCTTGTATTGTTTCTCAAAGAAAGACATCAGTAAGTCTAATGCAAAATATCCAATAAGCTTATGAGAACTTCCATTTATGTTCCATCCCTTAAACATTCATATATTTTTCTCTCCTACAATGTTTGTTTATTAGCACAGTGCATTTTTTTTTAGACACCATCAGACTCACTGACATTTCAATTCAATGATATCAGATCTGGGTTGGAAAGATGAAGAGACTACTAGTATGTTTTTTTTTTCCTCCTGTCACCAATGGCTTGGCTGTTCAAGGCTTGTAATCCTAAGAACAACACTATGGACGAGGAAGAGACAAGAAACATTTTTAAACTAGGATCTGAACAATATTTTAAATTATTTTCAAATTTTCCACTAGATGGGGCCATTACAAAACAATTTCCCTAAATGACCAGCTGAAAAAAATCACCTTTGTTCTTTTCATATTATCAATTCCAAGCTTTATTAATTTCATGTGCATATTACATGCAAATAGTTAATCTGTATGTATATCAAATTCTTAAGCTGTGTCACCAAAGTATAGATAAAAATCATAAATCACAACATCAAGCAAAAAACGTATGCATATATCATTCGACTTGTACGTATATTAAAAAGTCAGTCTTTCCAATAAAATCCAGTTGCCTTGCAGGGAAAAGCACTCTTGGTACAACCATGACATGATTGAGCATTTCAATAGACACTTAACATTCTAAAAATATCATAAAAATTATAACGATTGGTTATAATCCCATGAATGCTTACTTGGCCATACCTTCCATTCACTGGAACATGATTTACTGCCACCTGATTTTAGATGAGAGACAACCCATATCAGAATAATGAAAAGTGCCTTCAACTCCTTCCATGAGAAGTTGGATAGAGAGCAGTGACCTTCTTTTAGACTATTAATTAAACCTATCAATAAGAACAACCACAGTCTTGATTTAATAAATGAGCTAAATAACAAATTGCTACTGAATATCAGTAAGAATCCCAAAACCTTAATACAGATGCCTGTACAATTGTAAATCTATCTTCCCCCTATACTTGTACAGTTGAAAAGTGTTGCAGTCTTTTCCATACCCCAAAAAGGAAGCCTCAACTTCTCCTTCTTGCTTTATTCACCTTCCATCTATATTTCTTGTTTTGTTTTCTTCTATGTTATTTTCTTATTTTAGAGCATTTTTCAGTAATGATCTCTGCATATCCTGTAGCAATGAAAACCAGCCAATAAAATGGAATCAGTTGTTTTATCAGGCCTGCCAAACTGGCGGCCCATGGGCCAGATGCATCACACACAGGCCACACTCACCCTGCCTCTATAAAGGCAAAAAAATAATAATATCACAATATGTCATGATATGTCATGTGATGCGATCAGGTTTGACACTCGTGCTTTAACCCATTATTTTTGAAATGCGATAGTGGCCAAAATTATGGAAACCTTTTGGGAAAAGTGTATTTTTGAGGTTTGATAGCTAATAATGCCACTTTTTTTGTTTTTGGAGTAGTACCATAAAATTATATATCAATGGAAAGTCTTTTCAACCTTTGTTTGAGATATAAAAGTGGCTTTTTTCATGGAATTCTAGATTTTAGGCCAAATTCCTGTACTCTGTACCAAACAATCCTTGCACTCGACTTCACATTGCATTGCGCCATTTCATCTTGTGTATACCCAGATGATTTTCTTCTGTCACATAGGCACACTCTCTTAATTCTTCTTTCATCACTTGCTGTTATGCACTTTTTCCTGCCTTTACCAGTGTAGTTTTGTAGTGACTAAATCACTTATACCTCTTCAAAAATTTTGAAATTCCACCAATTTTTCTTCTAATTTCTTTATAACTGTAGCTTTGTTCACTTAATGATACTATTTTACATCACTTTCTGGGCAACCAGTCAGCTCTTTGAACCATTACTTTAATTTTATTATGTTTTACAAGTTCACTAAATGAAAGAACACACATACAAAAAAAACCAACAACCAACTTGATAGCAATCACATAACACACTGACAAATGTCCTCCTCTCAGCTTCAATACATGACATCAATAACTAAATCCTACTGTGAACTGATTGGTTCATTGTCAAGGCAAGATGACACCTGATTGGCTCATGCTCAATCAGATGAAGGAAAGCTACCTGATATCAACCTAACCAAGTTGTGCTTCCTTTTTCTGGTTATTTGGCTAGAATACAGATAATCGAACAAAATTTGTTGCATTACATTCTTGATTAAATTATCTTTCCATTGATATATAATTTTATGGTACTACTCTCAAAAAAAGTGGTGCTATTAGCCATCAAACCTCAAAAATACACTTTTCCCAAAAAGTTTCCACAATTTTGGCCACTACTGTATTGAATGAAATCCCTTTCCTTTTGTGAGTGGGGATATCACTAATACCTACACCAGCGTTTCTGAACCTCGTTTAAAGCCAGGAACAGCAACTTATCCTCTTTTTTACAATGAAATTACATGTTAGAGGAATGATAGAAAAGCTAAGGACAACAAAGGGCTGCGTGCAATATTAAATCACCTGCTAGGCCCAAAGAAAAATTTGCCAGCTATAATAAAGCTATAGTTGGAAAAAGTGATTTGGACTGTTGTCTCAGTTATTATGATAACAAAGGATTCCTGAAATACCAAGTGCTGCATTAAATGAAGTTAAAAAAAAAACATCAAATATCCAGCAAATATTGAATTCTACAAAGAAGAGATAAGAACCAAAACAAAACCCACAAAAGGAATGTTTTCTTAATGTGAAAAAATACATTAGCAAAACATTCTTTTTGGACCATGTCATATGATGAATACTGCAGCATTTTAGAGGTCAAAATTTTTTCGGCGAACAAATCCAGCATCAGATATTGATGCTGAGAGTTAGCTATTTTGCTATGAAGTCCAGCCTTTTCTTACATCAATTGGGTCTGGGTACTGCATAGTTTCCCTCAAGGTGCCAATCTCTTAATTAGCAGAAATTCATTATTGACTTGAGAGGACCCTCACTCCAGTTCTTATAATTAGCTTTTTTGTTGCTGTTAGTTGTGAAGTCATGTCTGACCTATCGTGACCCTATGGACAACATTCCTCCAGGCCTTCCCATCCTCTACCATCTTCTAGAGTCCATTTAAGCTGACATCTATTGCTTCAATGACTCCATCTAGCCACCTCATTCTCTGTCGTTCCATTCTTCTATTGCCCTCAATCTTTCCCAGCATTAGGGTCTTCTCCAGTGAGTCCCTCCTTCTCATTTGGTGGCCAAAGTATTTGAGATTCATCTTCAGGATCTGGCCTTCTAAAGAACAGTCAGGGTTGATCTCCTCTAGGACTGACCAGTTTGATCACCTTGCAGTCCAAGGGACTCACAGGAGTTTTCTCCAGCACCATAGTTCAAAGGCATCAATTCTTTGGTGCTTAGCCTTTCTTATGGTACAACTTTCACAGCCATACATTGCAACTGGGAAAACCACAGCCTTTACTGTAAAACCACAGCCTTGACTATACACAACTGGGAAACTGACTATACATACATTTGTTGCCAGGGTGTTAATTTAATTTAAAACTAAACAGTTTTAATTTAAATAGTTTTAATTTAGTTTGAATAGTTCTTCTGTGTAATTTAATTCAGCTTTAGTAACCCAAAATATGATGGATAAGAAGGAAGAAATCTCTCATTTTGAAACCAGGTAATATCATCGTACCATTCAAAATGTGACTGTGATTGGTTTTGTCCTCCAAAGTCCCAATAAGCCTCCAAACCACTATTTTCCAAAGAGATGGATAAGCTGAGCTTCAATGGATTAACTTTCAATCCAAAATGTACTTGACTTTATATAATGAGAAATAAGGGTAGAATTCCAGAATCTTCCCCCTTCTGTATCTAGACTCATTTGCAGGAATAATCAGTCCTCTCACCAATCAAGACAAAGTAGCACTTTGCAGTTCTGCATGTACCTTCATTGTGCTCCTGAAGAAAAAGAGAAAAATAAACAAACTCAACTCTGCTGGAGTATAGCAGTTATTTATGTCAGAGGTATGAGAGTTGGAAATAAAAAAGTTATACAGAATGTATACAATGCTAAAGTGTAATACACAATGCAATAATCTATAGTATACAATCAGTGGTGGGATTCAAATAATGTAACAACCAGTTCTCTGCTCTAATGACTGGGTGAGCATGGCTGGGTGGACACGTGACTGGGTGGGCGTGACCATCTTGATTGGTCTCACCCTTAGGGAAATTTCTCCTTAGTCCAACTCACAGTAAAATAGCACTGTTCCAATATTTAGAATAGAATAGAATAACAGAGTTGAAAAGGACCTTGGAAGCAGTGGTGGGGTTCAAATATTTTTTACTATAGGTTCTATGGGTGTGGCTTGGTGGGCGTGGCAGGGGAAGGATACTGTAAAATCTCCAGTCAGAGGTGGTATTTGCCGGTTCTCTGAACTACTCAAAATTTCTGCTACCGGTTCTCCAGAACTGGTCAGAATTTGCTGAATAACACCTCTGATTGGAGGTCTTCTAGTCCAACCCCCTGCTTAGGCAGGAAACCCTCCACTACTTCAGACAAATGATTATCCAATCTCTTCTTAAAACCTTCCAGTGTTGGAGCATTTACAACTTCTGGAGACAACTTATTCCACTGATTAATTGTTCTGTGAGAAAATCTGAAGGGCTCCTACAAAAATGAGGGAGTCAATCTATTTTCCAAAACACCAAAAGGCACAATTGTAAGCTCACCTACAGAGAGTTATCCAAGCTGGAATTCTAAATTTCTCTAAAATTTTGATCCAGGGATGTCCAAAATTCTGAGGATGCAAGTTTTTGAGATGAGGAATGATCTTCACAAAGAATAGGGTGTTTTTTTTAAAAAAAATTATAGCCTCAATATTTTGAAATTACCATTCAAAAAAGAGGGAACTCAGCCTTCTTCCCTACTTGCTTCGATGCAAAAGTTATGACTTCCCATATTAAATTGTCACTGAAATATGATGATGAAACATTTTTAGCTCAACAATACCTGCTCCAGGATTCTTGTTGGACTAAGGCATGGGAAATTTGTAGGAAAATGGAAGGAATGCAAGGCATGGGTTATAGTCACAAATTGTTCACCAATTCTCAAAGGTAATGCAACAAAGTTTTATCTAGATTCTACTTATCTTTTTTCCTCTTCCATTCTTGGCATACAGGGTCACAGATACAAAATTAAGGTCATAAATTTCAACAAAATAGAAGGACATAACTGGGTTCAGCAGGCTTTTGCAATGATGACATCTCTTTCCTTGCTACAAAATAGCTTCTAAAGGGCCAGTCACATAGGCCAACGGATGCAAAACGTATGTAAAAAGGACACAGCGGATGAGAAAATGTTCCATCC
The DNA here is from genome assembly GCA_015471245.1 of Laticauda colubrina. Classification (NCBI taxonomy): domain Eukaryota; kingdom Metazoa; phylum Chordata; class Lepidosauria; order Squamata; family Elapidae; genus Laticauda; species Laticauda colubrina. The sequence continues at coordinate 22,302,226 of BLBF01000052.1, forward strand.
GTTGTTATCCGCTCTCAAAAGTGCCCCGAATTTGCATAAGCAGAGCGGACAACAATGGAAAGGAACGGAGGGGGGGAGGACGTAGCCAGGATGGAAAGCGGATGCTCCATGGAAGCTTAGCAGATGGAAGCGGATGGAAGCAGAGGGGACATCCGCAGGGCTTCCGGGGGAGCACAGCGAAGTGGACGCGCAACGGAAGAAACTGAAGCAGAGCGGATGCCGAGCGGATTAAGCGGAGGCAAAGCAGAAGCCTAGTGGATGCCTAGCAGATGCCTAGTGGATGCAAAGCGTTCACTGCACATGCGGGGAGGATGCATTGCATCAGCCCCGCAGATATAAAGGGAAGCAGCTCGCAGCAGGTCACCATTCAGAGGAAAGACCTGCTGCCAGACACATCTCCAGCCAACAAACATGGGGAAGAAGAGGAAGCCTGTGCCATCTTCTGCCAGCCCTGGCAAGAGGGTTAGGGCCACCATCCCACCCCCTGGCCCTGACTCTGCTTCTGCTGGGGCTTCTGCTGCTCGGGCTAACTCTTCTGGTGCTGGAGCTTCTGCTGGTGCTGCTCCTGGTGCTGGTGCTTCTGCTGGTGCTTACTCTGTTGGCTCTGCTCCTGGTGCTGGGGCTTCTGCTGGGACTTCCTCTGCTGGTGCTGTTCCTGGTGCGAGTGCTTCTGCTGGTGCTTCCTCTGCTGGTGCTGCTTCTGGTCCTGCTGCTGCTGCTGGTGCTCCTGGTCCTGCTGGTGTTGCTGGTGCTCCTGGTCCTGCTGGTCCTGCTGCTCCTGCTGGTGCTTACTCTGCTGCTGCTGATCCTGGTGCTGCTGGTGCTGCTGGTGCTGCTGGTGCTGCTGGTCCTCCTGGTCCTGCTGGTCCTCCTGGTCCTGCTTTTGCTGCTACTGTTGTTGTTGCTGCTACTGGTGGTGGTGTGATGGAGGAGCACCTACAACCTCGAAGCCCCTCTGCTGAGGGCCCAGATGGCCCTACCAGAGGGATGAAAAGGCATACGTGAGAACGAGAATGGGAGAGGAGGCAATACTCCATTGAAGAGGAACATGAGGATGAGGTGCTGGAATGGCTGAGGGAGAACGAGTATCTATGGTGGAAGGGACACAGGCTCTATCGAGACACCAAAAGGAAGCAGGCGGCTTGGAGAGAGAAGGTGGAGAGCCTTGTCTACACTTCGGAGGTGCTCCTCGGCTGGTGGAAGCACATGCACACCTGGTACGGGAAGCTGCACCTCAAGAAATCTGGTCAGGCCATAGTCAAGCTGACGGACCGAGAGACCTACGTGATGACCAAGTGCAGTTTCTTGGAGGGTGAGATCCACCACCGCCCCTCTGACAATCCTCTCTCTCAGGCAGCCCACAGAGAGCCAGTCCTCTTCTGACCAAGAGTCAGCTCCTGTGTCCAAGCAGGTATCTGTGGAGCGTGCCACGATGGAGACCCCCCCGACAGCTGCACTCCCCATGGCGGAGTGCGTGGAGGACCCCCTGATGCAGTGGGAGCAAGGAGAGGGCACTTCCACCAGAGACCAACCCACATCCACCCCCAGCTCCACCTCCACAGAAAGCAGGCAGAGAGGCAGACCGGAGGGGCAGAGCCACACTGTCCTGCTGGAGATCAGAGACACCATCAGAAGCAGCATAGATCTCCTCTCTCATCTGGTACACACCAACATACCATCCTCCAACCGCAAGCCCTTCCTCACCTACGTCAACCAGACCCTCATGAACATGTCGGAATCACAGTACCAGGTGATCAAGGACAGGATCACCAGTCTTCTTCACAACCCTCCAGACCCAGATGAACCTGCTCCCACCCAGTCCAGGTCTGCTCCTCCACCCCAGGTGATGTCACTGCCCTTCCAAGGCTTTCCACAGGCCCTCTCCTACCAAGGCTATGGCTACCAGGAGCTCCAGCAGCACAAGCAGCCCTTCCCAGTCCAGGCACAGGTACATCGTATGCCACCGGTGCCACCGATGCCACTGATGCCATGGATGCCACCGACGCCACCTATGCCACCAATGCCACTGATGCCACCCATGCCATAGATGCCACCCATGCCTCACCTCGCTCACCTGTAGATCAGACATCCCCACTACACTCCTCCTTCCTCCACCTCACAGCCAAGCCCGGCCTCAGAACATCTGTCATCAGTGTTGGGACTGACATCCCATGTCCTGGAGGAAGGGGCACTCAATATCGCAGGACTGAACCAGCTCTCTGAGACCTTCCTCCACACACCATCCCCTGTTGTCCTCTCAGGGCCAGGCACCCCAATGGTGCCTCAGACCAGCACTCCAGCAGCAGCCACCTCCACAGCACCTGGACCTTTCACCCCTGAAACGTGAATAACAGTTTGTTATTAATATTAATAACAGTTTGTTATTAATAAAGATTATCTTTGCTTCACACACTTGCTTCAGTTCTTTTAGTCAATAAAGTCTTGGTGGAAACTTTTAGAAATGGTTTAAGCCTTTGCATGCTTGTGGGATGGGTAAGGATAGCAGTGGAATGGGCAGGGATACATGTGGGATGGGTAATAGCTGTGGAATGGGTTAGGATAGCAGTGGGATGGGCAGTGATACCTGTGGGATGTGTAATAGCTGTGGGATGGGTAGGGATACCTTTGGAATGGGTAATAGCTGTGGGATAGATAAACCTCCAGTGCAAGCATAGTGGGACTGTATGGTCCACCCTCCCAGGTGCCACACCTTTGGCCCTTTATTATCAATAAAAAATTAATCATTGATCCACACATTTCATCATAAACAGAACTCTTTATTAAATGCCCTGTTCATTGTAGGGCCACTCAACATACATGGCCCAATCTCATCAGTGTGATGAGACAGGCTGAAGGAAGCATCCAATAAGCATCTATCATCCTGTCTTGCCACTCCACTGCTCCAGCTGGGGAGTTGCACCAGTGTTTCAGGAGGTTGCGCTGCTTCTTCCCTTCACGTGAGGCTCTGTTGGGGCCTTGCACATCCACAGTGTCTATCAGGTTTCACCCTTGCCTCCATTCACCAGGCTCCATGTCCCCATTGCCTTGTTGGAGGTCCACGAGCCTGTTCTTCAACACTGGGTAGCGGGTGCGCATGAGATTGTGCAGGATGCAGCAAGCTTCCATGATGTTCCTCACGGTCTGTGGCCGATGCTGCATGGTGGTGAGAAGTACCTGGAACCTGTTGGCCAGGATGCCAAAGGCGTTCTCCACCACCCGCCATGCCCTGGACAGCCTGTACTTGAAGATCGTCTCTTCACGGGTGAGGCATCTGGAAGTGTAAGGCTTCATGAGGTAGGTTCTGAGGGAGAAGGCATCATTCCCCATGATGAAGTAGGGCACATCTTGTGTGTCATTGGGCAGGGGGTCTGGATCTGGGAAGCCCATTATAAGGTTGCATTCCAGCCCCTCCTTGAGATGACTGGCGTTGTATACCTGGGCATCTGAAGCTGACCCGTTGCCTGAAGCATCGATGTACATGAACTTGTAGTCAGCATCAACCATGGCGAAGAGGATGATGCTGAAGAAGCCCTTGTAGTTGTGATAAGTGGACCCTGACTTGGCTGGAACTTTGCAGGTCACGTGCTTCCCATCTATGGCTCCAACGGTGTGGGGGAAGTTCCACTTCTGATACCACTGCTCTGCAACTTTCTTCTAGCCTTCTTCAGTGGAGGGGCATTGGAGGAGCTCCTCCAGGTATTCTTCGATGATGGCCTGCACCACTTCTCTGACCACAATGCTGATGGTGTTGTGTGGTACCCTCCAGCCGTACTGCATGCTCCTGTAGGTGGTCCTGGAGGCCAGGTGGTGCAGAATCACTGCCACCTTGAGTCCAGGGTCCAGGCTGGGCTGGAAGTTGGTGTTTGCCTTGGTCAACCTGGGTCTCAGCCGCTCCACAACTTCGTCAAACATGGCTGGCAGCATCCTCATGAAGTTCTGGAATGCACGACGGTCTTCATTCCTCAGCTGCACCATCAGCTTGTTATACAGTCTGTACTCTGCTCTTCTGGTGATCCATCTTCAGACCCAGACACTTCTTGGCCGCCTCCTTTTCTTCGCGTAGAACAGGTAAAAGAGCCTGTAGATGGCTTCACACTGTTGTAGAATGATGGTGGCTACCAAAAGGAATGTGTGATGATCCATGGTGGAGATAATTGGATGCTGTGGAAGAGCAAGAGCAAGAGCAAGATGAAGGCTGAAGAGGTCTGCACAGCAGGGCTGCTCGACTGAAAGTGATATCCAGGTGAGTTCCTCCCCCTTTTTATAGGAAATATAGGTTTTCAACTTGGTGTCCTTTTGCATTCTCTAGACATCCTGCAGACATCCTAAATATCTGAGATACGTCCTCTATGCGAACGTTTTTTTCCGTTTTAATGCTTTGTATGCGAGCTGCATCCGCTTTCATCCTTTCTCCGTCCGTGCTACTAACACTGCGTGTCTGTTCTGCGTCTGTTTCGCTTCCTCCCTGTGTCTGTTTTCCGCTGGAGTGGATTTGAGTTACGCGGATGCACAGCGGATGCCTAGCAGATATAGCGGATGCGTAACGGATGGAAACGGATGTTGAATGGATGTTTCCCGTATGCGTTGTGGATGCAGAACAGACGCGTTGAATACATTTTCCGGTCAAAAAGTTTTGTGCAGCTCAAAACTTTTTGAGCAGATGAAATGTCAGTAGACAGATGCTGGACTGATAGAGAGTATGAAAAACGGACGCAGTGAGTACAGAACAGATGCATTGCGTGAACCAATGGATGGCAAGTGTTTCTCTCCATTTTACATCCTCTTTCCATCCGTTGGTGCTGTGTGACAGGGTTTTACTCTGCACCATAAGTCGATGACAATGGCTATCTTTCTAAACACATGCAATGATTAAAAGGCCACTGATAGAAGAAAATAAAAAAAGGATGAAAGGGAAGTGATTTTACTCGAATAATCCAGATAGACTGTTGAAAGGTGTCAAAATGCCTTTCTTTCGAGGATTTGATTTTCCCGCTGGGAGAGCTCTGGCCCAAGGATATGGACAACTGTTTGAAAGCTGGATCCTTTTATTTTTAAGGAAGGTGGAGAATTGTGAGAAGTCTGCGTTCTTGGGCTAGCTAGCTTCTTATGGTAAGTCCCTGGTTTTTCATACCCTTTTCTCCCTTTGTACATGGGGGAGTGGGGACAAATAGTGAAGGAATGGTCTCATGTGAAAGGTTCTAGTTCTACTGTTACATTATGGGTAAATTCTACAGGGATTATTTTTTCCCCCACTCCCATGATGCTATCCCGAGCCCCTTCAGCCACTGAAGCATTATATGGTGGTTCAATAATTAATGAGGAGGTGGCTCCAGAGTCAACTAAGCAATTATATTTTTTTCCTCCTATAAGAATGATGACAATGGGTTCCCCTTCAGGGCCATTTTTTAGGGGAATAGGCAGCCTGTTAAAGGTAGCCATGAATTCAGTGTTTTCATTCTTATGTTCTAGTCAGGAAAGGGACATGTCATTTTCCCTTCTTTGCTCCCATTGAGGTCCATTGTTATGATTTATTTGAGGAGAAGGATGGTGGTGCTGGGTGGTGCATGATGATTAAAGCTTTGTTGTTCAGTGTCATGGACTGGATTATTGCCTGGCTTCATGTTTCTAGGTGGTGGGTGATACCGGTTGCAGGAGAGGTGTTGCCTACATTGCCTACTGAAATGCCCTTCCTGTCCGCACCTATAGCAATGCTGGCATTTGCCTTGCGGCCATCCTGCTTTATCACAATGCCAGCATTTCCTTGATTTATAGGGGGTTTTACCTGGCATTTGTCTGGCATCATGTTGCATTACAGTGAACATTTTTAAGTCCTCATGTCTTTCTATCGTCCTTTTCCTATCTTTCTCCTCCTCTTTCAGTTTGTCTCTTTGATCATAGACAAAGTTAGCGATCCTGCACAACTCTGCTATTTCTAAGGTTGGCCAGTTAGAGACAAAGCAGTGGAAATCTTCTTTGATATCCATGGTGCACTGGTCCACGAAGGCTGAAGCTAAAATCCTTTGGTTCTTCAGGTAGCTAAGGTCTAGATGGGCATATGCAATAGCTGCTTCTGACAGGTGGACACAAAAGGCATCAGGGTTTTCCTTTTCTCTTTGTGTTGTTTTTTGGAATTCAGACCAGTTTAAAGGCTTTTTATCTATTTCCTCTAAAGCTTCTAGTGAGTTATTTTTTTGCTCTTGTGTATTCATCCCAGTGATTGGTATCATTGTAGTCCCAGTCAGGGCGATGTACTGGCCATGCGATGTGGGCTGGGGCTGCCTGTCAAGGGATAATTGGCAGTTTAGCTATTTGGTCTGTTTTTTCAAATAGTTTTAATAGTTCATCTTTAGTTAGAAAGACTTGTAGCAGCTGGGTCATGTCATTCCAGGATAGATTATGGCTGTCTATGATAGATTTCGGGGTTTGAATTAACTGTTTGAGGATCAGCCCTGAAAGCTGGGGTATCCTTTTTCCAGATGACCAAGTCAGAGGCAGATAAGGGAGTGTGGGTAAAAAGGTATTCAAATTGTCCCCTAGTTCTGCCTGGCACTGGTTTGCTTAAAAGGGGAGCCATAATCTGTGCCTCAGTCTTTCCTTCCAGGGAATGGGTTTCAGGTTTTTCCTGATCTTTTCCCTCGATCAGGTCTTTGGTCCTAGCCATTTCAGCCCAGCAGTACCAATAGGGTATCTGGCTGGTTTTAATGCGTGTTCTAAGTGCTTTTAGGGTTTTGTAATCTAAAGTACTACTATCAGGCCAAATTTGTCGACCCGTGTCATCCTGCAATAAAGCTCACTTTTTGCAAATTCTTTTTGCTTCTTTTTTTATGCATTCCAGTCAGGACAGGCACTTGCCTTTTGTCCCAAGCCTCAAGTAATTTATCCAAGGGGGTCTCTTCCATTGCCCTCGAGCTACCACTTCCCATATTCCCTGCTTGATGTGGGGATTACTTTGGTTTAGCCAGGCTACAGCTGTCAGTTTTCAGACAAAAAAGGTCTGGAAAGGACTCTGTTTTCCCTACACATGGAGTACAGACCCCTTTCTTTTAGGGAAACTCAGCCGTCAGTTTTAAGACCCCCCCCCCTAAAAAACAGGGATCTCGGAAAACCATCTGCCCCCTAGCAGCTTCGGTACAGGCCCCTCCCTACACTCAGCCATCAGTTTTCAGATCTCTCTTAAAGGTGGGGATCTGGAAGGACCTTTTCTGCTTTTTTTAGACAAACTATTTCCAATTTTGTTTGCAAGCAGCCGTTACAGGCTCCTTCTAAATACACAGGGCTTTGCTTACATGATGCACTAGGACTATTTTTCCTGTGTTTTTTATTTAGTTCCTAACACCAGTTCCTTTTGCAGCCTGCTCAGTTTTTCTTACGTCCTTCAGAAGGACTCACATTCCGTGATCACCCCTTGCGTTCCCAAATCCAGCCAGTCATGGCTCTTGTTTGAGCTAGCAGCTGGCTGGGGTGTGGCTGGCAATCACGGTGGAGGTGAGGTCCCATTGTTTCCACAGAGAAAACCCACAATCACACACCTAGTCCACTCATGGTTCCACTCCCCTCACTAGTAAGATTATAAATTTGAAGCAGTACTCATCTGCTTTCAAGCAGCTGTTGAGCGGAAAAGCCCAAGAACTCCCTTTACTACCCTAAACCTTCTGGTCTAGGTCCGTGGATGTTGTCCCTGGAAAAGGAAGGTCCATGCCAGCTGGGTTTTAATCTGTGGGCCCAGTCTGGTGGCAGGGTTGGCTGGGAAATCTTCGTGGTCACCAATTGTTGAAAGGTGTCAAAATGCCTTTCTTTCGAGGATTTGATTTTCCCGCTGGGAGAGCTCTGGCGCAAGGATATGGACAACTGCTTGAAAGCTGGATCTCTTTATTTTTTCAGGAAGATGGAGAATAGCGAGAAGTCTGTGTTTTTTTGGGCTAGCTAGCTTCTTATGGTAAGTCCCTGTTTTTTTTTTCCTTTTGTCCCTTTGTAAGTTGATTTTGTGTGAGTGTTTGTATTTGTGCCTAATGTTTCAAAGCCTGTTTGAGTTTGTCTTTATTTCTGCCGGAGGGCAAACTCCACAGGGTGACCAGATTGTATTATTGGTTTTCTGTAATCTCTTTTAGCTTTAAGATAGTTTTTCATATTTGTTCTGTGGCAATCTGCTATTTGTCCCTTTTGTAATTTATATTTTGTGTCTTCTGTCTGTTTGTTTTGCTTATTTGGTATGTCCTGTGTTTGTAAGGGTTTATTATCTTATTATCTTATTTATCTTTTGTTTCCTTTTCCTATTTGTCTAGTTTTCTTAATTACTTAGGCTTTTGTCTATAGGGATTCTATAATACTTTTTATTTGATTCCTTTTCCTATGTAGGTTTGTTTTCTGGCTGACCTGATGTTCCTGTTGGGCTTTTCCTGCTTCTGTTTACTGCCTTCGTAAAATTCCCTTTCCAGAAGACAATGAACTGTTCTTGAAACATAGTTTTGAGAGTCTAGACAAGTACTTAATAAATTGGAAACAAAGCTCCCCCTACCATAGCATGGAAAAGGATTATAGATAAACTGAAATATGATTTAGAAATGGGCAGATTTCAGAGAAAACAGAGCTTGACAATTTTGAGATGTCTTGTCTATCATCATAGTCAATAAAGCATCATAAATACATAGTAAAATGTTTTCAAAGTCAACAGCATATAAAAATGCTAACTTTGTAAGTTTTGAAGTAACACTATTATCAGTAATTCAGCTGTGTGTGAATGTGTATGAGTAAGTGTATCTCTCTCCCCCCTCCCTTCCTCTCTCTCTCTCTTTTCACACACACACACACACACGCACACACACACACACACACACACGATAACTTCAGAAAATAAATGCTTTCCAAATTCTCTAGATCATTAACACCATTAAATATAAGTAATGATTTGGAAGTTACATTGGCATCTTAAAAGTACTTAATTCCCTTCATGCATAATAGAGCTATTTGTTATTCAAATTCCAGCAATCATTGTAAGTGAAAGTGGTTTTAAAAGAATGCCAAGTCATTAATGAAAGTCCAAAATTTGAAACAAAATAGTATAAATCTTTCCAACAAAGAAGTTACTCATATGCATAGAACATCATGCATAGAACATGCATAGAACATAATGGGTTGCATTAAGAAACAATAGGAAAAAGGGTGGCAGGAATGACTCTAAGAGCAATAAATGTTCCTCCCAAAAATAGTTTCTGTTCACCTATTCTTTCCCTGTCCCCCTCAGTGCATCAACAAAATGTCAGATAACACATTAAATTATCATAATTCCTTAAACAAAAAAAGTTCATCCATTCTGATGCTTCAGTATAAGCAGCCAAAGCTAACTCAGAAAGAGATATTGGCCAGAAGATCCTGACTAGGTAGTGAATTGGGTGTACAGACCCTTCTTTCCTGCAGAGTTCAGCCAATGAATCCTGGGTAGAGAATCAGTTTGGTCTAGCGATTAAGGCACCAGGCTAGAAACCAGGAGACTGTTAGATCTAGTCCTAGCTTAGACATGAAGCTGGTTAGGCGACCGTAGACTAGTCAGTCTCTCACAGTCCATCAAATTGTTGTTGGGAAATAGAAGGAAGGGACATTAGATATATTCATTGCCTTGGGTTGTTTGCAAAAATAATAAAAGTGGGATATAAATATGATAAATAAAATATTTTTTTCACTAACTTGTGTTAGGACATGTTCCACATGGTATAACAGGGAAGCAAAACTAGCCTGAAAATTAGATTTGACCCAATGAGAAAAATATATGGGATTTTCTGAAGCGTTTTCTGAATACATATGAAAATGTCACAAAAGCAATCACTGACAATCATAAAGCTTTTTGTGAAACAAAATGCCTCAGGGAGAAGCAGATTACAAAGCATTCGGTGAGACTTGCCTTTCAGAAGAATAATCAGCAAGAAGATTTTTCCCCTCTAATACAGAAGAAAAGTGATGAAGCTGTCATGAATAATCAAACTCTGTTGATACAAAGGAAGTTGTAAACAGATTAGTTTCTTGTCTGAACCATTCAGTTTCATTGATAAAGTAAATAAACTAACATTAAGAACATTACTTCTGTAACTATTAATTAAATCTTTGTTCCCCTAACAGCATTCTTTTCCACTCTTTTGCTCCTTCACACAAATTATTTTAGAAAACACATTATAAAAGAGTAATGTGAATGATAGTGTAAAACTATCAATCCATGATAGTATAATCAATGATAGTATAAATTGAATGTTTTGTATAATACACATCAGTGGTCCCCAACCTTTTGGGCACCAATGACCAGTTCTATGGAGAGATGTTTTTCTGTGGATTGGAGAGGGTATGGTTTCGTGTGTTACCTGCATTCCACGATTGGCACAGTTTCTAGCGTGGCACGGCCCAGTGTTGATCCACTGACTGGAGCTTGGGGACCCCTGAATACAATGTATACAATGCTAAAGTATAGCACACAATGCAATAATTATGGTATACAATGCAGAGGTGGGTGTTCAGCAGGTTCTGATTAGTTCTGGAGAACTGGTAGCAGAAATTTTGAGTAGTTTGGAGAACCAGCAAATACCACCCCGTACTGGGGATTTTAAAGTATCCTTCCCCTGCCACTCCCACAGAACCAGTAGTAAAAAAATTTGAATCCCACCACTGATACAATGTATAGTATTGTACTGTACTATAGTATAGTATAGTATAGTATAGTATAGTATAGTATAGTATAGTATAGTATAGTATAGTATAGTATAGTATACTATACTATACTATACTATACTATACCATACCATACCATACTATACTATACTTAGTATATTCAGAGTTATTATAAAGTTAGTATACAAAGTTAGTATAAAGCCAATGATAATATAAAATGATCTACGGCAGTGATAGTTAACCTTTTTGGTTCTTCTGCCAAAAATTGTGCATGGTTAGAACGTGCACAATTGCATGCCAGCACCCAGAATGCAATGCACCCCCCATGCCCCTTTTGCATGCACATGCAATCCCCCCATGCCACCTCCTTACCTCCACTGAACCTCACAGCTGATTTTTCGGCTGGTGTGAGGCCTTTTTCGGCCTCCCAGAGGCTTCAAAAAAGCCTCTGCAAGGCTTTTCAGGCCTAATATTATGTCTATTTCATCATTTCTGATTTTACAGGAATTGACAAAACGTGCCTATTCATCCTGAAAAGCCTTGCAGAGGTTTTTTCCAAGCATCTGGGAGGCTGAAAAAGGCCTGAAACCAGCAGAAAAATCAGCTGTGAGGCACACACATGCGCAGTGACACAAGTTTGCCTGTGGCTTGTGTGCCAGCACAAATGGCTCTGCATGCCACTTGTGGCACATGTGCCATTGTTTCGCCATCATGGGTCTATAGCTACTTTATTTGGGTTGCAAAATGCCAGGGTTGCTAAAGGGCCTGTCACATAGGCCGACGGATGCAAAAAGTATGTAAAAAGGACACAGCGGACGAGAAAATTTTCCATCCGTTGCTATCCACTCTCAAAAATGCCTCAAATTTGCATAAACAGAGCAGACAACAATGGAAAGGAACGGACGGGGAGAGGATGTAGCCAGGATGTAAAGCAGATGCTCAACGGAAGCCTAGCAGATGGAAGCAGATGGAAGTGGATGGCACATCCGCAGGGCTTCCGGGGAAGCACAGCAAAGCAGACGCACAGCGGAAGGAGCAGATGCAGAGCGGATGCCGAGCAGATACAGCAGATGCATCACAGAAGCCTAGCGGATGCCTAGCGGATGCAAAGCGTTCACTGCGCATGTGGGGAGGATGCATTGCGTCAGCCCCGCAGATATAAAAGGATGCAGCTCGCAAGCAGGTCACCATTCAGAGGAAAGACCTGCTGCCAGACACATCTCCAGCCAACAACCATGGGGAAGAAGAGGAAGCCTGTGCCATCTTCTGCCAGCCCTGGTAAGAAGGAAAGGGCAACCATCCCATCCCCTGGTGCTGACTCTGCTTCTGCTGGGGCTTCTGCTGCTCGGGTGACTCTGCCAGTGCTGGGGCTTCTGCTGGTGCTGCTTCTGGTGCTTCTGCTGGTGCTTACTCTGCTGGTGCTACTCCTGCTGCTGGTGCTTCTGCTGGTGCTTACTCTGCCGGTGCTGCTCCTCGTGCTGGTGCTTTTGGTGGTGCTTACTCTGCTGGCGCTGCTCCTGGTGCTGGTGCTTCTGCTGGTGCTTACTCTGCTGGCGCTGCTCCTGGTCCTGCTGGTGCTGCTGGTTCTGCTGGTGCTGCTTTTGCTGCTGCTGTTGTTGCTGCTGCTGCTGGTGGTGGTGTGGTGGAGCACCCCCTAGAACCTCAAAGCCCCTCTGATGAGGGCCCAGAAGGCCCCGCCAGAGGGAGGAAGAGGCATACGCGAGAAAGGGAGAGGAGTCAATACTCAATCGAAGAGGAACATGAGGATGAGGTGCTGGAATGGCTGAGGGAGAACGAGTACCTATGGCGGAAGGGACACATGCTCTATCGAGACACCAAGAGGAAGCAGGCGGCTTGAAGGGAGAAGGCGGAGAGCCTGGGCTCCACTTCGGAGGTGCTCCTCGGCTGGTGGAAGCACATGCACACCTGGTACGGGAAGCTGCACCTCAAGAAGTCTGGCCAGGCCGCGGTCAAGCTCACCGACCAGAAGACCTACGTGATGGCCAAGTGCAGCTTCTTGGAGGGTGAGATCCACCACCAAGGAGCAGTCCCTCTGACAACCCTCTCTCTCAGGCAGCCCGCAGAGAGCCAGTCCTCTTCAGGCAAAGAGGAAGTGACTGAGAAGAGTGCCAGAGACTGGGTTGCTACCTGTTGACTTTATCTTTGCTTGGGACACTTTACTTGGGTCATTTTACTTTTACAGTTTGTAATTAATAAAGTTTATCTTTGCTTCACACACTTGGTTCAGTTCTTTTAGTCAATAAGGTCTTGGTGGAAACTTTTAGAAATGGTTTAAGCCTTTGCATGCTTGTGGGATGGGTAAGGATAGCAGTAGGATGGGCAGGGATACCTGTGGGATGGGTAATAGCTGTGGAATGGGTTAGGATAGCAGTGGGATGGGCAGGGATACCTGTGGAATGTGTAATAGCTGTGGGATGGGTAATAGCTGTGGGATAGATAAACCTCCAGTGCAAGCATAGTGGGACTGTATGGTCCACCCTCCCAGGTGCCACACCGATGGCCCTTTATTATCAATAACAATTTAATCATTCATCAACACATTTCAACATAAACACAACTCTTTATTAAATGCCCTGTTCATTGTCGGCCCACTCAACATACATGGCACAATCTCATCAGTGTGATGAGACAGGCTGAAGGAAGCATCCATTAAGAATCTACCATCCTGTTTTGCCACTCCATTGCTCCAGCTGGGGAGCTGCACCAGTGTTTCTGGAGGTTGCGCTGCTTCTTCCCTTCACGTGAAGCTCTGTTGGGGCTTTGCACAGCCACAGTATCTATCAGGTTTCTCCCTTGCCTCCATTCACCAGGCTCCATGTCCCCATTGCCTTGTTGGAGGTCCACGAGCCTGTTCTGCAACACTGGGTAGTGGGTAGTGGGTGCGCATGAGATTCTGCAGGATGCAGCAAGCTTCCACAATGTTCCTCATAGTCTCTGGGAGATGCTGCATGGTGGTGAGAAGTACCTGGAACCTGTTGGCCAGGATGCCAAAGGCGTTCTCCACCACCCACCTTGCCCTGGACAGCCTGTAGTTGAAGATCCTCTCTTCACGGGTGAGGCATCTGGAAGTGTAGGACTTGTAGTTGTGATAAGTGGACCCTGACTTGGCTGGAGCTTTGCAGGCCACGTGCTTGCCATCTATGGCTCCAACGGTGTGGGGGAATTTCCACTTCTGATACCACTGCTCTGCAACTTTCTTCCAGCCTTCTTCAATGGAGGGGCACTGGAGGAGCTCCTTCAGGTATTCTTCGATGATGGCCTGCACCACTTCTCTGACCACAATGCTGATGGTGTTGTGTGGCACCCTCCACGCGTACTGCATGCTCCTGTATGTGGTCCCGGAGGCCAGGTGGCACAGAGTCACTGCCACCTTGAGTCCAGGGTCCAGGCTGGGCCAGAAGTTGATGTTTGCCTTGGTCAACCTGGGTCTCAGCCGCTCCACAACTTCATCAAATATGGCTGGCGGCATCCTCATGAAGTTCTGGAATGCGCAAGAGTCTTCGTTCCTCAGCTCCACCATCACGTTGTTATCCAGTCTGTACTCTGCTCTTCTGGTGATCCATCTTCAGACCCAGACACTTCTTGGATGCCTCCTTTTCTTCCCGTAGTACAGGTGAAAGAGCCTGTAGAGGGCTTCACACTGTTGTAGAATGATGGCGGCTACCAAAAACAGTGTGTGATGATCCATAGTGGAGATGACTGGATGCTGTGGAAGAGCAAGAGCCAGATGAAGGCTGAATAGGTCTGCAACCCAGGGCTGCTGGACTGAAAGTGAGATCCAGGTGATTTCTCCCCCTTTTTATAGGAAATATAGGTTTTCTGTTAGGTGTCCTTTTGCATCCTCTTGGCATCCTGCAGACATCCTAAATATCCAAGATATGTCCCCTATGTGAACTTTTTTTCCATTTTTATGCTTTGTATGTGAGCTGCATCCACTTTCATCCCTTCTACGTCCATGCTACTAACGCTGCGTGTCCATTCCGTGTCCGTTTCGCTTCCTCCCTGTGTCCATTTTCCACTGGAGCGGATTTGAGTTGCGCAGATGCGCAGCGGATGCCTAGCAGATATAGTGGATGCGTAACGGATGATGATGGACGTATAACGGATGTTCCCTGTCTGCGTAGCGGATGTAGAATGGATGCGTTGGATACTTTTTCTGGTCAAAAAGTTTTGTGCAGCTCAAAACTTTTTGAGTGGATGAAATGTCAGTAGACAGATGCTGGACTGATAGAGAGTATGAAAAACGGACGCAGTGAGTACAGAATGGATGCATCGCATTAACCAATGGATGGCAAGTGTTTCTCTCCGTTTTACATCCTCTTTCCATCCGTTGGTGCTGTGTGACAGGGGCTTTAATGGCAGAAAATAATGTTTTTCTTGCATTTTGTTTGCTGCCATCTAATGGTCATCTCAATATTTATATCCATATATGCAGCCATAATTTGTTTAGAGTGACGTTAATCTAATAATATTTAATGGAGCTTATTGCTAAAATAGCATAAATAGGCAATCTTATATGATACTAATATTTATATAGCATATTATATAGACCCTATAGCATTCCAGACAAGTGGCTGTCCAGTCTCTTCTTAAAAGCCTCCAGTGATGAAGCCCCACAACTTCTGAAGGCCGGCTTCCATTGACTAATTCTTCTCATTGTTAGAATTCTTCTCATTGTTATGTTGCTTCTTTGTTTCGTTTCCATTTATTGTTTCTTTGAAAACCTTGGAAAATAGGTTGACCCCTCTTCTTTGTAGCTGAGCCCCACAAATATTAGAACACTGATATCACATCACCTTTTTTTCACTAGACTAGACATATCCAATTCCTGCAACTGTTCTTCATATGTTTTAGCCTCTGGCCCTTAATAATCTCTGTTGCTCTTTTCTGTACTCTTTTCAGAGTCTCTACATCCTTTTATAATATGATGAACAAAACTGGATGCCATATTCTAAGTGTAGTGTTACTAATGCTTTATAAAGGAGTACTAATACTTCACATGATCTTGATTCTGTTCTTCCATTAATGCAATATAGGATGCCATTGGCTTTTGCAACTGCTGCCACTTTTTTGATAGCAACAGCACATTGCTGGCTCATATTTAAGTGATTGCCCATGATTCCTTTCCAATATGAAAGCTTTCTCAGATATAATATATCAGTGGTCACCAACCGGTGGGCCGTGGCCCACTAGTGGTTTGTGAGAAAATTTTGTTGGTCCTCAGAGAAATGTCACCCCCAGAGCAATCACCCAAAGCAATTAATCCAGACTGCACAAGAACACAAGGTTGCACTGCCCACAGGGTCCGCGGGAACACAAGGCTTGCATCAGAACAACATGAGATAGTGAGGGGAGGGGGGTAAGGGTAGAGAGGAAACTTGCCTCGCTACTGGGCTGCTTCTTTCCACTTCTTTATTCTTCTGCTTTTGGCTGCACGTAAGGAAAGCAGCAAAAATCTTTCTTTCTCTCCCCCAAATTCTGCCAAAAATGAGTCTTTGGGACCCCACAAGTCCTCCTATTCCAAGAGGCTGCACCGGCAAACAGTCATTTCTGGCAGAGTTTAAGAGAAGAGAAAAAAGACTTCTGCTGCTTTCCTGCATGAAGTCAAAAGGTCCCAAATAAAGAATGATTGATCAGTAGGAAAACACGGTGGGGAATTTTCCTGCATGCTTTTTTGGGATTTTCCCAGGGTCTCTGCAGATAGAGACCTTTTCCTGGGAAAATCCCAAAAATGTCTGCAGAAAAATCCCCCACCCCGTTTTCTTACCAATCACAGAATACTTTGTGTGTGTGTGTGTGTGTGTGTGTGTGTCTCCCTTAGAACGGAGCTCAAAAGCAGGTTAGCAATGTGGCTGCCTTGGAGGGGGTGGGGATGTATGAGGGATCTGTGTATGTGTGTGATTGTGTGTGTGAGGAGAGGGAGGGAGGGAGGGAGGGAGAGAGAGAGAGAGAACACCATCACCAGCCCTTCGAGGTTAGATCAGATCTCTCTCTCTCTCTCTCTCTCTCTCTCCCACCAATGCCAGCAAGCCACCATCAGTCAAAATTTATATTTCTGGTTTGCGAGTTTTAAAATTATGTGTTTGGTGGTCCCTGAAGTCCAAAAGGTTGGTGACCCCTGTAGTATATGATTGTTCCACTCTTTCATTTTCCTGATACTATACCCCCCACCCATATTTGTAAGACAGTTCAGAAAAAAATGAATAGAAGTTTAAGTGGGATGTTACTTCTTAATGCCATTGCTTCTATAGCTAAATAAATAGTTAGCTACTCACAAGTTTTACAGATACCTATTATGGTGGGTTGCATTGTCAACTAGATATTTAGACTAGATTTGGTATTTTGAACCACCTGTCGAATAATTCCTAAGGACCTCTGATTGGCAGATGTTGTTTTTTGATGGTGTTAAAAGTACTGTATCATCGCAGGATGCAAGGTGTTCCAAATAAATCTGCCTTTTTCAATTGAGTAATGGAAATTTTATATCTTTCAAAAGTCCTGGAGCACAGGGGAAGTGCCTGAGGATTGGAAAAGGGCTGATGTAGTACCCATCTTCAAGAAAGGGAAAAAAATACAGAACCAAGAAACCACAGACCAGTCAGTCTAACATTGATATCTGGGAAGATTCTGGAAAAGATAATTAAAAAAAAAGAGATATGTGAACAACTATAAGCAAATAAAGTTATAACTAGTAGCCAGAATGGGTTTGTTGAAAACAGATCATGCCAAACCAATCTTTTCTCATTTTTTGATAAAGTCAGTAAAACTTGAATAGATCAGTTAGTAGACCAACAAAATGCTGTGGATATAACATAGTTAGATTTCAGTAAAGCATTTGACAAAGTAGACCAGAACCTACTTTTTGTAAACTAGAAAGATGTAGAATAGATCTATACCTATAATACCACCAGGTGGATTTGTAACAGGTTGACAAACCATACTCAACGAGTATTTCTTAATGGTACTACATCCACATGGAGAGAAATAAGTAGTGGGGCACAAGGCTCTGTCTTGGGCCCAGAACTCTTCAATATCTTCATAAATGCCTTAGAAAAGGGAATAGAAGGGGAACTGATTAAAATTGTAGATGACACTAAACTGGTAGGAATAGCCATCACCCTAGAAGACAAGTTCAAAATCCAAAAAGATTTGGACAAACTTGAACAATGGGCCTTATCCAACAAAATGAATTTTAATGTGTAGAAAAGCAATTTTTTTTACATTTAGGAAGGAAAAACCAAAGCAAGACTTGGCTCTAAAACAGTAACTGAAGTAACTGTTTTAAAGAGACCTTGGAGTCTTATTGGAGGTTCACTTGAATATGAGCCAGCAATATGCAGCAGCAGCCAAAAATGTGAATAGAATCCTGGATTGTATAAACAGAGGCATAGAATCAAGATCATGTGAGGTATTACTACAGCTTTATAGAACCCGAGTAAGACCACCCCTGGATTACTGCAACCGATTTTGGTCACCATACTACAAAAAAGATTTTGAGACTTTGTGTTCCGTTCAGAAATAAGATGCGCAAGACCAGGTTCCCACAAACAGCTCTTTTATTAACAAGAAAAGGAACTAGTAACGGAACAACAGCCCAAGCCACAACAGCCCTTCTGATAGTGGCTTGCTCACGGCTGTGGCCAATGACAGTAGTTTAAGTATTCCCACCATCCAGCGGGCCAATCAGGATGGTTCCTAAGTAACCAATCCAAGAACAGTCTTCTCAGCCAATCAGTTTAAGGTATTTGGAGTCTACCAAGTCATATACACAACACCCCTCCCCCTTTGGATTCATCCAACGTGCATCATGTAGTCACGCAGGTAGGTGGGGATTTTTCGGGTCCAAATTGACCTGCGCAGCTCAGTCTCAGCGTGGTCCTCAAACATTTCGGACAGGATTGCTTTCTCTCTGCGTCTTCTCCATGGAACCTCCTGGAAGGGTGAATCAGCCTTGCCACTCCCGCCTGAGTTTCTCAGGCTGGTTGAGGTGGTTCTGCCGCTCCCTCCTGGTTCATCTGGGTTGGTCGAGCTGGCCTGGCTGTCTCCTTCCAGGAAGGCCTCGCCTCGTTCTCCTGCTCCCGGACTTCTTCTTTGGAGGTTGTCTAATGGTGAGTGCTCTTTTTGTTTTCTTTGGGTGTCTCTGTGAAGTGTTTGTAGTTGTGTTATTGGAGGTTCATCTTCCCTTTTTTTGTTATTTTGTGTTTCCCCCCCCCCCCGGTTGTTTTTGGTTTGTTTATTTGTGGTGATGGTGTGGATTCTAGTGTGCAAGAGCGAAGCTGGTCGATGTGCCGCTTCCATGCTCTCCCATCATCCAGCACAAGTCGACAAGACTGGGGGCCTGTGATTTGGGTGATTGTGGCTGGAAGCCATAACAGGTCCCAGTAAGATTTTTAGCTTATACCAGATCACCTATTTCAAATGAGCGATACTTGCTGGAGGAGTCAGGGGGTTTGTCCCAGGTATATGTGGGGTGCAGTCTATCCAGGTAGGAGCACAATTTCCTACCCATGAGGAGTTCTGCTGGGCTCTTGTTGGTGGTTGTGCTCGGGATTATGTGTTGCATGGTTAACAATCTGTTAAGCTTTTCTTGCACGTCCCCCGTGTCCATTTTTTCTAGGCCCTCCTTACTACACCGAACCATGCGTTCAGCCTGTCCATTAGCACCCAGATGGACCAGCGCTGTCAGGGCATGTTGGATGCCCTGTGCAGCCAAGTACTGCTCAAATGCCAAAGCAGTAAACTGGGGGCCATTGTCCAATACGATAACAACAGGTAGCCCATGCGTGGTGAAAAGTTTGTTTAACTGTTTCATGACTGCCTTGGTGGTAGTGGATGCCATAAGTATGACTTCCAACCAGTTCGAGTAGGCGTCCATGATAACCAAATAGGTGTTCACTTTAGTTGGCCCAGCAAACTCAATATGCAGTCTTGACCATGGGCCTCTGGGAGTTTCCCAGTGCATGACTGGTGCCTGTGGGGGGGTAGGCCTCGATTTTCTGCAGTCATGGCATGTAGCCACCCAATGTTCAATGTCTTTGTCCAGCCATGGCCACCAGACCTAACTCCTGGCCAGGGCTTTCATCTTAACTATGCCCAGGTGCCCCTCATGCAACATGCACAGCACTTCCTGTAATTTTTCTGGGATTACCACCCCATCACCCCACAAAATACAGCCTTTTTCAATAGAGAGTTCAGTGTGTCCGGTGCAAAACAGTTTAAAAGTCTCGGTTTTATTTTTGTCTGGCCAGCCCTTACCTACCCAATGTAGAATGCGAGCTGTCAGCGGGTCTTTCACAGTGGCTTTAGCGATGTCTGCTGCGGTTAGTGGCAGGTTCAGCCAGGACTCGATTTGGAGGGTGAAGACAGTGGGAGCTGGGTCGTCTTCTGTGATGAGTACTGGGGAATAGCTCAAGGCATCTGCATGGGTGATGGTCTTCCCTGGGTGATGGGTGAGCGTGTAGTTGTAGGCAGCGAGGAATTCAGACCACCTCATCATTCTTGGTGATAGGATGTTCGGGGTTGGTTTGTTTCCTGCCAGAATTCCGAGCAGGGGTTTGTGGTCAGTGATGATTGAAAAAGTCCTACCATAAAGGTACTCATGGAATCTTTTGACTCTGGCTATGATTGCGAGGGCTTCTCGGTCGAGTTGGCTGTAATTTCTCTCTGATTTAGACATTGTTTTTGAATAGAAGGCGATCAGTGCCTCTCTGCCGTCTGGTAGCTTGTGCCTCAGGATTGTGCCGATTCCAAAAGGTGATGCATCATAGGTGACCGTCAAAGGCAGGGTATTGCTAAACTGGATCAAAACGGTGTTAGACATAAATAAATCCTTGATATTTTGAAATGCTGCTTGTTCCCGGTGGCCCCATTTCCAGATAGTTTTTTGTCTAACAACCGATGTAAGGGTTCTGCTACAGTTGCTTTTTGGGGCAGGAACACATTGTAGAAATTTATGAGACACTAGGAATGATTGCAAGTCAGTTTTGTTCCTAGGTCTTGGTGCATCTTTGATTGCCTTTATCTTTTTTTCGGTGGGGTGTAGCCCTTGCTCATCTATGAGATAGCCTAGAAATTTGACCTGGTTGGTGGCTAGGTTACATTTTCCTTGCTTTACTTTAAGGCCTGCATCTCTGAATCTATGTAATACTTCTTTTAATCTACTTTCTAGTTGGTTTGCATTTTTTGCTGACACCAATACATCATCAAAATAAGGAACGACTCTCTTGATTCCAATTAGAAGGTGCTCCATGAGGCTTTGGAAAATGCCTGGGGCAACGCTAATACCGAACTGAAGTCAGCTGCACTTGAATGCCCCTCTGTGTGTCACTATAGTCTGTGCCTCTACGGTTATGGGGTCAACAGGTAGCTGTTGGTACGCTTGTGTGAGATCAAGCTTCGCAAAAAATTTTCCTCCCCCTAGGGAGTGCAATAAGTGTTGCACTATCGGTACTGGGTATGCGCTTTGTTGGAGCACATGATTCAGGGTTGCCTTTTAGTCTCCACAGATGCACACTGACCCATCTAGTTTGACAGGAGTCATGAAGGGTGTTTCCCACCTGGCATGGTCGATTGGCTCTAACACCCCTTGTGCTGTTAGTTTGTTTAGTTGTTCATCAATTTTTGGTTTTAAGGCAAAAGGGACGCGTCTGGCTTTGAGCCAGATGAGTGCTATTTTCAGGTCTAGGCTAAATGATATTGGAGTCCCCTTGTACTTGCATAGGGTCCCGTTGAATACATCCCGGAACTCTTGCAACAGGCTTTCTTCCCAGTTGGCCGCAACAATGCTGTTGATCCTGCTCATCCCGATTCCCAGGGGTGCAAACCATTTGATTCCCAGCAGCCTAGGGCGATCACGGTCGATGATGGTCAGAGGCAAAATTTTGACATGATTTTTAAATTCGATGAGGAAATGTCCAAGGCCCACTACCGGAATTTGATTTCCCTGTTAGTTCTTTAAAATCAGCTTTTGTTTTTCAAGTTCTTTTTGTTTGATGTTTGGTATCAGGCATTGGATGGTGTTCCAAGATACCATGGACAAAAAGGATCCGGAGTCGACTTCCATCTCACAGGGCTTCCCTTCAATGTTCACCTCTATCCGGACCTTTTTAACGTTTGCTGCCCTGGCATTTCCGATTGTTAAGCCCATGTCACACTGGTCAATGGATGCAAAAAGGACACAGCGGACGAGCAAAATGTTCCATCCGTTGTTATCCGCTCTCAAAAGGGGCAAAAATTTGCATAACCAGAGCGGATAACACGGCCACGGGGAGGACACAGGGCAGATGCAAAGCGGATGCGGAATGGAAGCCCAGCAGATGGAAGTGGATGAGAGCGGGTGGGAGCGGGTGGCACATCCACAGGGCTTCCAGGGGGCCTCAGCAAAGTGGATGCGGAACGGATACAGCGGAAGCAGAGCGGACGCTGAACGGATAAAGCGGATGCAGAGCGG
The DNA here is from genome assembly GCA_015471245.1 of Laticauda colubrina. Taxonomy (NCBI): domain Eukaryota; kingdom Metazoa; phylum Chordata; class Lepidosauria; order Squamata; family Elapidae; genus Laticauda; species Laticauda colubrina. The sequence continues at coordinate 22,324,346 of BLBF01000052.1, forward strand.
AAGCCTAACGGATGCACAGTGGAAGCCGAACGGATGCCTGGTGTTCACTGCGCATGCGGGGAGGATGCATTGCATCAGCCCCACGGATATAACGGAAGCAGCTCAGAAGCAGGTCGCCATTCAGAGGAAAGACCAGCTGCCGGACACATCAACTGCCTTGCCTGCCCTGCCTGCATGTCTGCCTGCCAGCCTTGCTGCCAGCCTTGCTACCAGCCTTGCTGCCAGCCTTGCTGCCAGCCTCCCTGCCAGCCTCCCTGCCAGCCTTGCTGCCAGCCAGTCTGCCTGCCAGCCTTGCTGCCTGCCTTCCTGCCAGTCTTGGTTCATGTCTGCCTGCCAGCCTTCCTGCCAGGCTT
>BLBF01000052.1:22324708-22468336 GCA_015471245.1 Laticauda colubrina
GCCTCCCTGCCAGCCTTTCTGCAAGCCTTGGTGCCAGCCTCCCTGCCAGCCTTCCTGCCTGCCTTGGTGCCAGCCTGCCTGACAGCCTTGGTGCCAGCCTCCCTGCCAGCCTTTCTGCCAGCCTTGGTTCCTGCCAGCCTCCCAACCAGCCAGCAACCCCACAACCATGTGGAAGCACAGCAAGCCTCAGCCATCTGCTGCCAGCCCTGGCAAGAGGGAAAGGGCTACCATCCCGCCCCCTGGCCCTCACTCTGGTTCTGCTTCTGCTTCTGGAGGAGCTGATGACAAGCACTCCAGCACCAGCCACCTCCACAGCACCTGCACCCTTCACCCCTGGGACTGAGCGACCAAGAGGAGTGCCAGAGACTCATTTTTGTCTTATAGCTTGTTGTTAATAAAGTCTATTTAAGATTCACACACTTGCTTCATTTCTTTTTTTTAATAAAGTCTTGCTGGAAACTTTTAGAAATGGTTTAAGCCTTTGCATGCTTGTGGGATGGGTAAGGATAGCTTTGGGATGGGTAAGGATAGCTTTGGAATGGGTTAGGATACCTGTGGTATGGGTAATAGCTGCGGGATGGGTTAGGATAGCTGTGGGATAGATAAACCCCCAGTGCAAGCATAGTGAGACTGTATGGTCCACCCTCGCACGTGCCACACCTACGGCCCTTTATTATCAATAATAATGTAATAATTATCCACACATGTCAACATAAACACAACTCTTTATTAAACGCCATGTTCATTTTAGGCCAACCAAACATACATGGCCCAATCTCATCTGTGTGATGAGACAGGCTGAAGGAAGCATCCATTAAGCATCCATCATCCTGTCTTACCACTTCACTGCTCCAGCTGGGGAGTTGCACCATTGTCTCAGGAGGTTGCGCTGCTTCTTCGCTTCATTTGAGGCTCTGTTGGGGCCTTGCACATCCTCAGTGTCGATCAGGTTTCGCCCTTGCCTCCATTCCCCAGGCTCCATGACCCCATTGGCTTGTTGGAGGTCTACAAGCCTGTTCTGCAAGACTGGGTAGCGGCTGCACATGAGATTGTGCAGGATGCATCAAGCTTCCATGATCCTCTTGACGGACTCTGGGCAATGCTGCATGGTGGTGAGAAGTACCTGGAACCTGTTGGCCAGGATGCCAAAGGCATTCTCCACCACCCGCCATGCCCTGGACAGCCTGTAGTTGAAGATCTTCTCTTCACGGGTGAGGAGTCTGGAGGTATAGGGCTTCATGAGGTAGGTTGTGAGGGAGAAGGCGTCATCCCCCACGATGAAGTAGGGCACATCTTGTGTGTCATTGGGCAGGGTTTCTGGATCTGAGAAGCCCACGATGAGGTTGGATTCCAGCTCCTCCTTGAGGTGACTGGTGTTGTATACCTGGGCATCTAAAGATGAGCTGTTGCCTGAAGCATCAATGTACATGAACTTGTAGTCAGCATCGACCATGGCAAAGAGGATGATGCTGAAGAAGCCCTTGGAGTTGAAATAAGTGGACCCCGACTTGGCTGGAGATTTGCAGGCCACGTGCTTGCCATCTATGGCTCCAACGGTGTGGGGTAAGTTCCACTTCTGATACCACTGCTGTGCAACTTTTTTCCATCCTTCTTCAGTGGAGGGGCACTGGAGTAGCTCCTCCTTGTATTCTTAGATGATGGCCTGCACCACTTCTCTGACCACAATGCTGATGGTGTTGGATGGCACCCTCCAGCCGTTCTGCATGCTCCTGTAGGAGGTCCCTGAGGCCAGGTGGCGCAGAGTGAGTGCCACCTTGAGCCCAGGTTCCAGGCTGGGCCGGAAGCTGGTGTTTGCCTTGGTCAACCTGGGTGTCAAGCGCTGCACAACTTCGTCAAACATGACTGGAGGCATCCTCATGAAGTTCTGGAATGCCCGAGTGTCTTCGCTCCTGAGCTCCACCATCAGCTTGTTGTACAGTCCGTCCTCCGCTCTACTGGCGAACCATCTTCGGACCCAGGCTCTTTTTGGGTGGCTCCTTTAATTCTCGCAGTAGAGTTCACAGAGCCTGCAGATGGCTTTGCACTGTTGCAGAATGATGGTGGCTGCTGAAAGGACTTTGTTACAATCCACCGTGGACATGACTGGATGCTGTGGAAGAGGAAGAGGCAGATGAAGGCTGCAGAAGTCTGCACCACTGGGCTGCTGTTCTGAAAGTGTGATGCAGGCGAGTTGCTCCCCCTTTTTAAAGGCAGTATAGGTTTTCCGCGAGGCATCCTCTAGGCATCCTCTAGGCATCCTCTAGGCATCCTCTAGACATCCTTAATATCCGAGATAGGTCCCCTCTGCGAACGTTTTTTCCGTTTTAAACGCTTTGTTTCCGTGCTGCATCCGTTCTGTGTCTGTTCCACTTCCTCCCTGCGTCCGGGCGGATGCGAGTTGCGCGGATGCGCAGCGGATGCCTAGAGGATATAGCGGATGCATAATGGATGCATAACGGATGCGTAGTGGATGCGTAGCGGATGCAGAACAGACGAACTGGATACATTTTCCATGCAAAAGTTTTAGGCAGCCCAAAACTTTTGGAGTGGATGAAACGTCCATAAACGGATGCTGGACGGATAGAGAGGAAGCAAAACGGAGGCAGTGAGTACAGAACGGATACATCGTGTTAACCAACGGATGGCAAGGTTTTTTGTCCGTTTTACATCCACTTTTCATCCGTTGGTTCAGTGTGACATGGGCTTTACCGTCTGGTGCGTTTCCTCTCTGTCGCTCGTTCTTTTATTTCTACTATCTCGGTTCCATCTGCTTCTGGCTTGTCTCTCTTCATTTCTGGGGGGCTGCTGCCGCGTCTTTTAGGACTACAGCTCTTTTTGTTTCAGCAGACCCTTTCAATGTGCCCCCATTTGTTACAAGCTCTGCAGATTGTGTCTAGGAACCTGCATTCAGATCGCGGATGGTTGTCTCCGTATCCAGCACACTGGAATTCTTGCCTGCTTCTTCTTTTTTCCCAGTATTTTTTGTCTGATTGGAGTCTATGGACATCTTCATTGTCATCATCAGTGTCGCTCGGGGAGTCGAAATCTTCATAGTGGTCGGTCGCTGTGAGCTGTTTCTTGCTTCCCTCCGCCTTCTTTTCTCTGGGTTGATTCGGCGGATCTGGAATTGAGTTCATCTGGCGCATAGTGACTGCGGACTTCTTTGCTGGTTCGGCGGCGGTGGCTTCTGCGATGGCCTTGGCCACAGTGATGTTTGGTCTATTTAGCAGCTTACTCTGGAGTGTAGCATCCCTCAATCCAAGGACCACATGGTCCCTCATGGCCTCGTCCATGTTCTGGAACTCGCAGGTTCCTCTGATGTGTCTCAGGGCTTCTACAAAATCTCTGACAGTCTCATCTTCTTTTTGGCCTCTTTTGTAGAACTCATGCCTTTTTATCAAGTTGGAGACCACTGGTGCGTAATGTGCTCGGAGCATTCTGTTCAGCTCGGGCCAAGTCATCTGTTTAACGTCTCTTGGTTTGGCTAATGCCTTTGCCATTTTAAAAACGGATGGTCCGCAGTGTGTGAGGAAGACAGCCCTCTTCCTCTCGTCAGATATCTCCTGCAATTCATTGCTTTCTAAAAACATAAGAAAGCAATCAATATATGACTCCCAATCCTCCTCATCAGGGTTGAATGGTGATTTCCCTGGTAGGAAACAGGGTGGCGCATTGTTACCGGCCATCTCTCTCGTTTGGTTCTGATTGCCACGTACTTCGGTCTCACTCTTCTATGATGATCCCATCCTCGTCACCAGTGTTCCATTCGGAAATAAGGTGCATGAGACTGGGTTCCCACAAACAGCTCTTTTATTAACAAGTAATGGAGCCCAAGCCGCGGCAGCCCTTCTTATAGTGGCTTGCTCATGGCTTGTGGCCAATGACAGCAGTTTAAGTCTTCCCGCCATCTGGCAGGCCAATCAGTTTAAGGTGTTTGGAGTCTACCAAGTTCTATACACAACACCTTGGATAAAGTTCAGAGAAGAGCAAGATCAAGAGCCTGAAGACTAAAATATATAAGGAAAAGCTGCAGGATTTGGGTTTGGTTAGTATAAAGAAAAGAAAAATCAGGGATGACATGATAGCAGTATTCCAGTACTTGAGTATTCCAAAAAGAAGAGGGGGGCAAATTATTCTCCAAAGGACCAGAGGGCAGGACAAGAAACAATGGTTGGAAAGTAATCAATGAAAGAAGCAACCTAGAATTGAAGAAAAACTTCCTAACAGTGAGGACAATTAACCTGGTTGCAGGATGCTGTCACAGCCAGAAATGGAGCTCAGGAGCCCATTTTCAGTGGCAGAGCACTCAGGCTTCCACAGGTGCCCCTGACACAAATGATGTTGAGCTGGCCACACCCACCTTGGCCTCCCAAAGTCAAACACAACCCTGATGCAACCCTCAATGAAATCAAATTTGACACCCGTGGTATAGACCAATGAGATGTTTCATTCAAAATCCATGTAGTTGTCCTGAGGGTGCTTTTCAAAGGCAATTTGACTTTCCTGTGGTTTTTTTTCCTTTTGATGAAAATATTTTGCTTCTCATCCAAGACATTTCTTCAGTTCTCCATGTAGTTCACCTTCGCTTAATGCTGACCAATTCTTTATTTCATTGTCCTTTCTTCCACCATTTTTGCTCTTTTCACAAATTCTTTCATTTCTGTTTTTTATTGATATTCACCTTCTTATCCCAACTGTTTTCTTGTTGGTTATCTTATAGCTGCACTCAGAGTTGCACTGTTTTTTTTTCCTTGTCAAGTGTTGGCTGATTCATTGGTAGAAACATTTCTGATTTGACTACAATGTGTAATTCACACTATATTGCATTTTCTGATCTTCTTGTCCATAGCTATTATTTATTATTTTCATTGCTTCTTTGATCTTCCTATTTTCTAGGTGATATTTCTTTATATTATATTTCTTACTCTTCTTGAGTTAATATGAATAGCAAAGGTGATAGTGGGAAACCTTGTCTTGTACCTTTTCTTATATTGATAGAGTCTGTTAATTCTCCCTCTATCATTACCTTTGCTGTTTGCTTATAATATATGGTTTGTATTGCTTGAATAAATTTTCTGACAAAGCCCATCTGTTCCAATAATAATAACATGAATCTCCAGTTCACATTATTAAGTGCCTTTTGTGCATCTAAAAATATCAAAGCCATTTGTTTTTCGGGGTGAGCCTCATAATATTCCAAAGTGTCCAATATTGCTCTCATATTATCTTTAATTTGTCTCTTTGGCAGAAATCCATTTTGGTCAGAATGAATAAAATTATTTAAATATTTTTTGAGTCTCTCTACCAATATTGAAGCGAAGATTTTATAATCTGCATTTAATAAAGAAATGGGTCTATAATTCTTAATTTGTAATGGATCAGTCTCTTCTTTTGGAATAAGTGTAATATAGGCTTCTGATCATGTTTTAGGTATCTTCTTCTTTAGCATAACTTCATTCATGACTTCTAGCAATGGAAGGTTCAGCGATTCTTGTAATGTTTTATAGAATTCTGCCAGAAGTCCATTTGGGCCTGGTGCCTTCCCATTATTTTTTTTCTTAAGTGCTTCAGTTAACTCCATAATGGTTATATTGCTTTCTAACATTTTTTCAGTCTCTTTAGGTATCTTAGGTAGATTAGCATTCTGTAAATACTGTTTAACTCTTTCCTCATCAATATTCTCTTGCTCATATAATTTCCCATTAAAGTCTTGAATGATTTCCTTCTTCTCTTTATTGCCATGACAAACTTGACCTTGATCATCTATTAACTGCGGTATTTTCCTTGATTCTTTTTCCTTTCTCAATTTGTATGCTAACCATCTACCTGATTTGTTTGCATCCTCAAAATAATTCTGTTTAGCACTTCTAGTTTTCTGTGCTAATTCTTCTTTCTCTATTAAAATCATTTTATGTTTAATTGTATCCAGTTTTAGCTTAATGTCTTCTGTGGCATTTTCTGTAGTTATTTTTTGAGTCTTTTATACTCATCTTCTAAAACTTCCGTGCTTGTCTTTTCCTAATGTTCCTTTTCCTTGTGTAGTCTATAATCAAGCCTCTAGCATATGCCTTCATTGTGTCCCATACGATCTGGATTGAAGTATCTTCTTTTTTTATTTTCTCTGAAGAAACCAATTCTTTCTCCATCCGCTGTATAAAATCCTTCTCCTTTAGAATAGTATTATTTAACGTCCATCTTGATCTTTTTTTGTCCTTTCCATTTAATTGTCAATGGATTGTGGTCTGCCCAAGTACTTGTTTCAATATTTGTTTCTTGAATATTAGGTATTAATTCTGTTGAAGTCCAAATCATATCTATTCTGGACCATGTTAAATGTCTATTTGAGTAAAAAGTGTATTGTTTGGTTTTAACATTTCTTTCTCTCCATATATCTTTTTAATTTATTTCATCTATCATTTTAAAAAAGGATTTGGGGAGAGTCTTCCTATTTTGCTTTGTTGTTGTTGTTATATAGTCCAGTTTATTGTCTACAGTTCCATTGAAATCTCCCATCATAAATATATTAACATAGTCCAGTTCAATTATTTTCATGTGTAATTTTTTATAAAATTCTTCTTGTTTATCATTCGGAGTGTAAAGTGCAATCAAGAGTGTTTTTGTATTATTGTCCATTATTTCCACCATTAATACTCTTTCGTCTTCATCAGTATAAATCAATCTTGCTGAAATGGTCTCTTTGAAATATAAAACCACTTCTCTTTTCTTACATTGGGTCAAAGAAGTAAATATTTTCCTTAAGTTTGCCTGTATCAACAATTGTTCATATTGTTTTTTAATATGTACTTCTTGTAGACAAATTATATCAAATTTTAGCTTCTCTAATCTGTGAAAAATTTTCCTTCTTTTAACAGCTGAATTAAGTCCATTTATATTCATTGTAATCAGTTTTTTCTCTTCCATAATTATGCTTTATAATTAGGTTTGGCAGTTCTTGTAGATCTTGGTTCACGCTGTTCTTTAGTCTCCACCGATCCACCTACTGCGCCTTCTTCTTTTTCAGTCTCCATTTGGTTGTCTTGAAATTCAGTTAGTGAAATCTCTTTTTCTGCCTCCTCTCTCCTTCCAAAAAATTCTGCATAAAATAATTCTGCTTTCTCGATTGAGTCAGTTCTGTATCTCTGTTCTTGCCATTTAAACATTAACCCTCCTGGGATTAGCCATCTATAATTCACCTCTTTTTTCAATAGCATTTTAGTCAAAAAGCGATATTGTCTTCTCATCTCTCTCACTCTTCTGGGTATTTGCTTTAAAACCACAATCTCCTTGCCTTTGTATTTCAATGTTTTCTCTCTTACCACTTGTAATATTTGTGTTTTAATGGCTTTTTTTTGTAAATCTGATATGAAATTCTCTTGGTAGGTTATTTCTCATCGCATATCTTGATAAGAACTCGGTATACCTCATCTACTCCATCCATCATCTTCTCTTCTGTTATTTCAAAAGCTTCAGCTAATATTTCTATCATTATCTCAGCTAGATTTTGTCCTTTTTCTTCCTCTATGTTTTGAAATCTGAGATAGAATTCTGATCTGTCCATCTCCCATTTCAGTATCCCACTTTTATCTTGTTCAACCACTGTTAATCTGATCTCGATATCTCCAATCTTCTTGTCTCTTTGTTTATCTTGTTCAATTTTTTGGAATCTCTCATCATACTTCACCATCATTTGTTGAATATTCTCCACCTTTTCATCAGTTTTCTCTGTTCTTTGCTCAGTGTTTTCTATTCTTTTTTCAGTGGTATCTGATTTTATTTTAAGGTTTTGGATTCCTTGCATAATCATCTGTAGAGTCACTCTTTTTTTATCTTTATCTTGCTTCAACATTGTCTGAACTGAACGTTGTCCTCCAGATGGTGGGGAGGCAGAAGTAGAAGTTGAGGAGCCAGAAGCTATAAACTTCCTACTCATTTTAAACAATTCAGGATCTTCAGATTCTTCTAAACCCTGATCCAATTATGAAATAGCCAATTATAATCCAAAATGAAAAATAAGAATGGTAGAGAGAAAAACCCAATAATAATAAAAAGAAAAGGAGAAAAAAATTCTTCAGGTTCTTCTTAACCTGAATCCAATCAGTAATTAGATAGAAAGGAAGGAGAAGACTAAAAAAAAGCTTAAAAAGAGCAAAAAGTAAAAAAGAATTTTTTAAAAAATGAAAGTAATTCTTCAGGTTCTTCAACACCTTAATCCAATTGAGAATTTTCAAATTAAAAAAAAGCATATCGAAAAACAAAAAATCCCAAAGAAGAAAGGAAAAGAAAAAAGAAAATTTTGAGGCTTTCCCTTTAAAATACAAAGCAAAGATCAAAATATTACAAAAATAAAGGTTTTAAAAAGAAAAAATGAACAGTACAGCTGGTAAGGGGAGGGTGACCCAACTTAAGAAAATAAAAAAGACACACTGCACTTTATTTAATTATCCAAGGCTCTTGTCATAGCTCTCTCCAAGCTTCAAAGCCAAGTTTCAATTGTTGATAGAAATTCAGAAGAACATCTGCAGTCATACTCTTCCGTGCTCTTCCCTCTATCTTATCACATAGCAATGTCCTTGAAAAAGAATTTCAGAGCTTTCTTTCTCAGCTTTCTCAGCTTTGTCTAAAATATTTTCAAGCCTCTAGTTGGCAGTGTTACAAAGTTTCTTTACTCTCACTCTCCCCCTCCTTTCCCGGACAAAACATAATAAAAGTTAAAAAAAAACAAAAAACCAAGTATAACTTAAGGGAGCCTCTAACCTAAAATATTACAAAGTCAAAAAAGAAGAGAAAAAATAGATATAAATAGAGAAAAAACCAGTCCAGTTAGCAAATGCAGAATCATGATAGAAATCCAGCCATGAGGAAAAAAAAAACATAAAGCAAAGCCTTACTTTGACACTTCTATTTAAAAACCGCTGTTTTTTCAGTTCTGTCAAAATTTTGATGGATTCTTTTTCCCCTTAGGGTGTCCTTTAAAGTCCTTTTAAGTCTTAGAATAATAAAAGAACAATTCTCACCAAACCGACACATTTTCTCTTTCAACCTCTTCCGTTGGGAGCTGTCCCAACTTCAGCAGCTGGTAGCTGCCTCTCTGCCACTGGCAAAAGGGCTTCTCCTGGATCAACCATGGACTTTGTGATATCCCTGGGATCTACAGGACGTGCCCTTCACTATCACCATCTCTTCGGGAAGTTTAGGTCCGTTTGGACCGTCCAGGGGCAAAGATATCAGCTGCAATCTCAGACCTCCAAGATTGCATGCAGTATCGTCGCGACGCCAGATCCTCCCCTAGCCCATATTTCTTACTTTTCTTGTTCTTCATCTTCTTTTCTTTCATCTGCTCTAGCTTGTTTGCATCTAATCTTAGCTTGCTGATCTTATTTTCTAGTCTCATCTTTGATTTTGGAGTGCACTGTTTGGAATTTTTCTTATTGATCTTGCAGGTATTCAGTTGCAAGTGCAGTGGGACTGTACATTGATCTATAAGTATTATTAAAATCCTATTGTTTCACTTGTTCCTGCCTTCTTTAAAGCTAGTCAGTGACAGGAATTTAAAGTCAATTTAACAATGATTTTACAAGCTAATGCCTTCCCTCCATTCTTTAGTTTGTCAAATCTGTATTTAATTTTTGGACTTTTCCAATTAAAAAAATGTACTAAGTCAATAAACACATTCAAAAGCAATTATTCAAATGACAGTTTTCTTACCCATCAATATAACAGCTTGATAGAGAGCACAAAATGAGATGAAAGGAAACAAACACAAAGTCTACAAATTCAATATTAATCTTCTTTCAGTAATATCATTCAAATGTGTTTCAGACAGTTATTGTATATATTGTGTACACACACACACATATATATATTCATTGATAAATCAAGCATGTGTTGTTTTTTCCTATACAGCTCTATATTTTTATCACTGAATTTTTCAGTGTGACTACTTAAAGGTAAAGAGAAATTTTCACTGTTTTTCTTTTACTTTTTTAAAAAAATGATTCTCTTTATACTTAGTGAAATTGATTTGTCTCCTAGTGGACAGGGAGCAATTTTTATTAACACGCCCCAGTGTTGTAGGGCCAGGAGGTAGTATTAAATAATTTATTTCATTTTCATATGTAGTTCAGGCATAGGCAGCTAAGTATCACAGCCCTATTTTTCTCAAACATTGATTGTAATAACAAATAAAAAAGACCTTAGGATACAGATGGAAGAGCTACAAATTAGACAATTACACAGTTAAGCAGCAACTAATGCAAATTAAGTTGGCTTCTTATCAGCCAACTTGAACCATACCGAAAGCTTAAGTGAGCCAAAATAAATGTGGCAGTAATGACTCATCTGCATATTTGTAAGAGTTATACTAAAGCATACAGTTGCATCTCTATTCTTTTCTTAGTCAAAAACTGAGGAAGAACTGTGATGGATTGTCCTGCACATAGAGTGAAACTATCTTCTTCCTTTTCAGTCCTGATGACAAGGCCATTTTCACCTGGATAGTTAGAAAATTTAAGCAAAAAGTTATTTTTTTTCCCTAAGGCTTCTGTTTCACCTATATTTTGGGAAAGGTGCAGAGAATTTGGACTGCAGATGGTGATCAGCCTGTTTTTTGTGTTCAGGCCTGTATGAATAACTATTGTCCAATCAGTGATGGTATTCAATTTTTTTGTGGGCATGGCTTGGTGGCAGGGGAAAGATACTGTAAAACTCCAGTCAGAGGTGGTATTTACTGGTTCTCCGAACTACTAAAAATTTCCAGAACTGGTCAGAACCTGCTGAATACCATCTCTGTGTCCAATGCACCAATAAATAAGAAAAAATAAAAGTATGCTGGGAGCACATGGAAATTTGAAAATCTTGGTACCTGAATTCTGTCTAACACGTCTATTTAGAAAGATATTCCTCAAAATTTAGCAGCACTAACTCTGAGATAAGCGGGTATAACTATGCCAGTGAATTCTTTGAATTCTACCCTAATTACACTTATAAAATAGCTTGTGAATACTCAAAGCGGACAATAATTGACTTTTAGCTATGCTTGCTGGACAAAGGATAGGAGGACAAAAAGGAGGACATCTCTCTCTTTTTTCTGGATGTCTGATAGCCTTAATCCTAATCTTAATCCATAATCTTTTGGTTTGTCTTACTGCATTGTATCCTTTCTATCTGTATTTCATACCAATATCAGAAATTGGCTCAAGAAAGCAGGATGGTGGCTTAGATATGGAGCTCTTGCCTCACATCAGGAGGCATCGATCCTAAGTAATGGCAGATATTTCACTCTCGGTGTAAAGAGAAAATATCTGCTGTGAGCTCTACATAGACATCAGGAAGGGCACCTGGCCAGTAAACCCTCTGCTCCATTCAGTTGCTCTTCCTCCACCCTGATCCAAGGAATTACAGGGTTATTAAAAGAAAAAAACAGAAAATGGCTCAAGAAGGAAGGAGACAGGTTTCATAAATGCAGAAAAATACTTCTGCTTTCTCATTAGGTGTTAATGCCAGAGGTGTGATATCTTTCTTTTTATGTGTTAATATCTGGATTTGCAAATGTTACATTATATTGACTCTGATATGCTCAAAGTCATCAACAGGTAAACTCCCTAGGGGAATTGTAATTGAGACCCATACATACTTCTTGAAACCAACATAGTTGGTGCATCTGCTGATCCATGCTGCCTCATTACAGGACTAATTAACCTGAAAATGCATTTTGCTTTCCTAAACAGATGCTTCTTAGGCACACCCAACAATTCTCAGTTCTATTTAACTGGCAGATTAGAAGCCACTTTTTTCAACCTTTTAAAGGGGAAAAGTACAGACAGTCTCGCACTGCACACACATACACACAGAGAAAATATTCTAGCTGTGTTTAATGAAAAAGTTTTGAATTCTACCATTGGTTAAATAGCTTACTAAGACAGTAAAAATCCTTTTCCACAGGAAAAGAAATGCTTCCAATCCATGCATTGGAAGTTTTTATTAATTTTGTGAGTGTGTTTGTGTGCGTGTTTGCATAGCAGACAAGTGCATGTGTATGTGTGTGTATTCATTTCTTCTTTGAAAGAAAAGGAAAAATAATGTTCAGAAATGATTATTTATTTTAAGAAAGGGCTAAGCATTGAATTGAACACCTTCTCATGGAATCATATAGCAAGAGTCCAGGAACAAAGGGAATTATGATATGATTTCCTGACATTGAGTATATATTTTAGAAAAGGGTGAGGAACTGGGAAAACTAAATTCATGTTAAAAGTTTCAAAGCTAACATATTAATGTTTTTAAATCATTATTTTTAATGAGTTTATCAAAATATAAATTACACAAAAAATTGAAAATAAGAAAATAGAATTCTTTATTGGCTAAATTTGATTGGACACAAAGGAATTTGTCTTGGTGCAAATACTCCCAGTGTACATAAAAGAAAAGATACATTCGTCAAGAGTCAAGAATTATAAGGTACAACACTTAATAATAGTCATAGGGTGTAATAAGCAATCAAATCATACTAGGATTAATAATAACAAAGTAAGGGAGGAAAAGGGGAAAAAGTGTAGGATAAAAAGGGGAAAGCAATGTTCCTCAATCTTAACAAATGGGTGGACTTCAACTACCAGAATTTGCCAATTTGAGAAATACTATATTAAAGCCATGATGTAGAACCTACATTCCAACAGGTACCAACAGATGTATTCTATATTTTCTTTTTAGAAATATTTGTCTGTTCTTCTGTCTCTCCATTGTTTTTCCATCTTGAGAAAGCAGGACATTAGATGGCTATGATGCACACATTATCCATCTTCCATCCTACTTACAAGAAAGAGAGAGGTAAAGAGGGAAAGAGGGAGAGGGAGGGAGAGGAGAGGAAGAGAGAGAGAAACAGAGACAGAGAGAGAGATGACATTGTCACCCTACTTTTCTTTAAGTTTCCTCTCCATCTCTTACTGTTCTGCAGTAAAAGTTGAAGGAAGAGAATTGGTGAAATTGGACATCAGTCAGGAGACAGATTCTATTGATGAAGGTATCAGTAGAAACCATCAACCTTGAAGAGTTAGGATACCAGGAAAAAAAGATGAGAATCTCTTTAGTAACAAGTTCATTTTGCATTAGTGACTTATAATTAGCAATTAATAATTGTCCTTCCTCCAAGGAACTGATTATCCCATGATATTTTATATTATCCTTACAAAAACCTTATCAAAATTAGTAGCTGGTCCAGTTTGCTTCTTGCTTGTACAAGGAGTCAAGCGTCCCCTGTCCAAGGTTAGCTCTTTGTCTGCTACCCTGCCTTGATAATAAATCAGTCTAATATGTTGTGCTTTAAGAAAAGACAAACATGTAACAGATAGATGATCCAGCAGCTTCCTGGACTTATAGCAAGCAAAACTATATAAAATTATCCCTATAATTTAAATTATGTTTAATTTTATTTTAGTGATTTGATGACAAGACTAAGATTGCAATATGAAATCTCATTATCAAAGTTATTCCCTTAGGTAGGGAAAGATTGCCATTCTGTCTTCTGGGTAATTATTTAAAAGAAATTGGACAGATCATCATAATCCCTCGAGCTGTGTATTGGATGTCAATGAAGAATTTGATGTAAGTTACCTTTGTTTACATGGTTTGTCACTTCTAACCAAACAATGGCTTCTACTATGGCTGAATGAGCCTTATGGCACTGATCTTTAATGATTCAGTGATAAATATTTCACCTAGTGTACAGGAATGAGGTGCCATATGGGATTTAGGTTTCCTTTCTGTCTAGTATCCTTAGAATCCATATTTCAAACTGAATATCAACAAGATCATAAACCTGAATATCATTCTGAAAAATATAGTATTTCTGACACAGAATCGCAACTTACAAGGCCCTATTGTTACACATATATCCTACCTTACTGTTTAATGAAAGGAAATTCAGAAGATTATAAGAAAAAAAATCTATGGTTGGAATGCTTATAGCTGGATTAGGAAATTACCTCAAAACTGAAAGAGTACAATAAACAAAAAGAAAATATAAATTGGTATGATAGAGTATATGGTCGCACCTTCATAGATGCTTTCACATCTTCCTCTACAGCACACTCAAAGTAGATCTGTGATATGCACTAACAACTGTACACGTTTTATCATATAACTTTCCAAGAACCTTAAGTGGTTATTCCCTTGGCCAAAATACCAGTCCTCAAGCAAGCAAAAGCCCTCTTTCAATTAGCATGCACCACACTCTGATCTTTAAAGTGTTCACTGATCTATCTATTTATTTTAGCTGCTCCTTATTACTATGAGTTGAATATTTGTTCTGTGTTCTCTCAGTGCCACTAGACGGCATGGAGTTAAGATTGTTAATTATTAAGAGCTGCGGTGGCACAGTGATTAGAATGCAGTACTGCAGACCAATTCTGCTGATCATCAGCTGCCTGAAGTTTGGCAGTTCAGTTCTCAGGGGCTCAAGGTTGATTCAGCCTTCCATCCTTCCGAGGTTGGTAAAAGGGTCCAGATTGTTGGGGGGAAAATGCTGACTCTGTAAATTGCTTAGAGAGGGCTATAAAGCACTGTGAAGTGGTATATAGGTCTAAGTGTTATTGCTGTTATTGTTGAACAGTTGGAATTTGGGAAAGAGGTTTTGCTGTGGAAACTGGAGTGGAACCTATAAAATACTCCAAGATCAAAATGAAAGGAGAGGAAGCAAGGAATCAGGCTCCTCTAAGTAGGACAGTCCTTAGGAATGGTATTCCTTGGCATGTGAAGAAGTATAAAGTATATTCCCCTTTTATACTAATTCTTCTCTCACAGCCAAACTACTCACAGAATTGTTGTTACAGGAAAAATA
Source organism: Laticauda colubrina (assembly GCA_015471245.1). NCBI lineage: Eukaryota > Metazoa > Chordata > Lepidosauria > Squamata > Elapidae > Laticauda > Laticauda colubrina. The sequence continues at coordinate 22,339,542 of BLBF01000052.1, forward strand.
GAAACAATATATAAGCTGTTTTGAGCTCTTGTATAAAAAGTGGGATATAAATCAAATGAATGAATAAGTAACAAATCACTAGTATAAATTCATGATTAAATCAATTTAAATAAAATAAGTTTTATGATTATGTACTGTCTAGGTCCACCATTTGATCTTTCTGCTACTAGTTAATAGCATTTCCCTCCTATCTTGGTTGTTTGTCTGACTGCTTATTAAGATGACTAATAGACTGCAAAGAAGGAAACTAACATGTGCAACAACAAAAGAACCGAGCTATATAGCAACCCTTTCATGCAGTTTGTAATACCAAAAGAAATATAGTCAATGTCAGGGGCATATGCTCTGCAGAAAGACTCACTGCTTGATCAACTCATGTATAAGGGCAGTGGAGAGTGGGAGAGAGCACTGCTGTAGCCACCAATGGCTTATCAGCGGATAATTGCAAACTTGCTTATTTCTCCTTGAATGACAGATATTCATTTTAGCAAAATCTGTATATCACATTAGTACTTACCTAATGCAAAATGAATGGAAATAGAAGGTGGAAATTTGAAAATTTACACATAGAGAACATATTATCTTTTTCTTTCATTTTGGAAAGAAGCTGATGGAAATAGGTTTATAATACACTGCCAGAATTAAGCACGGGGTGGGGGAGAGGAGGAGGGAGAGAGAACAGGAAGAGATTACTGGTGGAGATCTCATCTGCACCTTACACTGACAGTCATTTCATGCCAGTATTGTGCTGTAACAGATATTTAGAAGATTTAGAATTACTCTATTGTCACGTTGAATATATTCTAATCGGCATATATTAAAATGATCATTGCATACAGCTCTCAAAGGGTCACCACCTACACTACATAAACATGACTAAAAAAATAAATACAAAATTATGCATATTACACATATTAGAGCCCAGACTAGGAAACTTGCTGGGGGGACAGAGCTGTCAGGACCACCAATCCATCATAATAAATTTTTCTCTGATTAAACCTTGATATGTCTGATGTTTAACCTCTGACCATGTCTTAAGTTCATTTGTATTTAATCAATATAACAATTTGTAACTAACCTCAGAGAGAAGTATGGGGTTCATCTACTTCATATTATATTTTCTCCCAGGGTGTCTGTGGGATGGGGAGCAGGAAGAGATGTCAACATCTGTAAAATGGCAGGCAGGCCTTTAACTGCAATGCTGCACCTGGCAACTTTCAGATTTTGACATATGCATACATATAACATAGGCAGAAAGCCCTGTCTTGAGTTCCTTATAAAAATAATAAAAATGGGATACAAATAAAATAAAATACTAAAATAAATATAAAATAATAAAGTACTGAAATAAAATAACAAACACAACACAACACAACACAAAACATAAATAAAATATAAAATAAAATAATAATAAATAATAAAATATCCTGGTGTACAATGGATCTGGAAGAGAGATTTTTCTTTATTTGATAGCATATATCTTGTATAGTGTTTTCAACAAGGCTGGTTGATTCCCGATTAGGAATCATCAAACCAGATTTTATTTTGTGGGATGCAAACTCTCCATTGGATCTATTGGAAATTTAATTCTTGAACCACTCAATTTATATAACATTTTATGTAACATTATATAATAATTTATATATACAGTACATTAGCTTTAGAACCTCTCCAGAACCTGGTGCTCAGTGTCAGAAGCAGACTTTCTATTCTTTTGAGAATAGGAAGTATATTCTTTATATATCAAAAAGAGAATATTCTTTTTGAGAATAGGAATCTCTTATTGAGATTTCCTATTGAAACTATGGTACATTGTATTATATCTTAACAGACCTACTATTGTACAACAGAAGTGCTAAATCGTTTCTGAAGCCAAAGGCCACATTTCACATAGCATGATTGATCTGTAATGTAAAGGTTCCCCTTGCACATACGTGCTAGTCATTTCCAGCTCTAGGGACGGTGGTCATCTTTGTTACAAAGCCAAAGAGCCAGTGGTGTCCGAAGACATCTCCATGGTCATATGACCAGCATGACTAAACACCAAAAGTGCACAGAATGCTGGTACCTTCCCACCAAAGTGGTCCCTATTTTTCTACTTGCATTTTTACATGCTTTCTGCTAGGTTGGCAGAAGCTGGGGCAAGTAACAGGAGCTCATTCCGTTACACAGTGCCAGGGATTCGAACTGCCAACTGCTGACCTTTCTGATCAACAAACTCAGTGTCTTAGCCACTGATCCACTGCATCCTATCTCCACTACAAATACAAAATAGAAACCTTCTTCCCCTTTCCCCCACCCACTAAAAATCCTGCAGCAGCAACAAAAATCAGTGTCAACAATGGTGGTAGATTATGGAAGTTTACACCTATTTATTGAAACACACTTCTAAAACATTTGTACAGTATTTTCTTGTTGAATAGATATTATGAGAAATGCAACTGCTAGACAAAAACTGAACTGTAATTACAGAAGTTTCAGAATCTTTATTTTTCATTATGAAATGTTTGGATCAATGACAATGTTTTCTAATCTATTACACTAGTTTATTTCTTGATATTAAACATTGAGGAAAAGCAGATAGTAAAGCCAAGTAATCTGAAACATCATACCAGGCTTATTTAAAACATTTCCAATTTATAAATGTAAAACAATTTTTCATTTAGCCTACAATCAATCATTTCCACATAACTCTTTTCATGCTCAATCACTTAAGACAAAAAACTCCCAAAATATAATGTACCAGCATTCTCCCAGCTTCAACACATATTCATAAATTATGCCTAAATTAATCACTCCTGAGCGGAATAGAATTTCTCCTTTCACATGAGGGATCAAGCTCACACTTGCTGTTCTTATTTCTAATTTTTCTACTTTCAGCTCAAATCCTGTTGAAATGCAACATACACATAGAGTTTAACCATACTGACAAGCAGAGTCATAATTACTTAAACAGAATATTATTGAAAGTCTTCAAACTGTACTCAAAGTATCTCACATAATGGAGTGTTACCAGATTTTATCAGCCCATTCTCCCTTGTGCATTATTTGGAAACAGAATACATGTGCATCTTCTTTGTTACACTACCTGCCCTATAGAACAGCATGGCCCTTAAGAATAGGATGGCCCAGAGGGTGGAGCTGGCATCATGACTATATGGCATCTGATCTCGGAGGTCTGAGATCGCAGCCAATATCTTTGCCCCTGGACAGTTCTGTTGGACCTAAACTGTCCCAAAGAGACAGTGAAAGTGAAGAGCACATCTTGCTGATCCCAGGATACCGCACAATCCCTGGTCGATTCGGGAAAAGCTCTTTTTGCCAGTGGCAAAGAGGCAGCCATTAAAGCTGCTGAAGTTGGGAAAGCTCTGGAACAGAAGAAATAGGAAGAGAAAGTGTGCCGGTTTGGTGAGAACCATTTTTTCTTATCTTAAGACTTGAAAGGACATCCTAAAACAACAAAGAAATCTGTAAAAGTGTTTGACAGAAATGATCTAGCAGCGATTTTAAACGGAAGGGTCAAAGTAAGGTGTTTTGTTTTTTTAGTATAGCTGGATTTTTGATCTTGCGCTTTGAAACGGGACTGGTTCTTTTATATATATATATATATAATTGCTTTTTTCTTCTCCTTTTTAATTTTGTGATTTTGTAATATTTCAGGCTAGAGGTTCCCTTTAGTTACTTAGTTATCTCTTTTTTAAAAAAAACATTTTCCCTTTTTTTGGTTAATTTTTAGTATATTTTGCTGAGAAAGGAGGGGGGAAAGTGAGAGTAAAAGAAACTGCGCAACACTGCCAACTAGAGGCTTGAAAACACCTCATTTTCTGTGACCAGACAAAGCTGAGAAGAACTGAGACTTTGTTTCAAGGACACTGCAACTTGATAAGATAGAGGGAAGAGCATGGGGGAGTGTTATTGCAGGTGCTCTTCTAGATTTTTATCAACAGTTGAAGTTTGGTGTTGAAGCTTATAGAAAGAAAGGTGATAAGTTTTTGGAGAATAGTTATAAAAAGAGCCTTGGACAATTAAACAAAGTGCAGTGTGTCTTTCACGAAGCTGTGATACTCCTTACTACCATTATTGGACTTCTTTTTTTTTTCCACTGACCTTTTTGGTGTTTGCTTTTGTCTTTTTTTTTTGGGGGGGGGGGAAGACCAACTTCCATGCTTATTTTTTATTTTAAAGGGAAAGCCTTAAGCCTTTTTTCTTCTCTCTTTTTTCTTTCTTTCTTTTTTTTGGTATCTTAGTTCTCTTTTTTTTACTCACCTTTTTGGTTTATTTCTATATTTTTTCTTCTTTTTCATTTGAGACCCTCTGACTGGATTAAGCTGTTGAAGAACCTGAAGAATTTTTTCTTTTACTTTTTCTTCCTTTTTTTCCCCTCATAAGCGCTTTTTGATTGGATTAAGATTTACAAGAACCTGAAGAAATTATATTTTTTTAATCTTTTTTTCTCTTTTTTCTTGCTTCCTTTTTATTTTCATTGTTATTATTATTAGCCAAAATAACTTTCATTCCAAAAGAGGAGGCCGATCCACTGTAAATCAAGAATTATAGACCTATTTATTAGGGTTGAAGAATGAATAACATTAAGAAATTAATGATTGTTGACGCTAGAAGGACATGATTTATTGTTGGGGTGGCATGCCTTTTTATGGTATAAAGGAACTAAAACACAAGGATATTTTAGAAGACATTATATACGGGAGTCTTTGTGGTTAAATTGGGAGAAGATTAAAAGACAATGTTATCTGAAAATACCAGTCTGGTTATCAACTATTGAAGCATTTTCTTATCCTATAATATATAAGAAGGAACAAACAGTTAGATATGCTGAAATACTGAATGAAAAGGGTGAACTTAAATCTATTTAAAAACTAGAGGAACAAGGTATAAAGATGTACTAGTTTTCATATGCGCAAATACAATCAAGGTATGTTGAAGATTCTAAAACAGAAGGTTTTTATGATAAACTGACTGATCTAGATAAGATTTTGACAGGTACTGATGAAAAGGTGATTAAAAATTGTATGGATATTTACTAGAAATTAAATTAGAAGAAGAACAAGTTAAAGAAACTATGATTGCTTGGGGGAAGAATTTTGGATATGGGATTGATTTAGAGAAATGGCAAAAGTTGTGGTCTGAAAAATATAAAATGACAATGTCAAAAGCATATAAAGAAAATTTGTATGTTTTACAGGTGGCATTTTCCCCCAACAAGAATAGCAGGAATGTTCAAGAACAAATCTGAAAAATATTGGAAATGTCATTAAATACTTGGCTCATATTACCATATGTGGTGGACTTGTGCGGATGCTAAAAAATATTGGACTAAAATCCACACATGGTTGGAAAAAATGACAAAAAAACATATAGATTTGAAACCAGAGATATTTTTATTGGGAATCTTAAGCCCATGTCACACTGAACCAACGGATGCAAAGAGGATGTAAAACGGACAAAAAACCTTGCCATCCGTTGGTTAACGCGATGTATCTGTTATGTACTCACTGCCTCCATTTTGCTTCCTCTCTATCCGTCCAGCATCCTTTATGGACGTTTCATCCGCTCCAAAAGTTTTGGGCTACCTAAAACTTTTGCATGGAAAATGTATCCAATTCCTCTGTTCTGCATCCATTATGCATCCGCTGCGCATCCGTTACGCATCCATTATCATCCGCTATGTCTGCTTGGCGTCCGCTGCGCATCCGCGCAACTCACATCCGCCCGGACGCAGGGAGAAAGCGGAACGGATGTGGAACAGATGCAGAACGGATGCAGAATGGATGCAGCATGGAAACAAAGCGTTTAAAGCAGAAAAAACGTTCGCAGAGGGGATCTATCTCGGATATTAAGGATGTCTAGAGGATGCCTAGAGGATGCCTAGAGGATGCAAAGGGACACCTATACTGCCTATAAAAAGGGAGAGCAACTCGTCTGCTTCTCACTTTCAGACCAGCAGCCTACCTGTGCAGACCTCTGCAGCCTTCATCTGACTCTTCCTCTTCCACAGCATCCAGTCATGTCCACCGTGGATCGTACCACAGTCCTTTTGGCAGCCAACATCCTTCTGCAACAGTACGAAGCCATCTACAGGCTCTGTGAACTATACTATGGGAAGAAAAAGAGGCGGCCAAGAAGCGTCTGGGTCCGAAAATGGATCGGGACAAGAGCAGAGTACGGACTGTACAACAAGCTGATGGTGGAGCTCAGGAACGAAGACATTCAGGCGTTCCAGAACTTCATGAGGATGCCTCCAGCCATGTTTGACGAAGTTGTGCAGCGCCTGACACCCAGGTTGACCAAGGCAAACACCAAATTCTGGCCCAGCCTGGAACCTGGGCTCAAGGTAGCACTCACTATGCACCACCTTGCCTCAGGGACCACCTACAAAAGCATGCAGTATGGCTGGAGGGTGCCACACAACACCATCAGCATTGTGGTCAGAGAAGTGGTGCAGGCCATCATCGAAGAATACAAGGAGGAGCTCCTCCAGTGCCCCTCCACTTAAGAAGGATGGAAGAAAGTTGCAGAGCAGTGGTATCAGAGGTGGAACTTCCCCCACACCGTTGGAGCCATCGATGGCAAGCACGTGGCCTGCAAAGCTCCAGCCAAGTCGGGCTCCACTTATTTCAACTACAAGGGCTTCTTCAGCATCATCCTCTTCGCCATGGTCGATGCTGACTACAAGTTCATGTACATCAGTGCTTCAGGCTACGGCTCATCTTCAGATACCCAGGTATACAACGCCAGTCACCTCAAGGAGGGGCTGGAAGGCAACCTCATTGTGAGCTTCCCAGATCCAGACCCCCTGCCCAACGACACGCAAGATGTGCCCTACTTCATCGTGGGGGATGACGCCTTCTCCCGCAGAACCTACCTCATGAAGCCATACCCTTCCAGACTCCTCACCCGTGAAGAGAGAATCTTCAACTACAGGCTGTCCAGAGCATGGCGGGTGGTGGAGAACGCCTTTGGCATCCTGGCCAACAGGTTCCAGGTACTTCTCACCACCATGCAGCATCACCCAGAGACTGTGAGGAGGATCGTGGAAGCTTGCTGCATCCTGCACAATCTCATGCACACCCGCTACCCAGTTTTGCAGAACAGGCTCGTGGACCAGCCAATGGGGTCATGGAGCCTGGGGAATGGAGGCAAGGGCGAAACCTGATCGACGCTCAGGATGTGCAAGGCCACAACAGAGCCTCACGGGAAGGGAAGAAGCAGTGCAACCTCCAGAAACACTGGTGCAACTCCCCAGCTGGAGCGGTGGAGTGGCAAGACAGGATGGTATATGCTTAATGGATGCTTCCTTCAGCCTTTCTCATCACACGGATGAGATTGGGCCATGTATGTTGGGTGGGCCTACAATAAACAGGGCGTTTAATAAAGAGTTGTGTTTATGTTGACATGTGTGGATGATTGATTACATTATTATTGATAATAAAGGGCCATAGGTGTGGCACCTGGGAGGGTGGACCATACAGTCCAACTATGCTTGCACAGGAGGTTTATCTATCCCACAGCTATTAGCCATTCCAAAGGTATCCTTGCTCATTCCACAGGTATCCCTGCCTACCCCACTGCTATCTTTACCCATCCCACAAGCATGCAAAGCCTTAAGCCAATTCTAAAAGTTTCCACCAAGACTTTATTAAAAAAAAGAAATGAAGCAAGTGTGTGAATCAAAGATAAACTTTATTGAACAACAAGCTGTAAAAAAAAAATGACCCAAGTCAAGTGTCCAAATAAAGTCCACAGGTAGCCAGCTAGCCGGTCTCTTGCACTCTTCTTGGTCACTCGGAGGTGTGCCCAGTCTCAGGGGTGAAGGGTCCAGGTGCTGTGGTGGTGGGTGGTGCTGGAGTGCCTGGCCTCGAGAGGACAACAGGGGACGGTGTGTTTAGAAAGGTCTTGGACAGCTGGCTCAGACCTGTGATGCTGCGAGGTCCTTCCTCCATGCCATGGGGTGTCAGCCTCAGTACTGATGACAGATGTACTGAGGCCGGGCTTGGCTGTGGGGTGGAGGAAGGAGTAGTGTAGTGGGGCTGTCTGCTCTGCAGCTGGGTGAGGACTGGCGTGGGTGGCATCGCTGTCGTCGGTGACATCATTGTCGTGGGTGGCATCAGTGGCATCAGTGGAACCGGTGGCAACGGTGTTGTCTGATGACTCTGTGCCTGGACTGAGAAGGGCTGCTGCCTGTGCTGCTGGACCTCCTGGTAGCCGTAGCCCTGGTAGGTGAGGGCCTGTGGGAAGCCTTGGAATGGGAGGGACATCACCTGGGGTGGAGGAGCAGGCCTGGACTGGGTGGGAGCAGGTTCCTCTGGGTCTGGAGGGTTGTGAAGCAGCTTGGTGATCCGGTCCTTCACCACCTGGTACTGTGGATCCACCATTTCCTTGAGGGTCTGGTTGACATAGGTGAGGAAGGGCTTGCGGTTGGAGGATAAGGAGTCGGTGTGGACCAGCTGAGAGAGGAGATCTATGCTGGTGCGGATGGTGTCCCTGATCTCCAGCAGGACAGTGTGGATCTGCCCCTCCAGCTGTCCGGCTCTCTGCCTTTCTGCGGAGGCAGAGCTGGGGGGGGTGGATGCGGCTAGGAGTGTGGTGGACTCAATGTCTCCTTTCTCCCACCACACCAGGGAGTCCTCTGGTCAGTCCACCACGCTTACCACACCTGTCTGCGGGTTCTCCGCCATGGCACGCTCCACAGAAACCTGCCTAGAGACAGGGACTGACTCTCGGCCGGAAGAGGACTGGGTGGCAGCAGGCTGCCTGAGAGAGAGGGTAGTGAGAGGGGCTGCTGGTACTCCTCGGTGGCAGATCTCACCCTCCAGGAAGCTGCACCTGGCCATGACGTAGGTCTCTCTGTCTGTCAGCTTCACAGTGGCCTGGCCAGATTTCTTCAGGTGCAGCTTCTCGTACCAGGTGTGCATATGTTTCCACCAGCCGAGGAGCACCTCCGAAGTGTAACCCATACTCTCCGCCCTCTCTCTCCAAGCAGCCTGCTTCCGCTTGGTGTCCCTGTACAGCCGGTGTCCCTTCCGCCACAGATAGTCGTTCTCTCTCAGCCACTCCAGCATCTCATCCTCGTGCGTCTCCGCAATGGAGTATTGCCTCCTCTCCCATCCCCTCATACGCCTCTTCCTCCCTTTGGCAGGACCAGATGGGCCCTCATCAGAGGGGCTCCCAGGTAGTAGGGCCTGGTCCTCTACACCACCAGCAGCAGCAGCACCAGCAGGATCATCATCATCATCATAATCATCATCCTCACCAGCAGGATCATAATCAGCATCATCATCCTCATCAGCAAGATCATAATCAGTATCATCATCATCAGCAGCAGCAGCAGCAGCAGCAGGACCAGGATCAGAAGCAGTAGAGTAAGCACCAGCAGGGCCAGCAAGTCCAGGAGCACCAGCAGGACCAGGAGCATGACCAGGATGAGCAGGACGAGCAAGACCAGGAGCACGAGCAGGATGAGCAAGTCCAGGAGCACGAGCAGGTCAAGCAGGTCGAGCAGGACCAGGAGCAGCTTCAACAGAGTAAGCAACAGCAGAAGCCCCAGCACCAGCAGAAGCACCACCGCCAGGAGCAGCTTCAGCAGAAGCACCAGCACCAGCAGAGTCAGGGGCAGGGGGCGGGAAGTTGGCCCTGTCCCTCTTGCCAGGGATGGCGGCAGGTTGCTGATGGCTGGGAGGTTGGCAGGCAACAAGGCTGGCAGGAAGGCTGGCAGAAAGCCTGGCAGGAAGGCTGGCAGAAAGCCTGGCAGGAAGGCAGGCAGGCAGGAAGGCACCAAGGCTGGCTGGAAGGCAGGCTGGCAGGGCAGGCAAGGAACTCGAAGTGTCCAGCAGCAGGTCTTTCCTCGGAATGCTGGCCACGTGCGAGCTGCTTCCCTTTATATCCGGGGGGCTTACGTAATACTTCCCCCCCGCATGTGCAATTAACGCTCGGCATCCGTTCTGCTTCCGCTGTGCATCCGCTAGGCTTCCGCTGTGCATCCGCTTTATCCGCTGTGCATCCGCTGTGCATCCGCTTCATCCGTTCTGCGTCCGCTCTGCATCCGCTGTATCCATTCCACGTCCGCTTCGCTGAGGCCCCCCGGAAGCCCTGCGGTTGCGCCATCCGGTCCCATCCGCTTCCATCTGCTGGGTTTCTGTTCCGCATCCACTTTCCATCCGCCCTGCGTCCTCCCCGCGTCCGTGTTATCCACTCCGGTTATGCAAATTTTTGCCCCTTTTGAGAGCGGATAATAATGGATGGAAAATTTTGCTCATCCGTTGTATCCGTTTTGCATCCGTTGGCCAGTGTGACATGGGCTTTACATGAAACATATGGCAAAGATTTGAAATATTTGATTGTAAATGTGTTAACAGCAGCTAGGATTGTATTTGCTAAAAACTGGAAAAATGAGAAAACACCATCGCAGGAGGAAATAATTAAGAAAATATTGGAATGTGCTGAAATGAGTAGATTGATATTTGAAATTAGAGAGCAAGAGGATAAACAATTTTATGAAATTTGGGATCTTTTTTACCAATGGTTAGATAATAAAATACAGTAATGTAATATGTTGATTTTTAGAAAATAAGAAATATATTAAGATGTATTTTTTCATATTTACAAAATGATTTTAGCATAGATTTGGGATGATAATATGAAGTGTTATAAAATAAATTAAGTAAACCATAGTTACCTCGTAAAATATGAATGAATAAAATTATAGTCAAATGTTGAATTGATAATGATACTAAGGTACTTAATTTTTTGATTGATAATATGAATTCTTATGCAATCTAATTGTAATAGAAGACTAAGAAATGGATGCACAAAATAATTTGTAAACCAACCGACACACTGTTTGTATACATATGGAAGAAAGTTTGATGTTTTTATGTTTTGTTTGTTTATGTTTGTTGGTTTTTTTAAAAAAAAAACCAATAAAACTTGGGGAAAAAAAGAATAGGATGGCCCTAATCTTGCTGGCTTTTGAAGATCAAGCTACACCTTTGGGCATTGCACAGGACAGTGGGTGAGATTGTGCTGTATGTCTTATGTTGTATTTTTTGCCATTGCGGTCTCTGCCGATCAGGATGTACAGGAAGGGTAGCAAATTATTGTTATCTTCTTCTCTAGTAAACTGGACTCCTTTAAAATGTTATTGAGGGTTCTGTGGTGTTCTCTAATGTTCCCTTTTTTATTATGGTGGAAGGTAATGTTTATTACCTTGGCATATGTTCTTTCTTTATTTTTTAAATTTAATTTAATTTGATTTGTTTGTTTTTAATTATTGCGAGATCCTTCAACTCCTTCCCTCAAAATGATGCTATAGAGAACAACTAGACACAAGAACAGTTTTTTCTGGAACACCATCATTCTACTAAACAAATAATTCCCTCAATACTGTCCAACTATTTACAAAGTCTGCACTACTATTACTATAAATCTTCTCATCACTCCTTACTGCCATCCCCTCCTGCTTGTGACTGTATGACTGTAACTTTGTCGCTTGTATCCTTACGATTTATATGGACTGTTTCCTAGTATGATTTGACTGCTTATTGTACCCTATGACTATTGTTAAGTGTTGTACCTTATGATTCTGGAATCTTGACGAATGTATCTTTTCTTTTATGTATACAGAGAACATCTGCATCAAGACAAATTCCTTGTGTCACACTTGGCCAATAAAATTATTCTATTCTATTCTATTCTATTCTATTCTATTCTATTCTATTCTATTCTATTCTATCCTATCCTATCCTATTCCCATACATATGTGAGTGGCTGAATGAATGAATGAATGAATAAATGCTACTTGCTTCTCTTTTCTATGACTTAAAACAGGGGAAGGGAAATGAATGAATGAATGGCTCTTACTTCTCTTTTTTATGACTTGGAGCATAGGAAGGGAGAAAGTTATCAATTCCTTTCACTTAGCTCGCACAGATGAGCTGTAAGTAAGAATGATGTTTGTTTCTTCTCTTTTCTTTTCCCTACAATCTGAGGGAAAACTTAAAACTTAAAAGAAAGTTTCTTATTAACTTTTTTTTTTCATTTTTCAAAATGAGCTTAAAAAATACAGCAGTGTAAAAAACCATGCTGAAATCTTGTCAATACTATGGAACTGGAATAAACCCGTGGTGTTTAGATTTAGGGAGGGTATTTACATATCCCAGTAACTTTTTTAAAATAGCATTTTAATTTATTTTTTCTCCCCCTCTCTTTCTCTCTTTTTAAAAAAAATTAAACAGCATTCCACATGAGTGTAATCCTCAGAGAGATTTAGATATTCATTAAGCCATGGAGCCTTTTACAGTGAAAAGAAGTGGGAGCTTGAAGAAAGGTATGATGCTTGATGAGATTTCATAAAGAGGATTAAGTTCTACCATGCCATTTAAAAAAAATATTTCTAACAAAGGCTTTTCTATTGTTCAGGACTGCAGTGAAAGGCAAGATGAGAAAAACACAGCTCAGGAAGTATAAAAAACTAGCAAGGTGGCCTTGAATCAAATATTCAAAAACCACAATGTAAAGAAAGAGAACAGAAGAATTGGGACAATATTAAGAAAAAATGCAGGACAAGGTAGTATTTCATCTGCCTTGAAGAGCTGACAAGAAGAGACAATTTAGACGGCAAGCCTATTTTCATTCATATAAGATTTTAATGAGAGTCCAATAGATCCCAAAAGGTGAGTTATTATATCCTCTGTTTCTGAAGTTCCAGAAATTCCACATGTTAATTTGCATGGTATCATAATCACACTAACCTAATTAGTTGATTTTATTGAAGATAAAATGCAGAAAATCAAATATATGCTTTGAGAAACTCCCCCAAACCTCAACAAATAAAAAGACATGATAAAGTATAATAAAAATAGGGAAATACTTTATAATAAGCAGAAATATCATTCTAAACTTTACCTGCTGAAAAACATTTTGTTGGATTATTTTCATAATATGGTATGCAAACAGAAGTGCACTAAATGGTACTTTTTCCTTTCACTGCATTTATGTTGTAGGGGAGAAGTAAACAAACGATAACAAAATCTTACACAAGGTCATTCATCAACTATCATAGATATCTAAAATAAACATGTGAAGCTAAATACTAAAGGATTAGGAAATGGCCCAAATAAGCTTTCTTTGCATACATAAACCTGAAAAAGCTGAAGAAGACAAACACAGAAAAAGAAGTGTGAAATGAACAACATCTCGCACTAATTCTCAAGCCAAAAAACTAATGCAAATGTGATCAGATCATGATCTTCCTGACTAGCAAAAGCGGAAACTAAATGCCTTCCTATTGTCAAAGGAAAAGACTCCCAGACAAATTCATACTGGGTGCCACTGCCTTTGTTACCCGCATTATTTATTTATTCTTTTGTTTGTCTCTTTCTGTGAATGACACACACACACACACACACACACACAACCCTGGAGTATGCAATTAAAATATTTTGCCTCCGAAAAACATTAATTTTTACTCTAAACAATTACATAGCAATATTTTGATGCTTTGGGAATTTATTTTATCTCATTCCTATTTTATGAAACATTTATTTTTCCCTTAAGCCAAATCTGTAAATCATTTGCAGAGGTCACTTTGACACATATAATTACATAATTTAAAATAACACTTCAAATGCCTGCAGGTTATTCAAAGTATAATTGATTTGAAGAGGCATCGGATAGCAATTCTGTCTGTTTCAAAATTTCTGAAAATCCTCAAAAGCACAAGCAGGGATTTTTTTGTTGTTGTTTCAACATAATGAATTCTAATCTGTCTAACTGTGGAAATATATATCTATGTAATTTTGTACAGTTATATTTCATTATATTACTGTATTTATTGTCTAGAAAGTCTGTTGTCTAGAAAGCCTATTATTGTTCTCTTTTATTATCTGTCTATAAGTTATGGAATAACTTAGAATGCAGGAAAAGAAATAAGCAATTATTCAGAAATTTTCATTTCTGGACTTTGCAGCATACATATATCAGGGACAGCTTTTATTTGAAGATCCTCTCTTCACGGGTGAGGAATCTGGAGGTGTAGGCTTCATAAGCTAGGTTGTGAGGGAGAAGGCGTCATCCCCCACGATGAAATAGGGCACATCTTGTGTGTTGTTGGGTAGGGGTTCTGGATCTGGGAAGCCCGTGATGAGGTTGCGTTCCAGCCTACCCTTGGAGTCACTTGTGTTGTATACCTGGGCATCTGAAGCTGACCCGTTGCCTGAAGCATCGATGTACATGAACTTGTAGTCAGCAAGTGCCATACTGCATGCTGCTGCAGGTGGTCCCTGAGGCCAGGTGGCGCAGAGTGAGTGTCTTCGTTCCTGAGCTCCACCATCAGCTTGTTGTACAGTCCATCCTCTGCTCTTCTGGCGAACCATCTTCGTACCCAGACGCTTCTTGGCCGCTCCTTTTTCTTCCCGTAGTAGAGTTCACAGAGCCTGTAGATGGCTTCGCACTGTTGCAGAAGGATGGTGGCTGCCAAAAGGACTGTGTTACGATCCACGGTGGACATGACTGGATGCTGTGGAAGAGGAAGAGTCAAATGAAGGCTGCAGAGGTCTGCAGCAGGGCTGCTGGTCTGAAAGTGAGATCCAGATGTGTTGCTCCCCCTTTTTATAGGCAGTATAGGTGTCCCTTTGCATCCTCTAGGCATCCTCTAGACATCCTTAATATCTGAGATAGGTCCCCTCTGCAAAGGTTTTTTCCATTTTAAATGCTTTGTTTCCGTGCTGCATCTGCTAGGCATCCGTTCTGCATCCGTTCCGCATCCGTTCCGCATCCGTTCCGCTTCCTCCCTGCGTCCGAGCGGATGCGAGTTGCGTGGATGCAGAACGGATGCCTAGCGGATATAGCGGATGTGTAACGGATGCAGAACGGATGCGTAGTGGATGCGTAGCGGATGCAGAACGGACGCATTGGATACATTTTCCGCGCAAAAGTTTTGAGCAGCTGAAAACTTTCTGAGCGGATGAAATGTCAATAAACAGATGCTGGACGGATAGAGAGGAAGCAAAATGGAGGCAGTGAGTACATCGCGTTAACCAACGGATGGCAGGCTTTTTTGTCCGTTTTACATCCTCTTTGCATCCGTTGGTGCAGTATGACAGGGGCTTTAAAAAAACAAATATATATATATATATATATATATATATATATATATATATATATATATGTTTTCTTAGGCTTTCGCGGGTACTTACATGTGTGCTGTTTAGCTTCCTTCAGGTATTATCCCTCGTCATTGTAGTTCTGTTAAAGTTGTAGCAACGTTTCAGCAGAATCTCATCTGCCATCCTCAGGCTTCTGTATAGAGTTAGTTCCTGGTTGCAAATTTGAGGCTGGTCCATTCTGATTGGCTGGGAGCCTGGATCTGTGTTCATTGGACTTGGAGTTTGATTGATTGGTGTTTCTGGTTTCTTCTGTCTGTTTTGTGACTTTGATTGACTGGCAACACTCTGTTCTTGTGTTGGAGGCTTTCAGTGCAGCTTGGCTCTGTGTGAAGGGATGGCTGCTCTTCATTAGCAAGCTGGGTTTCACCTGGGTGCCTGGTGGGGAGGTGTTTGGGTTGGAGCTATCAGAGGGAGTCTGTTTTTGCCCAGGTGTTTGCCTGGCTTGTGGCATGGAGATCTTTCTATTTGTGTGTGTGTGTGTGTGTGTGTGTGTGTGTGTGTGTGTGTGCGCTGTTCAGCTTCCTTCGGGTATTATCCCACGTCATTGTAGTGCTTTTAAAGCTTTTAAAACTTTAAAAGCACTATAATGACGTGGGATAATACCCGAAGGAAGCTGAACAGCACACATGTAAGTACCCGCGAAAGCTTATATATATGTATGTGTGTGTGTGTGTGTGTGTGTGCTGTTCAGCTTCCTTCGGGTATTATCCCACGTCATTGTCGTGCTTTTAAAGTTGTAGCAATGTTTCAGCAGAATCTCATCTGCCATCATCAGGCTTCTGTATGGATGTGGGTCTCACAGCCTTTGGTTTTAAATTTGAGGCTGGCCTATCCTGATTGGTTGGGAGTCTTGGTCTGTGTTTATTGGACTTGGAGTTTGATTGATTGGTGTTTCTGGTTTCTTCTGTCTGTTTTGTGGCTTTGATTGGCTGGTAACACTCTGTTCCTGTGTTGGAGGCTTTCAGTGCAGCTTGATAACTATATATACATATACATATATATACATATATATACATATATATATGTGCTGTTCAGCACTACAATGTGCTACAACACTAAAAGCACTACAATGACGTGGGATAATACCCGAAGGAAGCTGAACAGCACAATGTAAGTACCCGCAAAAAATTAAAAAAAGAAACAAACAAATATATATATATATATATATATATATATATATATATATATATATATATATTGTATACATGTTTACATATACACATACATACATATATATATATTGTAGATTTTCACGGGTACAGGTATACAGGTTGTGGTTTGTTCGAGTCTTTTCCCATGTAAGATTGAGACAATCTTTTGAAATGTCGCCAAAGAAGTGATGCCTACATGCTTCCAACTCAAATTCCATTCAAAAACCTCAGCCACTGAAAGCTTCCTGAAAAAAATGGAATTTGCTCTAATCAGAAACGAACTCCACAATAAAAGATTCCTATTAGACCAAACCAACAGGAACCTACTTACTCTCCACCTCAAACTCAGCAACAAAATCCAAACAACTAGCCCTCTGGAGAGCTGAAACAGAAACCTCCCACAAGACAGACACACACTAGCAAACTTCACAGACTAGAGAAACACCAGAAGCCACCACCACCCCAACAATGCATGAAACAAACAGTGCACAACATATCAGGACAGAACCCTCACCAGAGCAGAAACCAATGTCCTTTCAAAGGGATTCAACTTTGCAGTCGCCCCAAACGCATCCCCACCAAAAAATTATATGTGGAGTTGAAGCTAGCCTAACCAAAATTAACCCAGATGTAGCCAATAAAATCAGACTTGAAGTCACCAATGTCCTCTGCTCCAACAGTCCATCCAGAAGCAATTTACACAGAGAAGAACAAAAAGCACTCACCAGCTTGAGGAAAGACAACAGCATAATCATACTCCCAGCAAAGGCAACGTCACAGTCGTGATGAACACATCAGACTACCAATCCAAACTATCCAACCTACTCCAAGACCCCATTTACAAACTTCTAAATCCTGACCCCACCACCTACCTGGAAAAAACCCACCAAATCCAAAATAAAAGCCTCCCCCATCAGTGAAGAGATCCAGCAAAGAATCATCTCCAGAGAAAAATCATCCAGATGCCCTAAACTCTATGGCCTCCCCAAGATACACAAAGAAGGAACACCACTTAGACCCATAGTCAGCTCCATAAACTCACCTTTACAGAATCTTGCCAAATTTCTTGCCAAACAACTCCAGCCCTACATAGAATCCATCACCTCACACGTACAAAACTCTTTCCACTTCATAGAAACAATCAAGAAATAAAACCTACAACCTGGTGACCTACTCATGACCTTCAATGTCATATCCCTCTATACCCAAGTACCTATTAAAAAAGCCTTGATAGCCATCCAAAACAAATACAACCCCCCGAAGCATATCCTAGATCTGACCAACCATTGCCTAACTAACACAAACTTCATCCACAATGGACAAAGATACAACGGATAGAAGGAGCACCTATGGGATCAGCCCTCTCACCCACCATCGCTAATCTATACATGGAATACTTTGAAACCAATGCTCTGGACAAATCTGAACACAAACCCAAACTCTGGCTCAGATATATGGATGACACTTTTGTAATTTGACGACACGGGAAAGAAAAACTGGACAACTTCCTCACACACTCAACAGCCTACACCCCAAAATACAATCCACCATGGAAACAGAAGCCAACAACCAACTTCCTTTCCTGGACACCTTAATTTACAAAAAACCCAATGGCTCCCTAGGATACACCATTCACTGGAAGAAAACACACACCAACCACTACTTACATGTACAATCCCATCACCACCCTGCACAGATCAACTCCAAAGCCAAGACTCTCATCTCCAGAACCAAACGCCTAGCTGACAAAGACTACCGGAGAACAGAAATACACACCCTCACGAACATATTAACTTCCAATGGATAGAAAGATATAAACCAGGAAAGACATTTTCATACTGTCTCTTTAAGGAAATGCAAGAGCATGAAATTGCGTGTGGTTTCTCAAATGGCCATAAGATGGAGCCAGAAACTTGGATTGTTTAGTCTTAGTCTGAGTCTCAGAAGAGAGCGTGAGTGTATTTCTGTTTCCTTCTGTTGGAAAGTATTGCCGTTGTTCCATTTTTCCTAATTGACTGATATTTCTGGATTTAATGTAAGTCTGATACTGAACTGTTTTTGACACTGGAATTTGATATTTGGATTATCCCTGAATTGAAAAAGTGACTGATTTTCCTGTGAATGACTTTTGGATTGCTTATTTTGGACTTTGCTAAAACCTTTCTGGAGGTAAAAACCTACATTTACTGTACAGTGTATCTGTGTGCTCTATGTGTATTATTCAAACACTATTCTCTATATGTCTCCCTGTATACGCTCATTCTCCTTGAGGGAATTACCTCAACACTGGTTATGGGCACAGGCCATACCAGGCTCAGATAACTTAGAGTTAGTATGAATGCACAGTACTGTATACAGACAGCTGTTTCCTGTTTAATTGTGGTTTATTACCCTGATAAAGATGGCACAAGTCACTTCAACATGTCTATCACTGATAACCCAGTTGGATGGAACAAACTATGTTTCCTGGTCTATGAAGTGCAGTCTACTTCTGCATAGAGAAGGTTTATGGAATGCAGTTCAAGATCCATCAGATGTAAATGCTTGGGATCCAGAAAATGAGGATGATGTCAAGAAGTTTACTGACTTTAAACAGAACAACAAATGACCTCTTTGTATAATTGGACTAACACTGAGTGACCAGCAACTAGTCCATATTCATGGAGAAGAGTCTGCTGCTAGAGTCTGCTCCCAAATTCTCTTGGGAGAATTTGAAGAGGATTTGTTTGTGACAGTGTAGGTGCACACATACATCTTACACATAAACTGTTTAGAGCACGTCTTCTGAAAGGTGGAGATATGTTAGCTCATTTAAACTTCATGAAAAGAACTTTTCAAGGGCTACATGAAAAAGAACTGATATTTTCAGAGCTGCATCAAGTTTATATCATTCTTTCCTCATTGGATGAAAGTCATGATGATTATGTATCTTCACTGGAAGTACTGCCAAGAGATAAACTGACATTGACTGACATAACTGGAAGATTGTTAGAAGAAGCAAGAAGATGTCTGGACAGGGACCAACTGAGAAAGGAACAACCACAAAAAGATTTGTCTTCAACTGCCTATACTGTTGGGAAATGTTTTTCTTGTGAGGCTAGAGGACATATAGCTAGATTCTGTAAGAAGGGAAAACAACAGAATACTAGTAAACACCAGAAGACTCAGAAGAATGTTAGTTTAGCTATGTCTAGCAATTCAACTGTAAACCATGATTTGTGGGTTGTTGATAGTGGAGCATTGCAATGCATTACTAAAGATAGAAAGAGATTTGTCCATGAGTAAGCAACATGTATCATTGGCAAATGGATGGAAGATGAAGGCTTCTGGTAAAGATTCTGTATATTGTTCTTGTATAAACTAACCTTTAATAAAGTTATATGTACCTAAACTGAAATTTAATTTGCTATCAGTGAGGGCTTTAGTTAATATTGGTTTTGTAATAACCTTTAGGGGAGATAACTGTATAACAGAGAAAGAGGGTAAAAGTGTTACTGCTACTTTAAAGAATGATTTATATGTAATACATGATGATCAGTTGAAGATGGCTAACTCAGTTTATAACAATGTTAAGCCACATGATGAATGTATACATTTACTACATAGACATCTAGGGCACATTAATTTCAAAATGCTCAAACAAACTGTTGAATTGTCAAAGGGAGTAAAATTGAAACCGTGGAACAAGCATTTACACTGCAATGCTTGTAGTCAAGAGAAGAGCAAGGTTACTCCAGCAAACAGACTTAATGGGTTTAAGACCAAAGAACCTTTAAAGGTTGTTTTTGCTGACATAATTGGTCCTAAGAAACCAAGTTTAGGAGGTGCCTGCTATATTTTGAGCATTATGGACCATTACTCAAGGTATGGTTTCTGCTATCTTATGAAAAACAAAACAGAAACATTCCAACATTTCTTTAACTGGCTAAGGTTTGCTGAGAGAAAAATGAAAAGTAAAGTAATTATTTTAGTAACTAATAATGGGATTGAATTTGTTAACAAAAGATTCCAAACTATGTTGAAATTGGCTGTTGTTGAGCATAAATGTTCTGCACCTTACAGACCACAACATAATTCATTTGTAGAACGAAGAGGGCAAACATTACAAGCCATGGCTTGCACGATGTTATCTGATTCAGGTTTACCTGAAACACTGTGGGGTGAAGCCATAATGTGTGGTAACCATGTTTTGAACAATGTAGTTAATACAACAACTGGAGAATTGCCATTCACTCAGTGGCATGGCAGAAAACCAAATTTAAGTTATCTACACATATTTGGAACTCCAGCATGGGTGCATATTCCCTCACAAGTAAGACTGAAAGAGCAACATAGAGCTAAGAAGTTATTTTTTGTGGGTTATGAAGCCAACCATAGATCGTTCAGATTCTGGGATCAAGGCACAGCTCATGTTTATTGTAGTGCTAATGCAAAATTTATTGAGCACGTTGGGTGGGATAAACTGGAACAGGAATCCAGCAATGATATTATTGACACCCAAATAGTTCCTAAAGAACAAATCAGTAAACAACAAATAGCCATTAAAGAGAAAGAACAGGAGGAAGTAGTAGAACAGGAAGAAATAGAAGAACAGGAGCAGATGGCACAGGAAAGTCCACCAGTACGCCCTGTATTACTGAGACATTCAACCCGAGTAACACGACCACCTCATAGATATCAGGCTAGTGTTGCATGGCAAGTGAATACAGTTCCAAGTAACTATAATGAACTAAAATTGTATCCTGCTAAGGATCAGGCTGCTTGGCAGAAAGCAATGGATGAGGAACTGGAATCATTAAAAAGACTTGAGATATATGAAAATGTTAAGTTACCACCAGTTAAACATGCCATAGGATGTAAATGGATATATAAACTGAAGACAAGTGTATATGGAACTGTTACCCATAAAACCAGGTTAGTAGCACAAGGGTTTAATCAGACAGCAAATGACTATGATGAGGTGTTTGCACCTAGTCTGAAGGCTATTACATTTAGGGCAGCATTAGTGTGGGCAGCTAAGGAGAAATACATTGTAAATCATTTGGATGTAGAGACAGCTTATCTGCATGCACTGTTGCAACATGCTATATATTTAAAGAAACCTTTAGGTCTCAAAAATGACAATACTGATAACAATGATTGATGGAAATTGAAAAAGAGTCTTTATGGTTTAAAGCAATCAGGATATGAGTGGAACCAATGTAAAGTTAAAAAATTAACTAAGATAGGTTTTGTAGCTGGCATGGCTGATCCATGTTTGTTTAAAAGAGAAAGTAATGGTATGATTTCATTGTTGCTATTGTTTACTGATGACATAGCATTAATCACCAAAACTGAACAAGAAGCTACTGAGATAATTTCACTGTTGGAAAATAAATTTAAGATAAAACTGTTAGGAGAAATCAAACATTATCTTGGTTTAAAGATAGATAGAACTAGGGGAGGATACAAGATCTCACAAGCAGATAAAATTAAAGCCCCTGTCACACAGCACCAATGGATGGAAAAAGGATGTAAAACGGAGAGAAACACTTGCCATCTGTTGATTAACGCGATGCATCCGTTGAGTACTCACTGCGTCCAATTTTCATACTCTCTATCCGTCCAGCATCCGTCTACTGATATTTTATCCGCTCAAAAAGTTTTGAGCTGCACAAAACATTTTGAGCAGAAAATGTATCCAATGCATCCATTAGACATCTGCTACGCATATGGGGAACATCTGTTATACGTCCGTCGTCATCCGTTACGCGTCCGCTATATCCGCTAGGCATCCGCTGTGCATCCGTGCAACTCGCATCCACTCCAGTGGAAAACGGAAACAGGGAGGAAGCGAAATGGACATGGAATGGACACACAGCATTAGTAGCACAGACGGAGAAAGGATGAAGGCGGATGCAGCTCACATACAAAGCATTAAAACGAAAAAAACGTTCGTATAGGGGACATATCTCGGATATTTAGGATGTCTGCAGGATGTCTAGAGAATGCAAAAGGACACCAAGCGGAAAACCTATATTTCCTATAAAAAGGGGGAGGAACTCACCTGGATATCACTTTCAGTCCAGCAGCCCGGTGGTGCAGACCTCTTCAGCCTTCATCTGGCTCTTGCTCTTCCACAGCATCCAGTCATCTCCACCATGGATCATCACACACTCCTTTTGGTAGCCACCATCATTCTGCAACAGTGCGAAGCCACCAACAGGCTCTTTTACCTGTTCTATGGGAAGAAAAGGAGACAGCCAAGAAGTGTTTGGGTCCAAAGATGGATCGCGAGAAGAGCAGAGGACGGACTATAACAAGCTGATGGTAGAGCTGAGGAACGAAGACCCTCGTGCATTCCAGAACTTCATGAGGATGCCGCCAGCCATGTTTGACGAAGTTGTGGAGCGGCTGAGACCCAGGTTGACCAAACAGAGCACCAACTTCCGGCCCAGCCTGGACCCTGGACACAAGGTGGCACTGACTCTGCACCACCTGGCCTCTGGGACCACGTACAGGAGCATGCAGTATGGCTGGAGGGTGCCACACAACACCATCAACATTGTGGTCAGAGAAGTGGTGCAGGCCATCATCGAAGAATACCTGGAGGAGCTCCTCCAGAGCCCCTCCACTGAAGAAGGATAGAAGAAAGTTGCAGAGCAGTGGTATCAGAAGTGGAACTTCCCCCACACCGTTGGAGCCATAGATGGGAAGCACGTGGCCTGCAAAGCTCCAGCCAACTCAGGGTCCACTTATCACAACTACAAGGGCTTCTTCAGCATCATCCTCATCGCCATGGTCGATGCTGACTACAAGTTCATGTACATCGATGCTTCAGGCAATGGCTCATCTTCAGATGCCCAGGTATACAACGCCAGTCACCTCAAGGAGGGGCTGGAATGCAACCTCATAATGGGGTTCCCAGATCCAGACCCCCTGCCCAACGACACATAAGATGTGCCCTACTTCATCGTGGGGGATGATGCCTTCTCCCTCAGAACCTACCTCATGAAGCCCTACACTTCCAGATGCCTCACCCGTGAAGAGAGGATCTTCAACTACAGGCTGTCCAGGGCAAGGCGGTTGGTGGAGAATGCTTTTGGCATCCTGGCCAACAGGTTCCAGGTACTTCTCACCACCATGCAGCATCACCCACAGACCGTGAGGGACATCATGAAAGCTTGCTTCATCCTTCACAATCTCATGCGCACCCGCTACCCAGTGTTGTAGAACAGGCTCGTGGACCTCCAACAAGGCAATGGGGACATGAAGCCTGGGGAATGGAGGCAAGGGCGAAACCTGATAGACACTGTGGATGTGCAAGGCCCCAACAGAGCTTCATGTGAAAGGAAGAAGCAGCGCAACCTCCTGAAACACTGGTGCAACTCCCCAGCTGGAGCAGTGGAGTGGCAAGACAGGATGATAGATGCTGAATGGATGCTTCCTTCAGCCTGTCTCATCACACTGATGAGATTGTGCCATGTATGTTGAGTGGCCCTACAATGAACAGGGCATTTAATAAAGAGTTGTGTTTCTGTTGAAATGTGTTGATCAATGATTAAATTGTTATTGATAATAAAGGTCCGTAGGTGTGGCACCTGGGAGGGTGGACCATACAAAGGTGTGGCACCTGGGAGGGTGGACCCACTATGCTTGCACTGGAGGTTTATCTATCCCACAGCTATTACCCATCCCAAAGGTATCCCTGCCCATCCCACAGCTATTACCCATCCCACGGGTATCCCTGCCCATCCCACTGCTATCTTAACCCATCCCACAGCTATTACCCATCTAACAGGTATCCCTGCCCATCCCACAGGTATCCCTGCCCATCCCACATCTATTACCCATTCCACAGGTTTCCCTGCCCATCCCACTGCTATCCTTACCCATCCCACAAGCATGCAAAGGCTTAAACCATTTCTAAAAGTTTCCACCAAGACTTTATTGACTAAAAGAACTGAAGCAAGTGTGTGAAGCAAAGATAATCTTCATTAATAACAAACTGTAAAAGAAAATGACCCAAGCAAAGATAAAGTCAACAGGTAGCAACCCAGTCTCTGGCACTCTTCTCAGTCACTCTCAGGCGTGCCCATAGTCTCAGGGGTGAAGGGTCCAGGTGCTGTGGAGGTGGCTGCCTGGAATGCTGGTCTGAGGCGTCATTGGGATACCTGGCCCCGAGAGGACAACAGGAGATGGTGTGTGGAGGAATCTCTCAGAGAGCTGGCTCAGTTCTGTGATGTTGAGAGCCCCTTCCTCCAGGACATGGGGTGTCAGTCCCAAGACCAATGACAGATGTTCTGAGGCCGGGCTTGGCTGTGGGGTGGAGGAAGGAGGAGTGTAGTGGGGCTGTCTGGTCTGCAGGTGAGCAAGGTGAGGCGTGGGTGGCATCTGTGGCGTGGGTGGCATCTGTGGTGTCAGTGGCATCTGTGGCATGGGTGGTATTTGTGGCATCGGTGGCATCAGTGGCATCGGTGGCATGGGTGGTATCGATGTCATCGGTGGCATCGGTGGCATTAGATGAACCTGTGGCTGGACTGGGAAGGGCTGCCTCTGCTGCTGGAACTCCTGTTAGCCGTAGTCTTCATTGGTGAGGCACTGTGGAAAGCCTTGGAAGGGCTGTGACATCACTTGGGGTGGAGGAACAGACCTGGACTGGGTCAGTGCAGGTTCATCTGGTCCTGGAGGGTTGTGCAGAAGACCGGTGATCCTGTCCTTGATCACCTGGTACTGTGATTCAGACATGTCCATGAGGGTCTGGTTGACGTTGGTGAGGAAGGGCTTGCAGTTTGAGGATGTATGTTGGTGTGTACCAGCTGAGAGAGGAGATCTAGGCTGCTTCTGATGGTGTCCCTGATCTCCAGCAGGACAGTGTGGCTCTGCTCCTCCGG
This sequence comes from Laticauda colubrina, assembly GCA_015471245.1. Classification (NCBI taxonomy): domain Eukaryota; kingdom Metazoa; phylum Chordata; class Lepidosauria; order Squamata; family Elapidae; genus Laticauda; species Laticauda colubrina. The sequence goes on from BLBF01000052.1 coordinate 22,364,748, forward strand.
TCTGGTTCTCTGCCTGCTTTCTGTGGAGGTGGAGCTGGGGGTGGATGTGGGTTGGTCTCTGGTGGTAGCGCCCTCTCCTTGCTCCTACTGCGTCATGGGGTCCTCCACACGCTCCTCAACGGGGAGTGCAGCTGTCGGGGGGGTCTCCATCGTGGCACACTCCACAGATACCTGCCTGGACACAGGAGGTGACTCTTGGCCAGAAGAGGACTGGCTCCCTGTGGGCTGCCTGAGAGAGAGGGTTGTCAGAGGGGCTGCTCCTCGGTGGCGGATCTCACCCTCCAAGAAGCTGCACTTGGCCATCACATAGGTCTCCCGGTCCGTCAGCTTGATCGTGGCCTGACCAGATTTCTTGAGGTGCAGCTTCCCGTACCAGGTGTGCATGTGCTTCCACCAGCTGAGGAGAACCTCCAAAGTGTAGCCCAGGCTCTCCGCCTTCTCTCTCCAAGCCGCCTGCTTCCTTTTGGTGTCTTGATAGAGCCTGTGTCCCTTCTGCCATAGATATTCGATCGCCCTCAACTATTCCAGCACCTCATCCATATGTTCCTCTTCGATGGAGTATTGCCTCCTCTCCCGTTCACGTGTATGCCTCTTCCTCCCTCTCGCAGGGCTATCTGGGCCCTCATCAGAGGGGCTTCGAGGTTGTAGGGGCTGCTCCACCACACCACCACCACCACCAGCAGCAGCAACAACAACAGTAGCAGCAAAAGCAGGACCAGCAGTGCCAGCAGCAGCAGGAGCACCAGCAGGACCAGCAGGATGAGGATCAGCAGCAGCAAAGTAAGCACCAGCAGGACCAGCAGGACCAGGATCAGCAGCAGTAGAGTAAGCAGCACCAGCAGGACCAGGAGCACCAGCAGGAGCAGGAGCACCAGCAGGACCAGCAGGATCAGGAGCACCAGGAGCACCAGTAGGACCAGCAGGACCAGCAGGACCAGGAGCAGCGCCAGCAGAGTAAGCACCAGCAGAAGCACCAGCACCAGGAGCAGCTCCAGCAGAGTAAGCACCAGCAGAAGTCCCAGCACCAGGAGCAGCGCCAGCAGAAGCCCCAGCACCAGAAGAGTCTGCCTGAGCAGCAGAAGCCCCAGCAGAAGCAGAGTCAGGGCCAGGGTGTGGGATGGTGGCCCTGTCCAGGGCTGGTAGCAGATGGCACAGGCTTCCTCTTCTTCCCCATGGTTGTTGGCTGGCTGGAGCTGTGTCTGGCAGCAGGTCTTTCCTCTGAATGGTGACCTGCTTTCGAGCTGCTTCCCTTTATATCCTCAGGGCTGACGCAATGCATCCTCCCTGCATGCTCAGTGAATGCTTTGCATCCGCTAGGCATCCTCTTGGCTTCCGTGATGCATCCGCTTCATCTGCTAGGCTTCCGCTCTGCATCCGTTCTTTCCGTTGCACGTCTGCTTCGCTGTGCTCCCCCGGAAGGCCTGCGGATGTGCCATCTGCTTCCATCCGCTTCCATCCGCTAGGCTTCCGTGGAGCATCCGCTTAACATCCTGGCTACATCATCTCCCCGTCCATTCCTTTCTGTTGTTGTCCACTCTGCTTATGCAAATTCGGGGCACTTTTGAGGGTGGATAACAACGGATGGAAATTTTTCTCGTCCACTGTGTCCTTTTTATATATGTCTTGCATCCGTCGTCCTATGTGACAGGCCCTTTACCAATTTCTAAAAGGTTTTAAAATGGAGCTGTGTAAGCCTGCTAAAACACCAATGAGCCAGGAGTTTAGACATAGTGATGTGCAAAGTCCTATTTTTGATGAGAACATTTATCAGTCCTTGATTGATAGTTTATCTTATCTCAGTAATTGGTCAAGGCCAGATATTACATACAGTGTTAATCAATTCGCGAGATTTAACACTGTGCCAACTGAAAGGCACTTGCAAGCTGCTAAACATGTGTTAAGATATCTGAAACAAACAATGCATTATTCATTGTATTTGGAGCCAAAAGATGAACTGAATTTGACTGCATATGCTGATGCAAGTTTTGCTACAGACATAAATACACGAAAATCTACATCGGGTACTGCTGTGTTATTAGGAAAAGCATTGATTGGATGGTGATCTATCAGACAGAAACATCTAAGTTTGTTAACAATGGAGGCTGAATTCTCATGTTTGTCTTTATTATGTACAGATTTAGTTTTGTATAAAAAATTATTGATTGATATAGGAATTAATTTGAAAGATTCTACTGTTGTTTACGAAGATAACCAATCAGCAATACAGATGGCTTCAAATATTGCTGTTAAAACAAGAACGAAACACACAGATTTAAGATATTTAAATGTGAGACAATGTGTGCAAAGTAAAATGATTATGCTGGAATACTGTATGTCAGAAAATAATATAGCAGTTCATTTTACAAAGGCCCAAGGCTCTATAAAGCATAAGGCTAGCTGTGAAGATTATGGACTTAGAATGTAAGGTTGTATATATTGTCTTACCCAAAAGGGGAGAATATTCGGAATATGAGTTACCTAACAGCTATTTGGGTTAGAAAGATATAAACCAGGAAAGACATTTTCATACTGTCTCTTTCATGAAATTGGGTGTGGTTTCTCAAATGGCCATAAGATGGAGCCAGAAACTTGGGTTGTTTAGTCTTAGTCTGAGTCTCAGAGAGAGTGTGAGTGTATTTCTGTTTCCTTCTGTTGGAAAGTATTGCCGTTCCTCCATTTTTCCTAATTGACTGATATTTCTGGATTTAATGTAAGTCTGATACTGAACTGTTTTCGACATTGGAATTTGATATTTGGATTATCCCTGGATTGAAAAAGTGACTGATTTACCTGTGAATGACTTTTGGATTGCTTATTTTGGACTTTGCTAAAACCTTTCTGGAGGTAAAAACCTACATTTACTATACAGTGTATCTGTGTGCTCTGTGTGTATTATTCAAACACTATTCTCTATACGTCTCCCTGTATGCGCTCATTCTCCTAACGGGGAATTACCTCAACAAAAACCAAGGAGTTTATGAAATACCATGCAACAATTGCCCAATGTTGGTTTTATATTGAAAAACCAACAGGACAATAAATGCACGCATTGCAGAACACAAGAATGCAGTCAGAAAAGAAGAAAATACTTCCTCCCTTTTCCAGCACCCTAAAGCCACAGAACATGAAATTAATTTTGAGGGAACCAAATTAATTTCCAATACCGAACACTTCAACAAGAGAATAATCAGGGAGGCCATCAAAATAGAAAAACACCCCTATAACCTGAATAAACAGATACCTCCTATCTACCAGACATCTGGAAACTAGCCCTTATCAACAAACGAGTGCCAGCCACGAAAACCAACACCAGACCCAAAACAACACATGATGCTACCACCAATCTCCCTCACCAAACCCATCCCATAGATGAAAAGCAACCATCATCTAGAAACCAGACCACGGCTGCATCACCAGCTGCCACACCCCTGACCTCCAAATTAAGCAAACCGACACATGCCATCAACACATAACCAGACCTCAAATGCAGAGCCAACCCAAAACCTGGTATGTTACATCACAGCCATCCGCTCAGGATATCACATCAGAGAACTCAGGAGGTTACACCACAAAACCTCAGGATGTTGCAACACAGCCAATGACCCAGGAGATTACAGCATAAAACTCAGGATGTCACAACAATAGAATTCAGAAGGTCATCGCATAGCCCATTACCTAGGTTGTCACAACACAACACTGACACAGCCAGTACCTCAGCCACACAGGTTCTTACAAAAAAGCCAGCCAATTTGCAAACATCAGCTCCATCAACCAATCAAGAAATGACAACACAGCCAACCTCCCCACCAGTATTTATACAGAGACGGCAGCTCCGATCACACTTTGCTCACACAAGCACGAAGCCGAAAGCACCAGCCTGAAGATGGTGAGTGGGACCTCAACGAAATGTCACCAAGATACTCTCAATCTTACAGGGGAAAAGACCCAAACACGCCAAGACCTGCTATGCAAATAAATTATATACTTTTGTACACTTCTTTTTTTTTTTCATATTCATTATTTATTTTAGTTTTGCTATCAAAGAGAAGAAGCAAAGAATGTTGTGTGGAAGTATACAGGGGTGGGCTTCAAAAAATGTAGCAACTGGTTCTCTGCCTGGTTGCTGGGTAGGTGTGGCCATGGTGGGCATGGCCTAGTTGGCCTCCTGCACTACTCTGGCCTGGGAGTGAAAATGGGCTGTGGAAGGGCATTTTCACCCTCCCCAGGCTCCAGAGGCTTACCTTGAGCCTTTGGGAGGGCATAAATGGTCTCCCCTGGCTCCGTAGGCTCTCTGGAGACTGGAAATGGGCCCATTTCTGGCCTTCCCAAACTTCCAGAAAGCTCATTTTTCACCCTCCCCGAGCCTTCTCATGGGCTTTGCACTTACCTGCAATCCAAAACAGGCTGTGCAGGCATTCCTGGGAGGCGGGCTGGGTGGGGCCAGCCAGGGGTGGAATTTGCTGGTTCACTGAATTGGCTATAAAATTAACAACCAGTTTGGTGAACCAATAGCAGCCTACCCCTGGGAATATAAACCTGAATCTCAATATTTTATTCCATAAAATTTTCTGCAATGCTTGTTTTCTGACAGACTTTAGAACTTCTATTCTAAAACGAGATGCTAAATTTAAAAAAAATGAAAATTCTATTATCAACAGAAGTTCTTTATTATTTATTAAATTATCTGGATCGCCTTGATCTGTGAACCCCACTGTAATACACATAACAGGGGTTTTGCAAAGTCAAACTACTTAACAGATATTTCTCATCATTTGCTTTGTTCAAGAAAATGAACATTTTCTTTCTTCAAGAAAATGAAGAAACTTAAATATTGAAGAATTTTGTTTCTTACATGGTCACAAACTGGAAAAACATTGTGCTCTATTTGGCATTGTGAAACAAGAAATCTCTTCCAGTCCTAGAACCTCTTAATACAGAAATGGGTTATGCTATGAATATCCTTGTACTTATTAAATAAAGTACATAAATGAAATTCCAAAGGTAATTTTTCAAGAGGCAACTGGACTTTTCTTGAAGACATTTTGCTTCTCATCTAAGAAGCTTCTCCAATTCATTAGTTCATCAACTTCTTAAATGAAGAAGTAAAATATCTTTAAGAAAAAAATTAAGTCCAGTTGTCTCTTGAAAAAGCACCTTTTTGGCTACCATGATCTGGATGACTGAGAATATCCATAGACGTGTACATAAATGAAATGTTTCTCCATGACCATCATGTAGCAAAAACGATCTTTTGTAATGCAGACCAAAGATTGGAATAGCTTAAATAAGAAGAACCTCAGAAGGAACATTGACATAAATTAGACAAATTTACCCACCCCCATCAAACATTGTGGACTACTGTTGTAACTATGTATCATTCATGTGTTTGCAACTGTGTATCATTGCAACTATGTATCGTTCAGGCATTTGCAACATTGTATCATTCACGTGTAGTCATTGAGCTTCTGTCTCTTCAGTGACCTTTTCAGGGCACGTACAAGGGACAAGGAGCTAAACTTCTGTAGATAAAGCTTATTTACATTGTGAGTAGTTTGTCTGGCATGCAGCTTTGTAAAGAAGGAATATCCTGATCGAATTATAAATCTCGCAATCCTGTCTGACCTGGTATCTTGCCTGATCTGAGCTATTGTAAATCTTGCATATCCTGTCTGACCTGGGCTTAACCTAGGCTCTGAAAAAACAATCACCCCCTTTTGAAGGAGCATAATAAAAGAGCATGTACCCAAACATTCTGGGCGCACTCATCCCGAGGAACTTCGTCTCCTGTCGTTTCTTTCTCCTTTCACTCCCTATCATGAGACGCCCATCTAATGCGGGATAGCAGATACCGCATTCTGGTGACCCCGACGTGATTCCCGAAGGGGGATACGTTGCAACGCGCTCATATCTTACCCGCTCGATGGGAGCTGTGCATCGCCAGGCCTGAAGCGAATTGCACATCATCGGATCTGAAACACGGTCTCGACTTGCGTAAGTATGGGCGGAAACTTTTCTCAACAACAGACAGAGCATCTGAAGGAATTGAGGGAGATAGTCGCTTCTTCTTCTAAATATTCTGCTGATTTAAAGGGCTCTCCTGTAAAAATGAAACCTATTGCTATATTATTGACTTATGTGTGGCAACATTGTCCAAATTATCCAGAGAAAGGGTCCTTAAAAATCTCCACTTGGCAAAAAATTGGTGACTATCTCCATAGTCCTCCTCGTGCACCTATTGGCATTTTGGTCATTTGGAGGAAAATTATGGAGGCTTTAAAAGTCCATTATAAAATAGAAGCAGGGAGTGTATTTGAATCTCCCCCACCAAGTTATGATAACTTTTCTGTCCTTCAACCCTCTGCTCCCGATGATCGTAAGTCATTATGGGAGCCTCCCTCCATTCAATCCACTTCCTTAAATGTAGAGCCCTCGTGTCCTCCACCACCCTCCCGAGGTGGGGGGGGGGTGTTGTAAAAGCCATTCAACAAACCTTTTATGAAGGAGAAATGGATGAGGACACCCTTGCAGCTGCCTCCCTTTATCCTATCATACAAAGCGGCAATCCTCCAGCTCCTCAGTATACCCCAATGCCGTACAAAATAATTAAGGATTTAAAAGCAGCTTGCAAGGAAAATGGTATTCAATCTCGCTAAGTACAGGGTCTTTTAGGATCAATAACCCAACCAGGCGCTGACTTGATAAATGCTGATTGGCGTACATTATTTAACATGATCCTCACGCCTTCACAATTTTTAGTCTGGGAGTCAGAATTTCATAAACGTACTGCAGCCGCAGCCGCTAGAGGCTTGCCGGCAAATGTCACTTTAGATATGCTTAACGGTACTGGCACCATGTTTACCATTGCCCAGCAGATTGCCACAGACGCAGCTGCTTTCCCTATATTACAGGATTGTGCTTTGGCCGCTGCTCGAAAGGTTGATAATGCGGGATGCGAGTCCAAATCTTTCTCTAAAGTTATTCAAGGACCTTCTGAGCCTTTTTCCTCCTTTATAAACCGTCTCACAGAAGCCTTAGAGAGACAAATTGATAATGAGGAGGCTTGTAATGAATTAAAATTGAAACTTGCTTATGAAAACGCAAACGCTGATTGTCAGAAAGTTTTGCAACCATTAATTAATAAGAAAAATGTTACCTTGGCAGATTATCTTACAGCCTGCCGAATCATAGGAACCACATCCCATTCCATGTCTACTCTGGCTACAGCCATTACTGAAGGCATGCAGCAGAACATGGGCTCTCTTCTTCCCATTTCCCAACAAAATACTCACAAAATGGGCAATTGTTTTAATTACGGCAAACCAGGTCACTTTAAGAGCCAATGCAGAGCCCCGGGCGGGGGAGCAAATATGTCAAGAAACCAGGTAGCTTGCCCAAAGACGCCATGCCCTCGATGCCAAAAGGGCTATCACTGGGCTAATCAGTGCAGAGTCCAAAAGAATGAACAGCAGAATAACCCTGCAATCATTCAAAAAACTTTTTTGAATCAGGGAAACTAGAAACGGGGCAGGCAGCCAGCCCCACAACAAAGGCTGCTGAAACTTGCAACTTTTCTTCTTTCGCTTACGATCTTGTTGCTAATGAAACTGTTACTTATCTTCCTGGTGTCGCTGACTTTCTCTTTGTACGTCCTGTTCAGCCTTTTCATATGCCCCCCGATATTCCAGTGCTAGTCTTTCCTATAAGGGATTTAGCTGAACAAGGTATTCTTGCCTCTCCTTTTCTGCATGACCCCACTGTATTGTCTGATGTCTGTCTGTCTGTACTAGCTAATACAGAAGTTACTATAAATGAGGGGGATGTTGTGGCAAAAATGATTGTGCTCTTAGACCAACAACAAGAGCAACTCTATGCAATTGAAAGACCAATTAGTCAACCAAAACCTACGGTAACATTCTTATTGAATGGTCGATCCTTTCTTGGTCTTTTAGATATTAGAGCGGATATTTCCGTCATCCGAACCGCTGAGTGGCCAAACACCTGGCCTGCAGATGTGACACCAGCGGTGAGAGGAGTGGGGGGACTCCAGGAGACTCGCATTAGCAGAAACTGGGTAAAAGCCCATTCCCCTGAGTCTCAATGTGTTGCTTATATTAAACCAGCTGTAATTCCTCTGTATACTAATTTGTGGGGAAGAGACTTTATGTCACAGTTTAATGTACAACTTACCCTCCACTAACCATGCTTCACTTGCATTTGACTCACAATAACCCTGTGTGGATTGATCAGTGGCCTCTCCCTTCTATAAAGCTTGAAGCCTTACATTCTCTAGTTCAAGAACAATTAGATAGAGGTCATCTAGAACCTTCATTGAGTCCATATAATACCCCAGTTTTTGTTATCAAAAAGAAAAACGGCGCTTGGCGCCTCCTTCAGGATTTAAGGGCTGTGAATTCGGTCCTCCTTCCAATGGGACCCCTGCAATGTGGTCTTCCAAATCCTAACATAATTCCTCAAGAGTGTGACCTTATCATTATCGATTTAAAAGACTGTTTTTTCTCCATTCCATTATACCAGTTAGATAGAAAATTATTTGCTTTTACAGTACCAACCTTAAATAAACAGAGACCTACCAAACGATATCAATGGAAAGTCTTACCGCAAGGCATGTTAAACAGTCCAACTATGTGTTAATTTTTTGTGGATTTAGCCTTGCAACCATACAGGGACAAATATCCTCATTTTTTAATCTATCATTACATGGATGATATATTGGTATCTGCACCTGGCCCAAAGGGCACGGTATTAAAAACTCTGCCGTGCCTGACCTCCATTCTAGGTAAAGCAGGTCTCACAATAGCCCCAGAAAAAGTACAATCCAAACCACCCTTTTCCTATTTAGGTCACAAGTTACTTGCTTCAGCTGCTGTTCCTTCCCTTCCCCTCCCAACACTTCCCCCGAAACCTACACTTGTGATCTTACAACAGTTCCTGGGAACCTTAAATTGGGCACGTCCTTATTTGGGTTTGACCACAGCTACATTAGCTCCTCTTTTTAATGTCCTCACACAAGGTAAAGCCCCGTCTGATGTTATCATTCTAAATAAAGAGCAGTTGCAGGCATTAAAAGACGTTTCCCATTCACTGGCTACTCGATGGGTGGATCGAGCTATAGAGAATTGCCCTTTATCAATTGCTTTACTAAATACTGTTCAGAGACCAACAGCTGTTATAATGCAATCTCATCAGACACAGGTTCTGATTTTAGAATGGCTGCATTTGTCTCACACCCCATGGACCACAATCACTAGTAAAACCTCTGCATATTCCCAGTTGATCTTTAAAGGTCGACAAAGATGTAAACAACTCATGGGATATGAGCATGTTTCAATATTCACTCCTTGCTCACTGACCACGTGGGAAATGCTATGGTGTAATTCAGAAGAACTACAATACGCTTTAGAAGAGTGGCCAGGGCAAACTTCTTGCCATTTACCAGTGGACCCACATTTCACTTTTCTTAAAACTCTCCCTTTTGAATGGCAATCCCCCCTCTCAATATCTCCATTAGTAGATGCACCTACGCTTTATGCAGATGGGGGGAAAATGTATGGTGCTTGTGCATGGTACCAGGAGGGAGAGTGGAAAACTAAAATTACCCCTCCGCAATCTTCTGCTCAACAGGCAGAACTTGCTGCATCTCTTATTGCGTTTCAACAGTTTCAAAAAGCTCCTTTTAATTTAATAGTAGATTCCTTATACGTTTCTCAGATTTTGAAAAATATATATCAAGCCTATTTATCTCCTAGCATATATCTGTTTCTTTGTTAAAATTGTTGCTTCCTCTACAGCAATGTATCAACAGCCGTACGCATCCATTCTTTGTAGCACATATCAGGAGCCATCAACCTCTTCCTGGTATATTACAGGAGGGAAACAAGGTGGCAGACGCAGCTGCAGCAGCTGCAGCAGGTAAATCAATTTGTAATCTGACAGCAGCCCAAAGCCATGACTATTTTCACCAAAATAAAAAAGCATTACAAAAACAATTTTCTCTAACTCAGGCAGAAGCTGCTGCCATTATTCAACAATGCCCCACATGTAGTAAGCAAGGACATTCCATTCCCATAGGAGTAAATCCTAGAGGATTAAAAGCTTGTGAAATTTGGCAAATGGATGTAACTCAGTATCCACCTTTTGCCCCTTGGAAATATTTGCACATTTCCATCGATACATATTCAGGGTTTATTCTGGCTACTCCTCAAAGGGGAGAAACTGTAAAACATGTCATCAATCATTCAATTCGTACCTTTGCCTCGCTGGGATGTCCAAAAGAAATCAAAACAGATTTTTGATTTCTGCCTATACAAATTCTGCTTTCCAGGACTTCTGTAACAGATGGGATGTAACTCACAAGTTTGGGATTCCCTACAATAGCCAGGGGCAGGCTATTGTGGAACGAGCTCACTTATCTCTGAAACGTGCTCTTGATCGATATTCGTTGTGGGAAAAAAACCCTAACCTCCCAGCATTGCAAAATTCTCTTAACATTTGTCTTTACACTTTAAATTTTCTTAATCTGACTGGCATTCCTCCCACTTCTGCTGCTTCACATCATTTTTCCTCCCCCTCACCCCCCCCTAACAGACCTCTGGTACATTATCGCAGATTGCCAGATCCCGCCTGGCAGGGTCCCGCTGAGCTTCTCACCTGGGGACGAGGCTACGTTGCAATTTTACTACCAGACAAAACCACTTGCTGGGTTCCTGGTCGGGCGGTAAGACCCTATCATGGAAATTCCTCCGCTACATCTGCATCTTAAACTCTTCCTAATATTCTTGCCTATATCCTCTTTGCAATTTCTACCTTATTCATATCCTACTTATACCTTTGTTCAACATGGTCATTGGACCACATTAGAATTTCGCTTTATTAATTATGATAGTGACTGTCCTATTGTTTGTTGGCATAATAATCTTCCCATAAATCTATCTCCTTATATTCACACATACTTCAACAAAACCTATGCTTCCTGTCAAAAGGAAGTTCGTGTTAAAGCCACTTCATGAACAGAAGGCTATTATACTTGTTCCATGTGGGTACATCATGAAAATGCTACCCGTAGCTTTCACTCTGTCACTTCTGTTTTGTTTACAGAACACTCTACCACTCGCTCTTTTGTTCCTTCTTTACTCTTCCTATGGAAAAGAACCTTAAAATCTTTTCCTCTATTCAAGCTAGATATAGGGGGACCTAAATGTCCTTCTCTTGTATTACGGGTTCTTCCAACCCAACTAACATCCTTGATGAATGACCAAATTAATCTTCATTGTCATTATTGTAATTATTATCCTTTTTCTATTAATTGCATTCCCTTTTCATCTCGTAAATGTTCTACAACTAACTTGTCCATAGTCCTCTCTCCTACTTGTGATGCTTTTATATACCCGAACTCTGATCCTGTCAACAAACGACGCTTCAAAAGAACTGTCCATGACGATCCGCAGAAGCCTCATAGAAAATATAATATTACTTGGATTATAACTGACTTTCAAGGCGTTCTTTTAAGCTCTACAACCAATTCTTCTCGCATAGAAGACTTCTACCCACCACTTCAATTCGATTTGGCAGAAATGCTTGTAGGCTCCACCGCCTACAACTCGCCTTCTCATCCAACGGAGCCTAGTCATAGAGTTGTAAATAAATATAGGTTTTATGTATGCCCCGGACAGCCCGTTTCCAACACTCAGTCCCCTGCCCAACGACTTCTCGACTGCGGGGGGTCGTCGGATTACTTTTGCAAAGCCTGGTTGTGTGTTTCAACTGGACATATTTATTGGGATCCGGGCACTAAGGGTGATCTCATTACTGCCACTCGCACCACATGGGATATTCCATGCAGTGGTAAAAAATTGGCCAAATGCAACCTGGTAACCATAAGGTTCACGGACCAAGGCAAGAAAAGCACCCTATGGGACACTGGCTTGAAATGGGGTGCCTGCCTAAAAGGAGTCTGGCCGGAAAAGCATTATGGAAATATTTTTTACATTCAACGTCACATTGAACTCCCTCGCTCTAACCCGGTGGGACCACATGAAAAGGTTATTAAATCCCCATTCTTGCAACCCATAACACAGGGAGTTAACCCATTGATTCCATTGATCAAAGCTTCCTATGCTTTGCTGAACTCCTCAAACTCATCAATTGCCTCCACATGTTGGCTTTGTGTTTCTGCCTCTCCACCTTTTTACGAAGCCATCGCTTCCCAAGAATCCATTGCTAATTCCACATCAGACGAACGTTGCCGTTGGAGGAACTCCACTATTACTGTTTCTTCCATCACTGGGGTCGGTTGTTGCTTGGGAAATATTCCATCCAATTACTCACAATATTGTCATAATGTTTCTAATGGCTATCATTGTAATGTATATCTTCCTAAGAACCGCCTTGGCCGCACCCACACCATCGGGGGATACTCTGCAGTCTATACCACTTCAGGAGGAAATTTAACATCACGCCTGAAAGGAATGTATTTTATCCCTGGCAATAATTCTGTCTGGGCTTGTTCCACTGGTCTCACAGCATGTGTCTACGGGGATAAACTTGTTAAATCCAAATCATTTTGCATTCAAGTATGGCTTGTACCAAAAATTGACGTGTATAACTCTGATGATTTTATATCCCTACAAGCACCCATGGAATACTCCCTCAGAGCAAAGCGGGAAATTATTAGTACTCTCACTCTAGGTCTACTGCTTGCTCTGGGCACCACGGGCGCAGCCACGGGCATTGCAGGACTAGCTGTCTCTGACCAAAAAATTACAGCTCTGGGTTCAGCCATTGATGATGATTTATTACGAATTGAGAAATCAATTATAGCTTTGCAAAACTCCTTGACGTCCCTCTCAGAAGTGGTCTTGCAGAATCGTAGAGGCTTAGATCTTTTATTTTTAAAACAAGGGGGATTGTGTGCTGCGCTTAAAGAAGAATGTTGTTTTTATGCTGATAGCAGGGGGATCGTGTTGGATTCTATGAAAGAATTAGAAAAACGCTTAAAAGATAGAGAAAAAGAAAGGTTAAACATGTATAATTGGTATCAAGGCTTGTTTTCTATTTCACCATGGCTTACAACCTTTTTAACTGCATTGGCAGGACCATTAATAATCATTATATTGATATGTATTATAGGACCTTGTTGTTTTAATAGAATATTGCAATTTTTGAAAAATCAATTATCCTCCATAACTGCTAATGTTAATGTGTTATTGCAAGCTCATGTTAAGTCCTTAACACCGGACGAAAAAATGTCATTGCTGAGTTACCGCTCCTTGGACAACCCTGACGCTGACGGGTCGCACTCCTGCCTAGATGACTGGGACGGCGAACATTTCAGAAAAAAGGTTCCTGTCTTCTTGGACAAGGAAGAAGACTCGTCATAAATAATAAAAACAGAGGAGATGTTGTAACTATGTATCATTCATGTGTTTGCAACTGTGTATCATTGCAACTATGTATCATTCAGGCATTTGCAACATTGTATCATTCACGTGTAGTCATTGAGCTTCTGTCTCTTCAGTGACCTTTGCAGGGCACGTACAAGGGACAAGGAGCTAAACATCTGTAGATAAAGCTTATTTACATTGTCAGTAGTTTGTCTGGCATGCAGCTTTGTAAAGAAGGAATATCCTGATCGAATTATAAATCTCGCAATCCTGTCTGACCTGGTATCTTGCCTAATCTGAGCTATTGTAAATCTTGCATATCCTGTCTGGCCTGGGCTTAACCTAGGCTCTGAAAAAACAATCACCCCCTTTTGAAGGAGCATAATAAAAGAGCGTGTATCCAGACATTCTGGGAGCACTCATCCCGAGGAACTTCGTCTCCTGTCGTTTCTTTCTCCTTTCGCTCCCTATCATGAGATGCCCATCTAATGCGGGATAGAAGATATCGCAGACTACATTCTTAAAACTCCTCCATATCATCAGTTGGATATTATGAAATCTAATGCATTGGATTGTAATGGGTTAGCTAAAGGAAGGAAGTGTTGTGCTTGAGAAGAAATGAAATCAATACTTCAATAGAAGCTAATCCATAAATCCATTCCAAAGCAATCCTTTAGACTTGGCACACTGAACAGAGATTCTGAAAATCTATCTATGTATTGTAACTACAGGGAATGTAATAAAAATTACTGCTGTTCAGTGGCTATGTCAGTCCTTTGGAACAGCCTATTTGTGCCCATTTCTTTGGCTCTTGTCCTGGTTGTTGTTTTTTTAAAAAAAGCCTACTCAAAACAGAATTATTTCAGACTGCTGGCTGAGGAAGCCAGGAATATACATCAGAAAAATCTCACCTTATTTAGTAGTAGGCAACTCAGTTTCTCAAGAACTTCAAGTTCCATCAGTCCAAACAGTGTGCATCTTGACAAAATAAATAAATAAATGGTGAGACTAAAGTCAAAAGATTTCTGAGGTTATCTAATTGTTTACCATTGTTACTGTAAGTTCCAAATTTAGAAGTTCACAAGCCTCCTTCTCTGCATTAAGCCAACTGCTAGATTTTTGTTAAAAAAGGATAAGCAGAGACAGTATGCATGTAGGGAGATGACCTTTTATGACATTCAGTAAAAAACGATACTAAGAACACCTTGTAGCATTCTTCTTTTTTAAAAACAAAACAAATACATTTTAAAAGTAATTCTTACATTGCCAATATGTTTAAGGTTCACTTAATTTTTTTAGCCACCTGGTTCAACACAGTATCCTGGTGCAAGGGATCAAGAATATTGCATGTTCTGTATTGTGCATCATGCTATGCTGAAAATGCAGATGTTTTTCAGGCTGGAGGCTACACTTGGTTTCTGTGTGATATGCAAAACTTGCATACAAGAAAACATATGGGAGCCAGAACAAAAAATAGATGGAGTTATAAGAAAGTTCAGAGGTGTAATCTTGAGAATATTAACAACTGCAGCAATTGATAAAATCATGCTGGATACTTATGAGAATCCTAGCGGCAAGTTCACCATTTATTAAAAAATGGACCAC
The DNA here is from genome assembly GCA_015471245.1 of Laticauda colubrina. Taxonomy (NCBI): domain Eukaryota; kingdom Metazoa; phylum Chordata; class Lepidosauria; order Squamata; family Elapidae; genus Laticauda; species Laticauda colubrina. Next base: position 22,379,753 of record BLBF01000052.1, read on the forward strand.
TATTTTATTCCATAACCTGACCTACTTGTGTACATACAACATCCCTTTTTCACAAATAGACACTGAGGAAAAGTTACTGTGCAATGCCAAGAAGTAATAAGATCAGTGGTGGGATTCAGTTCGTTCGCAACAGTTCAAATAAGCAGGTTGTTAAATTATCACCAGCACCCCACAACTATCAAAGTGGATCCTGGATGCTGCAATGGAGCAGCCTGGATGCTGCAATGGAGCAGCCGGCATGAAGGAAGGAAAAGGTCACCTTCCCTCTTTCTTCTCCCTTCTCCTCCTCCCCCCTTGTGGTGGCCACTTCATTGCCCATTTCTCCATTGCAGCACAGCACCCAGGATCCATTTTGAAAGCAGGGGGCTAATTTAACAACCAGTCCATCCAAGATCAGGTTGGCCATCATGGGAGGTTTATCACGGGAGGACACGGTTGGGCCATGCTTCCCACGACAGCTAACCTGTTTCTGGGTGAACCAGTAATTAAATTATTTGAATCCCACTACTGGATAAGATGTATCTGTGAAGATCACATGCCTCATTGCTTCACAATTACAATGTTTCCTCAGCCAGTAACTATTGAGGATGCTCTCTGTATTTGTTTCTGGAAGAACTGATATAATTTTTTATTTGCTGTTTATTTGCTAGAAAAGCTACCACACTGTTTTCTGTCGCTTAAGTCAAAAGATATGGATGAGCAAGAAGTAAATGCTATCCATTTTGCTCTCTGAACAATGATTCTTCTATTGAAATACGGCTCAAATATTTTTGTCTTAAAAGATCTCTCTTCGTGATGTGCAGAGAACATACATGCATCCAGAATTTTTACAATGCCATACTTAATGCAGAATGTGCTCAAAAGACACTCTTCCTATATTTATCTATGCTTGTGGTCATTACACAACTGTTCTGGACAATTTTATATTCCTATCCTGAAATGGGTAATTTTATTTATCTACTGGGTTCACTCAGTGTCAGTAAAATTTGAACAATGATATGGTTGTAATCACCATCTTGATATTTTGAGTCCAGCCCCTCCGCAACATCCATTCACCATATTTCTAATGCTTTGACAGCAATCCAGAATCTATGTAGTTTCATAACTATATCTAGGTATTATATTTTCAGATAAACCATTTCTGAAAGAATAGGCAATATCCAAGGCATTTTGTGATAAAGGCAAGTCACATTTTCCAAGGAAGCTAAGAAAATGTCTACTGATTTAAAACATAATCTTTTCAGTCTCTTTCTATAAATACACATATTGATGTAAGCATTTTGGCTTCAGCTGACAACCGCAGAGGGGGAATTTTGTAGAAATCATTACAGATTAGAAGGAATATTCTACATAAGAAAATGGCTTTTATTCATTCACACAGCTGACAAAAATAGAGAACTAAATAAATTATCAGTGCATGTGGCTGGAATCATAGTTGCTTCCTTACAATGAATACAACAGTCATTTAAAACACCATCAAATGCAGTAAACAATCATCACATGCATGAATAATTTAGCTGAGCATTTTGGCATCATTTTATTTGTACACATAAACTGGTAGCAGTTTTTTCAAATAATATAGAAAACATAACCTGTACATTTAATGTGAATAATAAGTTTAAACTTCTCTCAGCCTTGTTCCTAACTTACTTCTCTGTCCTATGGGTGTAAGCTTTTATATTAATTAATAATATAAAGCAGAAAAGCTTATATATTAACAAATGTTACAGAAGTAAAAATTATATAAACACCCCAACTCACACTAGAAACTTTGGATGGCACCTTTAAAAAGGCTGAGGGCTGACCATGTTTCTGTGCAGCCTGATTCTATCAAGATCTGTAAGAAAGATGATATCAAGATATTGTCTGGCATATCACTGGCCATCTGAAGTGACTCCTACAATTCCACAGTAGACATTATCGTTAAAGCCCAGTCAAAAATATGATTCCTGTTTTTACCTTTTGCTTATCAGATTTCTGTCTCTTGTTCAGCAAAATTGTAGGCTCGTGAATCTTTATAATAACTACTCTTTATGTATACACAATACACACTGGAATTTGTATTCAAGACTAAAACTGTTGGTTTACACTAAACCGAAAAAAATCTCTGGATTGCTTTGGGAATCCAAGTCTTTTCTCCCAGAGAAACTGTCATCTCCTTTACTCCAGAAATCTGGAGATATGTAATACTTATTTTCTGTTTTGGCATTCCAAGTGACCTACCATTAAAGGAATAGATTGGGTAATCATCCCAAAGCACCTGCAATGCTATATCTTCAGAGAGTCCATATTCTTCAACCCATCTTTAGCAGTCCCTAATTTAGCTATTGGTATTGCATTCACAAATAAACATTTTTTTTTCAAAATAACTTGGTGTTCTCAATGAATCCTAAAATCTTCCAAATTCCTCCTTCCTGTACAAATTTTAATAAATATTTAAAGACAATTGGTTTCCATACCATTTTTACATTCTTAGCATTTGGGATCCATTGTCTATTTTTCTATTTGTGAAATGTATACTTGCTCTAATTGTTTTAAGAGTGTGGAGGGGGGGGTGAGGTGTGTCAAATTGAAACAAACAATGGTTTGAAAATAGCATGGAATTAAAAATTCTGGAAAAATATATGTTGTGTATAAAAATATAATGGGCTAAAGGAGGCAATAAAAATACACGGATGATTATTCTTGCTCAAAGCTTAAGCAAGCAACAAACTTACTGAGCTTTCATTTGGAATTCAATTTTAAGATAGTAGAAAAGGGAATTGTCCGAATCTTCCTTACATTATCATTTTATTTGCACAAACCAGAATTTTATAAATCTCGAATGCAGAACTTACAATATGCACTATGATATTGTGGTAAGAAATGGTTGCAGAGTGGTTAATTGAAACCAAAATAACAAATATGATTTTGAGTACAGCATTATTATTTTTTCTACTTTCTATTAGCAAACCATTGCATACTTACTTAGATTTTTTTTTATAGTTCTGCTCATTTTAATTCCAGGATCTGAATAATTATTTAAAAAATCTCAGACAATTTTTCAGAATCATTTCTATAATTTAAATAAAACAGTTGTTCCATTAACATCCATTGACCATTGTATCCCAGTTTTCAGTAGAGTCCAGTTATACTTATTCGTCACCACTCAGTTCCAAAACAGTTATTTGTATAAAAATGTCTTTCCATCATTGAACCATGTGATATATCAAAGTTGTGTTTCTTCTCTGTTGTCTTGCCCAATGGCATTGCAGAAGCTGTTTTTCTGGCTAGATGCACTTTTGGGAACATATGACAATGGATCTGGGCGGATCAAGTATCTAAACACAACAAAGAAAGACCATTCTCATTCATCAAGTTTAACAAGAAAAAAAATCCAGATGAACAGAACATTCCACTCTAAATTCAGCAAATGTACTTTAAAAATGTTAGAATACTTTTCCCTTTGAACTAACTAATACATACATACATACATACATACATACATACATACATACATACATATATTTATAAAACAAAGGAAGATAATCAAGCAGTGAGATCCAACAATTCACTTTACTAGCTTTCTCCAGACATAAAGATCCTATTAAACAATGCCTTGCTTGGCATTAAAAGCTTGTGAAGTGTTTTGTTGTTATTTGTTGTTGCTGTTGTTTTTGAGCTAAGCAACTGTACATTACCTTCTGATTCGTTACTACTTCTTTCATTGGCTCCAATTCAGATTTTACTTTGCCAATTTTCCAAAGGCAGTTAAATTATAGAATAGCACATCCTTAGCTGGATGTGTAAATTAAAAAAAATAAAATAAAACAGGAATAAAAAAATAGTGTGCAATGAGAGTGCTGTGATTGCCAGAATCACCAAGATCATCCAAACAAGTAGAAATGGCAAAAAAAGTGAAGAGCAGACTGTAAACATTTTTATTATTTGGAAAATTTATTTTCAAAGTTAAAAGGTCAGTTTAAAAACAAAATTATTATATGAAAGTACAAATCAGAAGTCTGGCACATACTATATACTTACACAACATCATTCAACTCAAGTCGGGTGTCTGGAGAAGGATTGATCAAAATGTATGAAAGAGTGTTTTGGTGATCATTCATTTCATCTACAAGGGGGAAGAGAGAATATAAAGGCTGTTTTGAATGACTGATCATAACATTTACTCAGATGAAAAGGTCATGTCTCAATCAAGGTTGATCAAATCAAAAGCAATGTTATATTTTTGCATTTTTTTAAAAAACAAGAAAAGGCAGAAAAACTGAAGACCATGGTTATGTTATATGCTGTGGTCAGAAAAAGTTAAAAAAAAAGGTAGACAAAAATAGAGAGAAATGGTCACTTCTATTATAATTATATTTAATGAATTAGGTACAATACTTTTATACCTGGTTATTCCATTAAGTTTATATTGAGAAGAATATATTTGAACAAAGGTCCAGCAAATTCCTAGTATGTTCTTTGCACTCAATTCATTTTAAAAATGTTGAATCTGTTTCCAGAATCTAATGCTACTGCTGACTCCATTGTTCTTCAAAGTTTGAAAATGTATGGCCTTCTTAAATAGTCCATGGAGACTAATCTGAGAGTCCTTGAAATTTGGTGAAGTTGAGCCCCAGGGTATGAAAGATGGAAAATTGCCAGATTGTCTTACAGAACAGTTCAGAAGTAGTGGTTGTTTTGGGAGCAGCTGAGCAATATCACTTCTGCTTGGGAGAATACAAGTAGCTTTTGCAATGTAAACTTTGGATTGAATTCATTCCTATGTATTTATTTATAAATTGAATCATATAAAAGTGAGCTGCCTTCTCACTTCTACATGATTCAAGGTGGCTTACAATAAAACAAATAAAAACAACAGCTGGGCATAATTTAAAGTATCATCCATACAACCAAGAGACAGGATCAAATCCGTGCCCAGGTCTCAGGTTCAGGCACAAAACCATGTTTTTAAGATCTTGAAAAAAGGCCAAGTGAGAATTTCTTTCTTGGCATGTGCCCATTGGAGCATCACTTTCAAGGGGAATAATGCTCCAAAGCGCACATGCCAAGACAGAAAAGGCTCTCCTTCTATCACCTTCCAACTAACACTCTGTCACTGAGCATATTTTCTACAAATATTGGAACTGTTTGCCTGGCCTGCTGGAGCAGTCTCTGATGATAATTTTGCTACTGAACTTTGTTATGAGTGATGTGTTGAAATTTTGACCTGGGTTGTTTGGTTGACATCTTTTGCTTCTCTGTATTAAACCCTGGAGAACACTGAGCAAGCTTTAGTACTGTACACTGTTACTCCGAGGGAAAAAAAGGGGAGGAATTTATCTGTTTGGTTTGTTTTTTTTACAGAAAGAGAGAAAGATTTAATGTCTTTTCTCAAAAGCTACAATTATTTTCATTTGCCTGTAAATAATTTAGTGAAGAAATTTCAGGTGATATTTTCTTAATGGAAATTTATTACCACTTAAATATCACTCTAAAGCATTACTATTTAATAAAATAATATTACTGTAGCATGAGGAGAGCCAGTTTGGTGTCGCGATTAAGACACCAGTCTAGAAACTGGGAGACCAGCCTTAGACACAAAATCAGCTGGGTGACTTTAGTCTGGTCTCCCTCAGCCTGTGGGCTGGATCCGGCCTGTGGAATGCTTAAATCTGCCCATGGGGCCAGCCTGGAATAGAGCAAAGAACCAGCCTGTGGTGCCTCTGGCAGCCAAAAATAGGGTGTAGGGAGCCTCATACAGCTCCCCCACATTCCATTTTGGCCAGCAGGGTGCTGAAGGAGGCATCCATCCCGTCTCCTCCTGCCTGGCCAGCAGAGAACTACAATGCTGATCTGGCCCTTGAAGAAATCCAGTTTGACACCCCTTCTGAAGATGAAAATTAATAGGAAGTTTATTTATGCATGTTGAAAAACATACGTTCTAATTCTACAAGAGATGGATATATAAATGTAGAAAAAATTGTCAATTTGTACATTTGATTTTACTTGAAACAGTTATCTGTAAGAGAAGGTGACTTTCACCCATGATTGCTAAATTTTCTCAGGAACTTTTGAGAGAGTATTTACCATTCTACTCGTGATCCAATGAACTTCCCTAACATTTATCTATCTCCCCTTTATGTACAATGGTGTGGGTATATATCACAGTAACTTACCATATCCTGCTGTTGAGAGTCCCAGATGTTTCATTCTGTTTTTCACCAGTTCGGCTAGTTCTTGTCTTTCTGACCTTCTGTAAAGATTCATTCTCTGCTGACTTATTTTCTCTGCTGTTTTTGCTGAATGCTTTGGTACTTTTCTGCTTAGCCGCCGAGCCCACTGCATGCTTTTTCGTCTTAATAAAGGATGATCTGACTGATCACTTGATGTTGAGTTACGGTGGTTGCTACGGTAGTTACATTGTTCTTTACTATCCTTGGTGTCTTCCCACTCTTCCACACTGATAGAGATTTGAGACTTTAAAGAGAAAACCATGAAAGAAATTAAATCCTTTGGGGAATGCTTTTCCACCATATAAGTAATCTTTTCTTAAACTCATAAGTTTCTTATGCTATTTCCCATTCTTCATTTTCTTGATTCCAATCTTATTAGCCTTGCCCAGAGGTTTTAAATCTTTTCTTCACCATGGACCCTCCTTTAAATAACTTTTGTGGCCATGGACCATGGTCACGGACCTCCAAGACTAATCTCAAGTTTAAATCATAACATTTCTTCAAATCTTCATGGCCCCCCTGTGATGACATTGTGGGCCCCCAAGACTCCATGGACCATGGGTTGACAACCACTAGCCTAGCCAATATCCACCCCCATTGAAATCACAATATGAATTATGTAAAGGAAATGTTGTGTTTATGCTTTTGATACTTGCTTAATCAATATTAAACAATTATATATAAAAGCCAAGTATGTTTACAAGTACATTTATATAAATTTGTACCTTCATTAATATTTTTGTACACACTAATGCTGTGCCTAAATTATGTCCACACATAGACACAGACACAGACACACAGAGCCAAAAATTGAAGATTCATGATTTCTTCATGTATTTTTCCATTCCACTATTATGTCCACTCCATCTCCCCATTCCTTGATATGAAGTACAGTATATGTAAAGCTATGTATTCAAGGAAGTTAAATCATATTCCTGCTTTTAACAAGGTCAATATCTATGTGCAGAAGCAGTGGAGTAGCTCAAAAACCTCACACATATATGCTTAAAGCCCATTTCACACTGAACCAACGGATGCAAAGAGGATGTGAAATGGACAAAAAACCTTGCCATCCATTGGTTAATGCAATGTATCCGTTCTGTACTCACTGCCTCCGTTTTGCTTCCTCTCTATCCGTCCAGCATCCGTTTATGGACGTTTCATCTGCTGCAAAAGTTTTTGGCATCCCAAAAGTTTGGGATGCCTAAAACTTTTGCGCGGAAAATGTATCCAGTTCGTCCGTTCTGCATCCGCTACACATCCGCTACACATCCATTACGCATACGTTATGCATCCGCTATATCCGCTTGGCGTCTGCTGCGCATCCGCGCAACTCGCATCCGCCTGGACACAGGGAGGAAGTGGAACGGACACGGAACAGATGCAGAACGGATGCAGAACGGATGCAGCACGGAAACAAAGCGTTTAAAGCAGAAAAAACGTTTGCAGAGGGGATCTATCTCGGATATTAAGGATGTCTAGAGGATACCTAGAGGATGCCTAGAGGATGCAAAGGGACACCTATACTGCCTATAAAAAGGGGGAGCAACTCGCCTGCATCTCACTTTCAGACCAGCAGCCCACCTGTGCAGACCTCTGCAGCCTTCATCTGACTCTTCCTCTTCCACAGCATCCAGTCATGTCCACCGTGGATTGTAACAAAGTCCTTTTGGCAGCCACCATCGTCCTGCAACAGTGCGAAGCCATCTGCAGGCTCTGTGAACACCACTGCGAGAAGAAAAGGAGCCACCCAAAAAGAGTCTGGGTCCGAAGATGGATCGCCAGTAGAGCAGAGGACGGACTGTACAACAAGCTGATGGTGGAGCTCAGGAGCGAAGACACTCGGGCGTTCCAGAACTTCATGAGGATGCCGCCAGCCATGTTTGACGAAGTTGTGCAGTGGCTGACACCCAGGTTGACCAAGGCAAATACCAGCTTCCGGCCCAGCCTGGAACCTGGGCTCAAGGTGGCACTCACTCTGTGCCACCTGGCCTCAGGGACCTCCTACAGGAGCATGCAGAACGGCTGGAGGGTGCCATCCAACACCATCAGCATTGTGGTCAGAGAAGTGGTGCAGGCCATCATCTAAGAATACAAGGAGGAGCTCCTCCAGTACCCCTCCACTGAAGAAGGATGGAAGAAAGTTGCAGAGCAGTGGTATCAGAAGTGGAACTTACCCCACAACGTTGGAGCCATAGATGGCAAGCACGTGGCCTGCAAATCTCCAGCCAAGTCGGGGCCCACTTATTTCAACTCCAAGGGCTTCTTCAGCATCATCCTCTTTGCCATGGTCTATGCTGACTACAAGTTCATGTACATCGATGCTTCAGGCAACGGGTCAGCTTCAGATGCCCAGGTATACAACGCCAGTCACCTCAAGGAGGGGCTGGAACGCAACCTCATCGTTGGCTTCCCAGATCCAGAACCCCTGCCCAATGACTCACAAGATGTGCCCTACTTCATCGTGGGGGATGACGACTTCTCCCTCAGAACCTACCCCATGAAGCCCTACACCTCCAGACTCCTCACCCGTGAAGAGAGGATCTTCAACTACAGGCTGTCCAGGGCAAGACGGGTGGTGGAGAACACCTTTGGCATCCTGGCCAACAGGTTCCAGGTACTTCTCACCATCATGCAGCATTGCCCAGAGACCGTGAGGAGGATCATGGAAGCTTGCTGCATCCTGCACAATCTCATGCGCACCCGCTACCTAGTCTTGCAGAACAGGCTCGTGGACCTCCAACAAGCCAATGGGGTCATGGAGCCTGGGGAATGGAGGCAAGGGTGAAACCTGATTGACACTGAGGATGTACAAGGCCCTAACAGAGCCTCAAATGAAGCGAAGAAGCAGCGCAACCTCCTGAGACAATGGTGCAACTCCCCAGCTGGAGCAATGGAGTGGCAAGATAGAATGGTAGATGCTTAATGGATGCTTCCTTCAGCCTGTCTCATCACACAGATGAGATTGGGCCATGTATGTTTGGTTGGCCTACAATGAACAGGGCGTTTAATAAAGAGTTGTGTTTATGTTGACATGTGTGGATAATTATTACATTATTATTGATAATAAAGGGTCGTAGGTGTGGCACCTGGGAGGGTGGACCATACAGTCCCACTATGCTTGCACTGGAGGTTTATCTATCCCACAGCTATCTTAACCCATCCCACAGCTATTACCCATCCCAAAGGTATCCCTGCTCATTCCTCAGGTATCCCTGCCCACCCCACTGCTATCTTAACCCATCCCACAAGCATGCAAAGGCTTAAACCATTTCTAAAAGTTTCCAGCAAGACTTTATTAAAAAAAAGAAATGAAGCAAGTGTATGAATCAAAAATAGACTTTACTAACAAGAAGCTATAAAACAAAAATGAGTCTCTGGCACTCCTCTTGGTCGCTCAATCCCAGGGGTGAAGGGTGCAGTTGCTGTGGAGGTGGCTGGTGCTGGAGTGCTTGTCATCAGCTCCTCCAAAAGCAGAAGCAGCAGAAGCACCAGCCCCAGAAGAGCGAGCCCGTGCTGCAGAAGCCCCAGCAGAACCAGAGTGAGGGCCAGGGGGCGGGATGGTAGCCCTTTCCCTCTTGCAAGGGCTGGCAGCAGATGGCTGAGGCTTGCTGTGTTTCCGCGTGGTTGTGGGGTTTCTGGCTGGCAGGAACCAAGGCTGGCAGAAAGGCTGGCAGGAAGGCTGGCAGGAAGGCTGGCAGGCAGGCAGGCACCAAGGCTGGCAGGCAGACATGAACCAAGGCTGGCAGGCAGGCAGCCACCAAGGCTGGCAGGAAGGCAGGCAGCAAGGCTGGCAGGCAGACCGGCTGGCAGGAAGGCTGGCAGGGAGGCTGGCAGCAAGGCTGGCAGGGAGGCTGGCAGCAAGGCTGGCAGCAAGGCTGGCAGGCAGACATGCAGGCAGAGCAGGCAAGGCAGTCGATGTGTCCGGCAGCAGGTCTTTCCTCTGAATGGCATCCTGCTTCCGAGCTGCTTCCGTTATATCCATGGGGCTGACACAATGCATCCTCCCCGCATGTGCAGTGAATGCCAGGCATCCGTTAGGCTTCCGCTGTGCATCCGCTAGGCTTCCGCTGTGCATCCGCTTCATCCGTTCGGCATCCGCTCTGCTTCCGCTCTTTCCGTTCCGCGTCCGCTTTGCTGAGGCTCCCCGGAAGCCCTGCGGATGTGCCACTCACTCCTATCCACTCCCATCTGCTTCCATCCGCTAGGCTTCCGTTCCGCATCCACTTTGCATCCGCCCTGCGTCCTCCCCGTGTCCGTGTTATCCGCTCTGGTTATGCAAATTTTCGCCCCTTTTGAGAGCGGATAACAATGGATGGAACATTTTGCTCATCCACTGTGTCCTTTTTGCCTCCGTTGGCCAGTGTGACATGGGATTAAGCCCCTGTCCCACTGCACCAATGGATGCAAAGAGGATGTAAAACGTTAAAAAACGTTGGAAAACGCTATGCATCTATTGTGTACTCATTGCATATGTGTTTCATACGCTCTATCCTTTGAGCATCCGTCCACTGCGATTTCATCCACTTAAGAAGTTTTGAGCTGCACAAAACTTTGTGAACAGATGAACTTTCCACTGTGTACGATGTGAATCCGTGACATACAAGCAACAAACGTTCTATGTCCGTTTATCATCTGTTAAACATCCGCTGTATCCTCTCTGCATCCTCTGGGCATCCCTTCAACTCACATTCACTGCAGCTGAAAACGGACAGAGGGAGGAAACAAAAGGTACACCGAACGTCTACACAGCGTTAGTAGCATGGAAATAGAAAGGATGAGCAGTGAATGGTTTGCATCCTATATATATCCTCTAGGCTTCCTATGAACATCCGTTTAACATCCCCACTACATACTACCCATGTCTGTTCTTTTCCTTTCTTTTCCGTTCTGTTTATGCAAATTTTTGCCACTTTTTGGAGTGGATGTCAATGGATGGAGCACCCCCAAAATTTTGCTCGTCCGCTGTGTCCTTTTTGCATACGTTTTGCATCCATCGGCCAGTGGGACCTAGCCTTTACCTTCTTAGTTGTGTTGAACACGTAATCCTGAGAACTCTTAAATATGGAAGTGATACATGTTTAGAAAAGTATGTAATATTTTATCCTGTATTATGACTGTGACCTATACTCTATACTACTGATTGACTGAAACTATTTGGAAGAGATTATTGGCAGAGATTAGAAGCAATACAGCTTTTCTCTGTATGACAGTTTAAAGATTTTATTGCAAGATCTAATCTGGGTTAGTCACCTTGACCAGAGATGTACTTTTCTGAGCTTTCAGACTTGTGCTGGAGCTCATCTCCAGGGAACTGTAGAACCCTGAAGATGAGGTCCAGCATGGGTTCAAAAGTTCAGACCCCAGATTGGATCTTGCAACATTATCCTAGGACACATATATTTGCTTTGATTTGCTATAGATTTTACTTTTTAGGCCAACACAAGGAACATAGTAACACATGACAGATACTTACTTGTGAAGCAATTTCTCGAGACTGACAAAAAATGGAAATCAGAAGGAGGAAAGAAAACAAAACACCATTCAAACAACAGTTTCCAAACAAAGAAAACACATAGACAATTTCATGATATTATGGTTGTACAAGGAAATATAGAGTTAAATCCTTGCATAGTATGTCATGACAAAATTTCAGGTTTGAGTATAGAATAAAACGCCTGATTAACCACATTTCTTAACTGTCTTTCTTCTGTTTTCTACCAGCCATAATATGATTCTAAATCTTGGCCATTTTATTAAGTGTGAACTTCAACTCTCAGAATTCTCCAGCTAGCCATGGAATTCTGGGAATTGAAATCCAAATACCTTAAAGTGGCCAAGATTGAGAAACACTGTTCCAAATAAAAACAAAAGTATACATATGATATGGAAAATGGTAAAAGATCAAATTTGTATTGGAATCTATTTTAAACATGACCAAGAATATAATAAGTTTAATAAGGCTTTTTACTCATAAACGTTTATACCAATTTTAACATCAAAGAATTTGTGCAAGTTTGTTTTACATTAAATCTTAACAAAGAGGGAAGTGAATTCATTAAAACAATGAGGCCTTCATATTATAGACTAAGGTTCTTGCCTCAGTAAATAATATTTGAATGGACAATTAAAAATACAATAACTTCAAAATTTCCTTAAGCACTTGAGAAAACACATCCCTGAATTAATTTCTATAACAGCTGAACTGTATTCTAATACAAGAATAATTATTCCTGTAGTTAATATATAGATGAGATTATTCTGTTTTCACATTTCAGTGTTACAATCCATTCCAGTCATGCAATTTATGCATTTGCAAGTAATTTAAAATGGTAACTCAGGCAAATAATGCCAATTTCACACATAAATAACAGATTCAAATTAAATACTATGCTACATAGTTGAGATAATAAAATTCTTCCCAGCTAGAATGTTTTAAATTGCAGATGGAGGTCCTCATGACTGAATGCTCCTTCATAATATAATAAATATATATTATATGGAAGAGATCTAACAGGCATCCCATGACATGCCAGACTGCATGTGATTAGATGGACAGATAATAGATTAGATAGATAGATAGATAGATAGATAGATAGATAGATAGATAGATAGATAGATAGATAGATAGACAGACAGACAGACAGACAGACAGACAGACAGACAGATTCCTGGTATTATGAATTAGGCCTGGACACAAGAAGGGAGCTATTGTCTACAGAAGTTCAGGGTATATTCTCTATTATCTCAAAGTACAAGACATAGAAGAATAAATTTACATTACAGCACAGTAGATTCCTATTGAATGTCGGGAAAAACCTCCTTATATTACAAGCAGTTCAATAATGGGACCAGTTATTCAGGGACTCCCATTCAATAATGGGACCAGTTATTCAGGGACTTCTCTTCAATGCATCAGTTTGAGGGGAGACTAGACAGCCATCTGCCGAGCATGCTTTAATCTGGATTCTTGCATTGGCAGGAAATGGGCTTGGTGGCTCTATTTATGCATCCTTCCAACTCTGGGATTCCTTTTCATTATAAAATTAAAACAAAAACAAGTTTAACAAAACCGAAATACTAAAAAGAAAAAGGAAAGAAAAAAAAAGAAAAGAAACTGCTGCATTTCTAACCCTCATTAGGGTTAGAATTAGTATTCCTATTGAGTATTTGTACTCAGCATAGGAATATTAAGAAAAGATGGATAAGTATATTGGGGCAATGTTAACATCAGTACTCATGTCTCAACTACTCTAGTCCTCATCCAAATCGGTGGAACAGTTACACAGGCATATATTAATGGATGCTTGTAACACAAGGACTAAATATGTATTTGAGCTACTGACAGTTTTTAAAAAATGATGGCATACACATTATGACAAATACATAAAGATTCATATATATCACCATTGTCAAATCTTGTGGACTACTAAGTCAGAATGAGAGCCAATTTGCTGTCATGTAAGGCCCTAGGCTACAAACTGGGAGATCATGAATTTTAGTCTTGCCTTATCACAAGGCCAGCTGGGTGACCTCGCCAGTCATTCTTTGTCAGCCTTAGGAGGAGGCAAGGACAAAGAAGTAGGATTTGTACTTGACAATATATAATTCTGCTTTAATTCAGGAAAACTTGCCTTGCTATAAACTAATATTCATTTAATACTTAATACCAGTTCAAGCAATCATAGGGAAAATTACCAAATTCTGCAGATAAGTTGGACTACTTAACCAAAATTTCTTCTATATCATAGTTTAAAGCCATTACAGTTTGCATAATCATGGTATGCTCCATTTCTTTATGTACTAAAGTGAAATGGAACAGTTATGCATGAATTTTTAAGGCTAGTATCAGATCGAAAATTGTCCTCCAACCAAACTTACATAATTATGGATCCCCTCCACCCTCCTTGCTGTCTTGAATTTTCATTTCAATTTATATTTCTAACAATATAATTGTTGCTATATCTCAAGGTAGATGGTTATACAAACGAGTGCTTTATATTTGCTAGATTAAATTAAATAAGCATATTTTTATTTTATTTTTATGGTGGCATAATCCAATAACAACAAATCAGTCTCTTGCTCACCCCTTCCCCTCCTCAATGATGATTAGTTATTTAATCATCAAAACCCTGATATTTCTTCTCCTAAATATTGTTTCCAATGATCTGAGAAATGGCACAGGTTTTGGAAGGTAACTTTGAAAGCTTCAAAAAATTTGGGACTGGAGTTATACAAAATGATGAAGGTTTTTGGTATAATTTTTTCTCATTTGGAAATAAGATTTGAACAATATTTCATGGAAGTTTCAAAGGTGCTTTTTCAAGAGGCAAGTAGATTTTCTTGTTTTTCTTTGAAGACATTTTGCTTCTCATCCAGGAAGCTCTTCAGCTGATGTGAAAAGCAAAAAGCAAAATATCTTCAAAGAAAAAAAAAATCTAATTGTCTCTTGAAAAGGCAGCTTTGGGGCAACCATAACCTGTATGACTGAATATTTCTATAGACATTTCATAGAAGTGTGTCTGGATATAATGTATAGGTTTCTTCAGATGTGCTCTTTGAATTTTCATGGAAAGAGTTTTACTTGCACATGCCAATTTATAGGGATAACTATGTTTATGAGGACAAAGGGGAACAAATCCAGCTTTGACCTCTTTCTCTATATACTCAAATATTCTTGTAGAAACTATGAATAGATTCATATGTGCCTGGTTTTTCAATAACTGAATGTGAGCCGAGTGATTCCCAATAGAGAGTAGCTTTCTTCTAGCAGAATTTACCAGAAGAGAAGAAAAGCCAGAGCAGAGAATCATGTAAACATATTCTTCTGGGAACAGAGGGTTTGGGCCTAAACCAATTTATATCTTGCACCTTAGCAGAACTGTTTGGAAACTATTAATTTAGAATATGTATGTGATCCCCAAACACATACTGGATAGATGTCAGAGGCTAAAATCGATGCTGTGTGAAGCATATCCATGGCATAGCAACCAATATTTTAAGACATATGATGCCCCTTCATATTTTACATGTACTATGAACAGAAGCATTCTATAAGGGATAAATATTATCCCATAATGAAATATCAGTCAGTATGAGTGAAAAGTAAGTGAAATATTGCTAAATAAAATTACTCCCCCACAAATCATTACAAAAATTTCATGGGTCACATTCTTTACAAATGTCTGTATGAAAATGTCCAAACCTCAGATGTCACTAATTTCTGTGATTCGGTCCTATAGATTCCTATAGGAATATCTCCAGTTGAAGAACAAAGCTTCTGATAAAGTCTGGCATATGTTCTGATCCACAAATCATCTTCTGTGATTTTCATCTAAGCAATAAGAACAGAAACAGCACAGCTCAAATCACTGATTTATTTATTCATTCAAACGGGATCACCCAAAATATTACAGTAAGCAACAAATCTTACAAAGCAAAGCATTATTTATTGTACTCTACAGTTCTTCAGTCCTTCCAGAGCATAATATATGATATCAATCCAGGTAGTTATTACATATGCCATATATCACAAGTACAGAAGGAGAAGTGCAGCTTGTGACTGAAAAAAAAATCATCGCAAACTTTGTACTTAGTATTATTATAGGTACTTTTAAAATTTAAATGAAACAACTGCATTACATTTTAACTTGTTGTAGAATTGCCTATCTACTAGGGCCATCAAATCCTTCAGGGGGAAAAATGGTTTGATATGGCTGCTTTGAAAGTTGCTTCAGTCTGTCTCTGCAAATACAGTTTTTTTCTTTTGTTCACACATCTCTACCTTCCATCTATGTTACTTCAGCTCCTTTCCCTTTCATCACTTGTCTTCCCAATAACTAACATATAAGTGCTTTGCAAGTAGTCCTTTTGAACACATTTTCTGTCACTAAAGCAATGGTAATCATCCCTTCATAGAGACAATATCCAACTAGCCCCTGCAGAAGAAAAAGAGCAAAATGGGACACAGAATTTAATCAAATGGTTTAAAAACGTTACTTACAGAACAGAGAAATCCAGATCCTGGTGTCGTATCTAGTCCCAGAAGAAGTCTAGTGATAGAGATCATGTAATCCTTAACGAATGACTAAAGATTTAAAATAATATAAGAAATGTTTAAAACATCAGCTAAGTAATTAATATCCACAGAAAGTAAATGTACCTATAAAATTACCGTTTTTGTGGGTGGCAGATGTTCATTGATCCAGAGAAACCTGGCTTTATGGCTGATACAATGATTGTCTTTTGAAAGCTATACATCTGCTATATACCCACTATTAAATGACTTCTTTCTCCAACCTTGGCAATTTTTTCAAGTCCTTTTCCAGATTTCTAATGAACGGTGAATGCACTGTACTAAATAGCATAAATAATAGCTTTAATTCATACAGTAAGGTCTAAACTGGCCCTCATGCACCTGACAGCATAAGGATCTCAGTTAACTGAAACCTTAGAGAGATCCTTGCCCTGTGTGTGCATGGACAAAAATAAACTAATTAAATGACAGAAAGTTACCCTAACAACTTTGTATTTCTATTACAGAGACTCCACTGGCAGTATGGCTCAAAAGGAACAAGACAAAGCAAGAAAAGGAGGGGAAAAAACCCTCCAAATGGCTTTTATTCACTTAAAAGATGTTGACTCATTTACTCAATTATGTTTATATAATTGGAAAACAAGCCTGCTAGAAGCAATAGGTAATTTCTGGTATAGTAATACAAATTGTTTAAGAAGAACAAGGGATTGGAGACCTGATTGGCTTACAAGCATGTTATAAAATGTTTTTACAGTGTAAATGGATTTCCCCTGTTAGGATGGTAGAACTATTTTTAAGTCAGGAAATGCTATATCGTCATATGGTGAATGTCTTGGACCTAATTCAATCCTATATCCCAGACTTGTCTTTTTCTTGTACTTTTTAAAAATGATGACAAAAAACCATATGCATTCATGCAGTTTGATAAGATGCCCAGACTCATGATGATATTTATGTAGAATAATATGCCTTTCTATGCAGTAAAACTTGTACTCTAGTTTTCAATTCTACAGGTTTTTTTAAACTGATGAGCTCCTGTTTTTCAAAATCTTTCTTTTCAAACAAATAATCAGCAAAGACAAGAACACAGTTTAGTTGCTCAGAAAACACAAGAACACAGTTTAGTTGCTCAGAGATGAAACTCAGGTCAGGAAAAAAAAATCAGCATCATTTTTATTGTTCATGGCAGCAAACATCTGAAGCCTAGATGTGCTATGATGGGATTGTTTGAAACCCTATAGCTCCCTAAGCATAAGTCGGCAGCAGCATATTCATTAACTCTGTGGTAAGTACTGTGATGAAAAATGAATAACTTGAAATAGTCTGTATTGCATGCCCAGCTTTTGTTCCCTTGACCCTAATTTTTGAAAAATGGTCTCCCATTTAGTTCACATGCCAGAATGCGATAACTGTTTGGTTGCAGTTTTAATGGTATAGACATGTTGGGCTATATCTAGAGCAATCCTAAAAGTAAAAAATGATAAATATGTATGGATGTGGATGCACTAATATGTCTACACAGCACATTTAAATATGCAACATGGAAGTATTCTTCAGTGACTGACTATTAAGAATTACACTTCTAAAATAAGGAAATTAAGTATAAGATTTATAAGCTTTGAAAGCTATGTGTGAATGTCTCCCTTGGATTCTTCCTCAGAGGTCAGCTCAAGGGAGGACGAGCTCATTTCTGGTACATCAGAAATGGAGTTGATTAATGGCTCTGAATAGCTGGTTGAAAGAGAATTGGAGGAAGCTTCAGCTGGGGAAAACTTACAGACCTCCAGCAAAGAGTAGGAGGAGCTGCTTTCTGCGCTGATCTGAGAGAACGCAGGGCAGAGAAAAGACAGGAGCAATGGAGATCAGCCAAATTACTTGGGAAGAAAGGGCCCCACCCATCTTATGGACTGCAGTAGAAAGCTATTTATTAAAGCAGGTAGAGGGAGACATTGCTGGGAGCGATGTGTTGGCTTTGTAGGTGTTTGTTTGATCACTGTGCTTCCTGCTTTGCTATGTTTGGAATTGTGCTTTGGAGACTTTGAACTTTTCTTGCCAACAGAGCTCTCATGTTTAAATTTTGCCTGGTGGATTTAAGTTTGTTTGGTAGACTTATTTGTTTGAGCAACTTTCAATTGTTTTATGGACTATTGGCCCATTGCTTTGTGGACTAATTTTGGCCTGCTTGTGGCTGGACTTATTTGGGACAATTCTGAGTCTTGGTGAAGGGAATTGCTGGGGAACATTAATAAACTTACTAAATCATTGTTGTGTGTGTGCGTGTGAGTGAGTGGGGCAGTTCACTATATGATAGAGTGGTTTTCAGGTGTTGGACCAAAAGCCTACCCTCAGGAAAGAAAATTATCTCTGTAACTTGAGATCAGGCCCTCTCTCAGTCCAACAGGGGAAAAATAGAAAGGAGGAATGCTGTGTATATTGTCTTGAGGTCCTGAGGAAAACAAGGATGAACAGAGTTCTCTCTTTATGGCTTAACTTGGTAGATAGAGGGATTCTTAAGAACACAGGAACCCAAGTGATTCTTCAGAAAATCAAAACAATTTGGTTTGTTTTTTTTAAAGAATACATTTACCCTTCACTGTACCTGATACAGCAAGGTGTCCAGCATGCTGATACTGAAAACTCTGCCAGCAGCAAAGGGCAATCGAAACATGAATGCCAGGTTAGAACCTTTCTCTCGTTCTTTCTATTTCACATCAGAGTGAAATGTGTGGAAGGAATTGGGTGGGGGGGAGGTGGTTGGAGAGGAGGAGCAGAAAAAGACAAAAAGACAATGCCAACATGTTAATGCCTGAAATAAACTGCACTTGAGAGGGGTCCATGAGAAACATTACTACCACAGTAAACATTTCCTAACTCCTTGCTGTGAATTCATTAATTAATTACTCAAGGCAGTAATGGTGTATCTCAAGAGCATTTCTTTTATTTCCCAGGACCCAGCATTTTGAGAGTTATCTTCTGAAACAAACAACAATGAAATAGGACACTTGTGTACATTTATATGAAGTCATGCCGTCAGTGAGATACAAAGCAAATTCCAACATGAATTAAATTATTGTGAGTTTCACCATAGAGGATATGCCACTTTCCACTCTGCAAAGAGCTACCCACTACTTTGAATATCATGAGCAGTGGTTTTTCTACCTCCAATATTTGCCAATTCACAGAAAATTCCTTGCTGAATCTGCATCTTGGCATGGTTATCTATTTCTGTTCATGTGGGATATAAATGAGACCTACATGCCGTCATAAACAATCTCTATAATAGGAAAGGACATCTACACCTCTGCAAAATAGACTGGAAATGGCAGACAAGTAAGCTTTCTCACCATTTGATAGTAATGGCTATAAAATTAATAATAGAAATGAAAGAATATTTCAATTTCCTAAAATATTACAGCTATTGATTTAAAAGTTGTAGTTTACCTACCAAAGATTCTTTTGAGTATGAGCAAAGATTATATTCCCTGTATTAATTGTCTATTGTGTCTAAACAACACAATGTTCTTTTAATGATCTTCAGGGGCCTGTTTTCTATATTTTCACACTTCAGTTAAATTGACAATATGCAGTGTAAGAGATTTGTTTAAGAAACTTCCCTGAAGATCTTTCACTGAGCAATTTTAAATTTCAATCCATTTGCTCTCAAGGCCAATATTGTAGGATATGAAATATATTTTCCTGCAAAAATGGTGAGCAAGAAAATAAACTATAATTAAAAGAATATCATTTTTCATAGTTTAACAATATTGAAAATATCTTAATATTACCATATACATTAATTTGCATTCCAGTTTGTATCTTATACAGTAAGATATGTATTATTGGAACTATAATGCTCACTACCTGGACTGAGCCCAAAATTAACATTATACTCGAAAATGGAAAGCAACTATGATAAATCAAGTGAAAACATGAAAAATAGGGCATTTGGTTAAAGGTATCACAATTCAACCATTTTATTAATTACAAACCAAACCTGAAATTTATCAGTCTTTTTGGTTGTGGTGTTAGTACTGTATTTCAAAGAGTATAAAGCAAATGTCCTCATTACAAAACAAAAATCTATTGTTTGCTGTTGGAATAAGGGATATACTGTAATTACATTTGCTATTTATCAGATTAGATCAGAGTATTATGGTCCATGATCAGGAAAGATCACAAAGAATATGACCCCAAAGCAAAATCAATTTATAACAGTTAATAAACTGAAACATTTATATAATCTTGAGTTAGCTATGGATATCATTATAAAACTGATGACATAACAGCATATGTGGCACAATATCAATTGTACCTGCAGGAAGAAAACACATGCAAAGAAATATATCAATGTTTTCCTTACAGTAAGGACAAAGACAGGGTATTAAAACAAGCTAAGATGAAAGCCTTGTGGCATTTTGAAATCTCTTCATTTTATTAAAAAAAATTATCCAAGAAAAATGTTTTCTTTAGGTTTTATTTCTTTGGGTTCTTAGCATTATTTCTCTGTAAATCAATTTCTATTATTTGCCATTTTGCTATATATTCAACTTTAAACAAATCCAAGGATTGCAAGATAACTTAAACAGACCATAGTTGTATTATTTTATCTCCAAGGTCTTCTTTCCATTTCAGCAAAAGTTATCTAGCAGGCTCATAAGGGCTAAATTTGTCAATTTAAGCCAATAAGCGAGCTTGCTTATCCAAATCTGTCCTTCTCTTGAAAAATTCTGTCTCCAAGCTATGAGCAGATTAGCAGAATCCAAAGAAAGCCTTCAAACATTTGAATTGAATTGTTTCTAAAGAGAAAAGTCCTTGTAGATGAAAGTGTGTATGTTATATAGCAGTTTGGGAACTCCCTTGTTTTGGAAGAGTGAAATGACAAAGAAAATTGGGAACCCTCTTTAACGGAGAAGAGAGAAGGGAAGGAGAGGGAAGGAGAGGGAAGGAGGGAGGGAGGGAGGGAGAGAAAGAGAGAGAGAGAGAGAGAGAGAGAGAGAGAGAGAGAGAGAGAGAGAATTGCAGCTACACCTTCTCCAGGAAGTTGAAGACTAGAAAATAGCATCCATCTATCTATGCAAGTTACCCTGCTCTAGCTTATAGCCATCAATTCGCTATCTATATTTTATTAAGCTTTTAGAAGTGTTGGAGCATTCACAACTTCTGGAGAGAAGTTGTCCCACTGTTTAAGTGTTCTGTCAGGAAATTTCTTCTTAGTTCTAGGTTGGTTCTGTCCTTGATTAGTTTCCATCCATTGCTTCTTGTCCTAACCCTCAGGTGCTTTGGAGAATAGCTTGACTCCCTCTTCTTTGTGACAACTCCTGAGATATTGGAACATTGCAATCATGTCACCCTTGATTCTTCTTTTCATTAAACCAGACATACCCAATTCCAGCAACTGTTCTTTGTATGTTTTAACCTCCAATCCCCTAATCACCTTTCATCTTTGTGGGAACAAAGTGGAACCTGCTTGTTAATTACAGTTGAAGATTGAAGACCAGGGTCAGAGATGACTTGGATTAACAGATTAGACTACCATGCTTTGTATACATTTAAATCATATCAAACCAGAAGTAAAGTTTTCATACATTCAAAAAATATAAATTCTGAGTCAATGATTAGTTATAGCATGTGAGATTTTCATGCAAGTATCAAGATTTATGATTGCATATTCTAAATGAACATTTATTATCTTTTTAGACACTTAAAGAAACTTAATCTTTTTCTCACTCACATTAAATAAAAACAAGTGTCATGTACATGTTGAAAGATTAAATATTTGCATAAATCTATGTACCTTCCTACATTTTGGTTGTAATTCTTTTTTATCTTTTTCACTGCAGACATTAATAATATAACCTTTATAGAATATGATCAAACATGGAATCGAATTAATGAGTTGCAACTGAATGCCAATCAATGAACTTAACAGAAAATACTGTTTAATGCATGCTTCATTTTTTCTAAACGTTAATTCAGTTTTAATTTCAAATATTAGGGCCATATTACACAGTATTTTCTTTTAAAGAAAATATTGGATTGCCCTCTATTCTTTTTTATTTGTCATTTTCAAAATAAAATATTTAATACTCCATAATTAATTTCATTTTATCTTATCTACATTACTCAAAGAGAAGGAAGACCTTACAAAGGTAAAAATAAAGGAGGAAAAGGTGAGGCAAAACAGCTTTGATAAAATATGGAAATGGTTCTTTTTATTTTTATGTTTATGCCTGTTTATTCTGCTTTGTTTTCTTTTAAGGTTTTCCTCTCTGACTGCTTGTGAAGTAATCAAAGATTAACTGCACTTTGTCTGGAGCTGTTGTCATGTTTCTTCCATTTAAAGGTATACCAGGGAGAAGTATGAAAATACATCTGAAAATATCCTAAAAATACTCAGCCTCTCATGATAATAAACCAATAGCACTTCTTTTGTTCTGAAATTGGGCTTCTGGAGTAGAAAAATCACTTATTTGCTGGACTACTTTTAACAAACTGGTAGAATTTGGAGAGACCAGAATTTCCCTTCTAAGAATTGGCTTCTTTCCCTCTGTCTATATGCATCTGATAAGAGAAAAAGATATGTATATCAAATTATAAAACCCTGAAATAGTCACACTCCTGAAATCATAGGAGTGAACCTTAATTGGATTCAGTTTTCATTTTAGAATTGTATCCCAGTAAATACTAATTGCATTTTAGTTAACTTTACTAATTGTCTATCGTTTTTGAAGTTTATTTGTAAGCAGTAAAATGTGGGCTGGAATATCTTTAACTATTACCAAATTTACTATAACTTTTGTTGCAAACAATCCCACCACTTCAACAACAATAATAATACTGTAGCCCCATAAATACTTGTCTTGCATTACTCATTGTCTCATTATTGACAATCTTGGTTATCATTTTATATATCTGACAAAAGGGTCCTTCCTTCCTTCTTCCAACACTCTTCCGCACAAATTTGGTACAAGACAGAAAAATGTTTGACAACAGGATTAGATTTCCTTTTCTTAATTCTCATCTCCAGTTTTAATATATTTTGCCCTTAATAAACATGAAAATCAGACCAGCATTTAACACTAATCTCTTATGATTATACATTTCCTCCCAGCTGCTCACAATTTTGTGACAATTTAAGCTACAGTCTAGTTCCTGGTAGGTGATATGAATAAAATGTTCTCCTCTTCCTGTTGTCATACATAATGATAATGCCATGGATATGACAAGATGGTGGTATACATCATCCAAATCTCCAGTAAAGGGAATGGAGTGTCTATTTGCTACTAGATTAAGAAAAATAACCTCCCATTCCTTAAAAGTACTTAATCCTCAAAATACATGCTTAAACAATTAAGAAATGTTTTTTTTTAATGCTTCATTAGTTTTCAATCTGTGGGTTCTATCTCCAAAAAGTAGTGGATTAAGAATATTAAATGAAGGTTTGGCAGAAGAGTGTGTTTCTATCAGATCATACAAAATAATATATGACATTAATTTGTTTGAGCTGCTGCTGCTGTCAAGCCCATACCAACTGCTCATAACCAAGAATGCAAAGAGGTCATTAGTCAGATTTATGGAAAGTAAAATATCTATCTTGGAAACTTTCATTCTCATTTACCTGTGAGTACACTAAAGCTTTTTTTTAATCATCTTTTTAATAGCCCCCTTGACAGGATGGAAATAATTCCCCCCTGCTTACCAGTTATAGAAAGAATATACAACTGTTAGGGTTCAGCAGTATTTTGCAAATAGCTATTCCCATTCCAGGTTCATAAAATTTCATTACATCTGCTTTACGGTCTGAGTTTACTCTTTAAAAAAATAATGGCTCTTTTAACTGCTTGTTTATGATTGTTTTACATATGGAAGTCATCCAGAGTCTTATGAATGGGTTGGCACAGAAATTATTTAAAACAATCAACTAAATTCTCATATTTATGAAAATGACTTTGTATTCTAAACTGAACACATTATAAACTATTTTTTAAAAATCCCACCAAAGTTAAAGTTGATTCATACATATTTGCTCATCACTTTATGATTCCTGCATGAGTTTCTTGGAGCAACACAGAGCTGAAAGTACAGGGAATGTTTTATTTCCCTTCACATCACTGAAGTTTTTTCACATAATCAGAAGCCCATCATCAATTGTATCATAATGAAATAATGTACTCATTATTGTGAACTAAGCCTTAACTATTTTAATCCCACTGAACACAACTGGAAAACTGTATAATAAGGATGGCCAACCTTGGCAACTTTTAAGACTTGTGGACTACAACCATGGTTGAGAATTTTGGGAGTTGAAGTCCACAACTCTTAAAGTTGCAGAGGTTGGACACCTCATATACAGAGGATAATAGCCAGTTCCTCTTTTCAACAGAAAATTAAAAATAAAATCCCCATCTTTCCTGGAATATATTAATCTTCCTAGTCATACAGTGGGGGAGGAGTTCACTTGAACTTTAATTGGTATGAAGCAACCAGAAAAGTTAGTTTGACTTTGCGCAAATGAAGCCTCACATTTTTCTGCTGAACAAAAGGCTCTTTGCTTGATCAGCTGCCAACTGTGATTGCTTAGCTATTTCCAAAGAGAAAAACAAGGGAAGCTACAGCTGTAGCAGCAGATGGAGTTCTCTTTCTGACTTAGGGAATTCTTGTTTTGGAAGCCCATTAAGCCACCAAGTCAATTTTCCATGTTTGATTATACACTTTTTCTGAAGGCAACAGTTGCATTTTGGAGTGCCTTTGTGCTGCAAAGGGCCTACCTCACGAATTAACAGTCAGCTACCCATCATATCACACAAAGCAATTTCCTGTCAAATATTTAATTGCCTTTCATTGTGTACAAGGGAATTTTGAGGAAGCTTCCTGAACTGCAGTTCTACCATGATTGATAACCAGAAAAGGTGGGGTGAATTAAAATACATCAATAAACACAACTCCAAGCAAGAAAAACTGAGCTAATTTTTCAGTTTATGGGCAAGTAGAATTAGTAACTTTCTGCAAGCATTCAGATTTTTATGTTAAGAATGGGCCATCTGCTTTCCTCAACTTAACTGAAATAACTTTAGCAAGCAATCAGTTCAGACACAGGCCAAGCTCATTCTTCTTCTTGGCAGTCTGTTGGAAAAGAATGGAGGCAAGGAGGGAAGGAGAGTTACCCTTCAACACTAAACTTGCATTCTTTATGCATATGCATTTCTGGCAATATGTTGGAATGAGTCACAGGAAGTATTCAATATGACAAATTATGAGAGGTGAGCCAAATTATATGTATTTATGCAAACACACACATAGGGACATATAGAGTGCCTATATTCCACCTCTCAAGACATAAAGGAATAGATCTATTAGAATAAGAAATTACTAATTGAGTTTGCCACTGTGGGTGCCATTTCTGCCAGGAGCCATGTACATCTCAATACACATGAGCACTGCAGTGAAACTGTGAAGGCACGCATAGTTTCTTTTCTAGATAATGGCTCTCAAAATCTTCTACCCTCTGCACAAACATGAGGAACTGAATAGAGTATTATCACATTTTGGCTTGAATTTCTGTGTGGTAAAAACCTTGAAACCATGCACAGAAGTAATAAGCAGCTTTGGAATACAAACTTTATTTAGAGATAAAATTCCTGGACTGTAGTCATGAGTATCTTTGAAAAGTAAGACTGTTTTAAGAAAGGCCATAGCATTCATTCTTTTGTCCATAGCTATCAATCAATGCATTCTTCAGCTAGAAAGTTTATGGTTTAAAATTTTCAGAGATACAAAGAGAGGTGTTATCACTTTGTCCTACAGCCTATAGAAATCCAGTAATGCATAAGCTTGTATACTGATAATCTCTGAAACATAACTAAACAATTGGAGTTATTTTCTCTATGTGTTTACTCAAAAGGATAAGACAAGAATGGCAAATACATTTATGGAACAATTTGATTAACCGAAGAAATTTTAACCCTCTCATTTCAGTGAAACAAATAAGGAAAATGCTTTTGCTTTGAGACTGAGAAATGTGAAATTATGCAAAATATACTTTAATTTTTCCTTTCAGTCAGATTTTCCCAGTTTTTCTCCAAGAAGAAACTGACTGGTTTAATCACTCACAGGATTGCTATTATGGGGGTAAAATGAAGGGGCATTCTCATATAAACTCTCTTTGAGGTGCTAGAAAAAAAAAACAAGGATACAAACAAGTATAGATACAGATAATCAGAGTTGGAAGGGACCTTGTAGGTCATCCAGTCCAACCCCCCACCCAAATGGGAGACCCTACACCATTTCTGACAAATGGCAGTCCAATCTCTTCTTGAAAGTCTCAACTGATGGCGCTCCCACAACTTCCGAGGGCAAGCTGTTCCATTGGTTGATTGTTCTCACTGTCAGAAAGTTTCTCCTTGTTTTCAGGTTAAATTTCTCCTTATTCAGTTTCCATCCATTATTCCTTGCCTGGCCTACAGGAGCTTTAGAAAATAGCTTGACCTCTTCCTCCCTGTGGCAGCCCCTCAAATATTGGAAGACCGCTATCGTGTCTCCCCTGGTCCTTCTCTTTACTAGACTAGCCAAGCCCAGTCCCTGCAACCGTTCGTTGTATGTTTTAGCCTCCAGTTCCCTAATCATCCTGGTTGCTCTTTGTACTTTTTCTCGTGTCTCAACATCTTTTTTATAATGTGGTGACCAAAACTGAATTCAGTAGTCTAGGTGTGGTCTTACTAAGGCTTTATAGAGTGGTATTAGTACTTCTCTTGATCTTAACTGTATCCTGTTAATACAACTTAGGATTGCATTAGCTTTTTTTAGCAGCTGCTGCACACTGCTGGCTCATATTTAGCTGGTTGTCCACTAAGACTCCAATATCCCTCTCACAGTTACTGCTATTGAGCCTGGTTTCACCCAGTCTATATGTGTACTTTTGGTTTCTCTTGCCGAAATGTAGGACTTTACTTTTCTCTACATTGAATGTCATTTTATTAGATATGGCCTAGTGTTCTAGTCTGTCAAGATCCATCTGGATCTTGAGCCTATCTTCTTGGGTGTTGGCTATTCCTGACAGCTTAGTATCATCTGCAAATTTGGTAAGTTCCCCTTCTATTCCCTCATCGAAGTCGTTAATGAAGATATTGAAGAATACTGGGCCTAAGACGGAACCTTGTGGCACCCCATTGCTTACTTCCCTCCATGTAGACTTCGACCCATGAAGGACTACTCGTTGAGTAAGGTTTGCCAGCCAGTTGCAAATCCATCTAGTGGTGGTGCTATCTTTTCCACTTTTTTCTAGCTTACTAAGAAATAGGTTGTGGTCTACTTTATCGAATGCCTTGCTGAAATCTAAATATATTATGTCCACAGTATTTTGCTGGTCTACTAATTTAGTCACTGTGTTGAAGAATGAAATAAGATTGGTTTGGCATGATCTGTTTTTAACAAACCCATGCTGACTGCTAGTTATTACTTTACTTGTTTCTAGATGTTGGCACATTTGTTTTTTATTATCTGTTCCAGTATCTTCTCGGGTATTGATGTTTGGCTGATTGGTCTATAATTTCCTGGGTCTGTTTTCTTTTTTCCTTTTTTGAAGATAGGAACCACATCAGCTCTTTTCCAGTCCTCTGGTGGTTCCCCGGTTGTCCAGGATTTTTGAAAGATATGGTGCAATGGTTCTGAGATGACCTCTGCCAACTCCTTTAAAACTCTGGGATTTAATTCATGAGGCCCCAGAGATTTGTTTTCATCAAGATCAGAGATATTTTTGGTGGGTTGAGCTATTTCTTTTTGTGTGAAGACAGAGGTAAAGAATGAGTTAAGCTGTTCTGCTTTCTCTCTGTTGCCTATTACTTCCTTGCCAACTTCTCTCTTGAGTGGACCGACTGTTTCCTTGATTTTTTTCTTGTTATTTATATGTTGGAAGAAACTTTTTTTATTATCTTTGACTTTTGTAGCAAGTCTTTGTTTGTTCTGAGCCTTTGCTATCCTGACTTCGTCTTTGCAGATTCTGGCTATCTGCTGATATCCTGCTTTAGTTGTATGTCCTTTTTTCCATTTTTTGTACTTATCCTTTTTTTCTTTCAATTTGCCAGAGAGATCTTTGTGTAGCCATGCTGGTTTCTTCTTGGATTTCTTGTTTTTCTTTCTCGGTGATATTGTGCTGGTCTGGCTTCTATGATCATACTTTTTAGTTTCCCAAGATTCTTGAGTTGTTTTCCCCTTCAGGATTTTCATCAATGGAATCTTTCCCAAATTCTCTCTGAGTTTATTGAAATCAGCTCTTTTAAAATCCAAGACTATGGTGTCATTATGTTCTGTTGCTTGTATTTGTATAATGTTAAATTCTTCTCTATTTGTAAGAATTAAGTCCAGTATGGCTGTCCCTCTAGTTTCACTCTCTACCTTTTGGACAACAAAGTTGTCAGCTAGGTGGTTAGGAACTTATTTGATTTCTCACTTGGTGCAGAATTAGTTTTCCAATTAATATCAGGGTAACTGAAGTCTTCCATTACTATTGTTGTGTGTTTCCTGCATATGTTTGTTCGTTGGCTGGTAAAAAGGACATCTATATTTTCTGCTTGATTGGGTGGCCTATAATATACACCTATGGCCATGTCATTCTTTTTTTCTTTTATATTGACCCATATGCATTCTAGAAGGTTTTCATCTTTGTGGACCACACAAATAAAACCCTTAAAAGGGGTGGGGGTTGTTTAAATAGGTGGTATTTAAATGTACACTTTGTTTAAAGTTCAGAATAAGTTTGCATGTAACAAATAACAGGGTTTAGTCCCCCAAAGTGATTTTGAGAACTTCTTGAGTAACAGTGATACGTTATTAGTCTTAATTATACTTTCAATTTTTAAAATATGAACTGGGATTCTCTGGCTGGATTATACGTTTTTAAAAGATTACAAACAAACTAGTCACCAAAACAACCAAAAAGGGGAAATGCATGATTAATAAAAATGCATGGGATCAGACAAAAATCTTTTTCCTTGAAATTACCCAGGTAATGCTTTAGAGGAAAATCAGTATCTCCACCAAATGCAAGTCTTGCTATTTAATTTTAAGGATATGTGTTCTTGCAAAGGTGCTTTTTCAAGAGGCAACAGGACTTTATGGTTTTTCTTTGGAGACATTTTGCTTCTCATCCAAGAAGCTTCTTCAGCTCTGGCTGGATGGTGGGGAATGGAAGGATTTATGCTCCTTCCAAATGACCAGCTGTCTGTAAGGAGTATAAATCTTTCCATTCCCCACCAGCCAGCCAGAGCTTGGATGAGAAGTGAAATGTCTTCAAAGAAAAACAGAAAGTCCAGTTGCCTCTTGAAAATACATTTTGGGCTAACCTTAAAAACTCGTAGAGATAAAACAAATAGTAGTGTACAAATTGTCATGAAAAAAAGCTTATTTCTATGGTCTCTATGAAGAGAGCTAAATACATGTTTGAAAGTATGTGTGTTTTAAGTATTTCATAAATTGGTATCCTGGCAATATTTGTTGGCTGGAAGTAATGGTACTTTTCATTTCACAGTACAGTGCAGAAATTAATATTAGATCATTGACAGTTCATGATATATCAGAGATGATCTTATCAAGGATCCAATTCTATATTTAAAATATGCTGATATGCCAACAAAGTTAATACATTTACATTCAAATTGTTGCATTAAAAACTCACATTAGCATATTGCATTTCTCCTAGAATTTGGAAAACAAAGTTAACATCTGCAAATATTAATATATAGTAATGGACACCATTCTTTTGCTCACTATTAAGAAATTATTTATATTGGTTAGTTGCTATTATGGCAATATTTTAAAGTAAGCAACTTATTTCAATAATTAATTCATATTGTATGTGTAACACAGAGAGGCAGCACATATCATTCACATATAATCAATTTATATACTGACCATGTTTTAGAAGAAAATTCTGCCTTTTGGACATTGAATATTTAACAAATATTTGATATATGTTACAGATAATAGGCTTTAGTCATTCCTGGTGTCTTAGCTAAGAGAGATGTGATACTTTTGAAGAAAATATTTCTCCATTACAATCATTGTAATAGCTTATGGATTATTAGTTTAATCTTATTGGCACCATTTGAGAAGATAAAATCTGCGTATTTGAAGGTTTCTTCAAGAAGACTGATAGAAGTACAGAGAAACACACATATAAATTGTGAATAAAAAGGCTAAAATGATGGGTATATCTTACACATAATATTATTATATTAAAATACATTATATTATAAAGCTACAGTCATCTTTTGTGGATGGAGAGGATTCAAGTTGGGAGATGCAGTTAAATAATTGTTTCTCCCCAGTCTAAATCAGATGAATGTCCTGGAAGTAAAATTAGCCAGTTTGGAAGATCAAAACTGTTTTGAATAAAACTCTATTTAATCCTTTTTAAAGTTGGAGTAAACCTAATCAGCTGTTATAAATAATTGTTGTTTGAAGGGGTGCATTTTTATAGAAATTTCAGAGCAGCAGATGTATCAATTGTAACAGGCCAGAGTTTATATCAAAATCTATTTTTAGAATTTGTGTCAAAGATTGAGTTCAGTCAATAAAACGCTGAAGTTTATGACTGGATTTGGCCATATTTTCAACCACCTGGTACAATGTACATTAATAGTTGATTTTTCTTCACTGAAGCCAGCCTACTCATCTTCTAAAATGTTTTCAAATGTACCATACTTATCTCCAAATAAGATTCCCAGCATAAATGTACAAATTGTATTTAAACTGATTGATGAATAATAAGAAGGGCTAGACATGGT
Organism: Laticauda colubrina; assembly: GCA_015471245.1. Lineage (NCBI taxonomy): Eukaryota > Metazoa > Chordata > Lepidosauria > Squamata > Elapidae > Laticauda > Laticauda colubrina. The sequence continues at coordinate 22,410,784 of BLBF01000052.1, forward strand.
TCCATTCTTATGAATGGAGAAAATAACAGGAAGTATCTCTTCAAGAAGATGTGTTGTTTTATTCATTTGTATCTAAAACTGAGTCTGAATAGCCATCATTTCTTTTATTTAGCTCAGAAGCTGTATGTTCTCTGCCTGGAAATTTGCCATTTTCATTTGGTATATCATTTTGTGAACTTAGTAAATGTGACTAGAATCCATGAAAGCAATGCATCCAACGTTATCTCAGGAATAGCACAAGGTTCTGTCTGAGGTTATTTAAAGGTATCTTTCTCAAACTTCAGCTTCAATATGACAATCTATTCTTGTTTTGTTCTTGCTAATGCTTTCTACTATCTTTTAAATGAAAAAGATCCACTGGTAAGGATGGACAATTATTAAATCTATGTATTCTGACTTTTCAAAAAAATGCTTAACATTACAGTAGTATATGGTCTTTGTTAACTCTATGTCCTTAGTATTACATCACTAATAATTTTGACTCAGTAAACATTCTTAATTATAATAGTTTCCTGACAAGCCTAGAATATATTTTATCCCTTTCCATCACTCTCTACGAACATTTTGCTTAGCTGAAGAGAAAAGTAATCAGGCACTGAAGTCTCTTGGTACATTAGACAATGTTTTACAATAGAAGTCCAATAACATCAGTATATAGATTACTAATTTGGTATTAATCTGTTTATAATTTCTGCTGGGAGGGAAGGGAGTGGATATTACTGGATACTTTAAACCTGACAAGTACAATAAAGGCCATCAAGACACTTTTATTAACTTTTATTATACAGACTTGATAGATGTAAAAACTTGATAGATGTAAAACATCTGGATCTCCCAAGTTTTGACATCTCCACGGAGATAAGGAAACAAGAAAGTTAATCATTATTTTCTAACATTTATAGCTAAAGTATCTGTATTTATTTTTCACTATGGTAGTAAATTGGTTTAGTTTGTTATCACTAATTAATAAGAGCAGATCCCAGGGTTATTTTGTAATAGTACTACTATTTATTTATTGTTCATAGTTATAGAGTTGCCAATCTCACAAACAAGTGACTCTGAGCATCTAAAACACTGTGAATATTTACAAACAAGAGTATTATTACTATTATTAAAAACTCTAAAATTATAGAAAACATAAAGCTAAAAAGGAATAAAGAGTATACAAAGAAGAGATATTAACAACAGTTAGAGCCACTTCAATATTTCCTTGAGGTTTCCAAAACCTGATGGCACAACCGGATCTTGAGGGATGAAGCCAGCCTCACTTTGAAGACATGAATAGGAGGAAGGATGGAGTATAATCCATGGAGCAGGTGCCCAAACAGAGAACACTCACTACCTTGACACTTCAGGCATAGCACTACAGTTGGTGACATATCCTGTCTGCTGGATCTGTTGGGATGGCATATGTAATCAGGAGAGGCTATCCTTCCAATAACTTAGTCCCATGCCATGTAGGGCTTTAAAGATCAAAACTAGCACCTTGAATTGGACTGGAAACTGATTGGCAACCAATGCAGCTCAAAGAGCAGAGGTAGTATATGTAACATAATCAACTAGAATATATTTGTGCTGCTGTATTCTGTACCAGCTAAAGCTTTCAGATACCCTTCAAGGGCAGCTTTCTATCTATGTGGTGACAATACCAGAGAACTGTTAAAAGTTTGGTTTACCAAACTCAGAGGGAAAATTAACAACCAGGTAATCAACTTAGCTAATGTAAGTGGAATTTGAAATATTAGTTTTAGTTCCTATAACTATGAAATTATGCTCTTTTGTATTTCTACCTGCAGTGGTCCAATAATATTAATTTCTTAAACGTCTAATTCTGGCACTGTACAGAATGTGTGCATCATTTGCTTTCCAGAATAAGGGAATAATTTATGTCTAGGGAAGTGTACTGTACTACTGGCTTCTGCTGATTAGAAACAGTATCCTTTCTTATTAAGTAGCCACTTTGTCATAGTTAGCACCATGTGCTAATTCTGCCACTTAAATCCTTGAACTACTGAATTTATATTCGTAATCAAGTTGTCTCCTGTTGGTGTTATTTTTTGTAAACCTCAGCATTTCCTGTTTCATTTGCAACACTTAGGCTGTACTATCAGTATCATTAATTCTGCAAATTTTGCACATTCTTTTCACTTTCTTTTTGAAAGTGACATGCACTTTTATGGATGTGGAAAATACTCATTGCCTCAACAAAGGTTTCTTTCAGGGCTCAGACAAGAATCATTTACTCTCCTGATTATTTGCAGTATAAGAATTTATTCTTTGATCATGATTTAAAACAAATACAACAATGGGTAGTTTCAGCTTATCATTATTTTTTGCTTGGTTTTTTGCTAACAACAACTGTTGTAATTGCTGTTGGAAAGTATTGTTCCACCATTTATTTTGACCATTTCAGTTTTAGTTTAGTTACTATATGCTTACTGACTCTCATTTGCAGTGGGCATGATATTCTCTGTATTTAAAATGGCAAAATTAATACTTAATAACTCAGCATGATGGGGATTAAAAGATTCTCAGAAAAGAGCTGATGATTTTTACTAGGCCTATTAGAGAATCCTGCACACACCAACACTATGACAAGATTTACCGATTGCTTTCCTATAATTTCACCTTTGGGGAAGAAGTTGTTACAGACTCATTCTTGGCCATTTTTCTTTAGTTTCCCATCTGTAATTTTATAGCATAGAACATTTTGAATTACTAGTTTCCAGAGCAAATTAAAAAAGACAACTGCATCTGAGTGTCAATAAATTACATATGTTTATTATAATGCAATGAAGCGTTCTTACCTTTTCTAATTTTGATAGAGCAAGAGAATAACAGTCTTTGGCCCTGAACTGCATGAATCTCATGTTGGCAGGATGAGTTAATTCAGTAATTATGCTCAGACTGGAGAACAACCTAAATTTTTTTCCAAGGAGATAATATAGTTATTTTTCTAATAATGTCAGGTGGATAAACATGGTAACATAAAACAGATTAATCCAATCACACCAAATTATTTGCAAGAAAATGCTACCTACAAGAAAGAAAAAAAAGAAAGAAAGAAAGAAAAAAGAAAACAGTAAAAATAAGAAAAGAAAGAAAGAAAAATAGAAAAATATTCAGTGCAAAGTTATAATATCAGTAAGCGGACAAAGATGTTTCAAAAGTTCTACAGTTGTGCATACATTTTTAAAAATATCTGAACTGAATGATAATGTCTCCATTATTTAATTATTTGAAGATTGATCTATCTATCTCTCTTTCTATCTATCTATCTATCTATCTATCTATCTATCTATCTATCTATCTATCTATCTATCGCACAATATTCAAAAGGATTCATTCTTCCTCATGATATTTCCAGCCCTTATTACTAGATCTTCTGTTCTGAGAATTACGGGCAGAGTTATACACTATCTATACAACATTTTATACCAGTTTTCTCTTAAATATTAGTCAGTATAAATTGTAAAGATTTGTTCCACAGTTTTTCCCTTTATTGCATTTGCAATCAATTTATGATCCAATTTTTGATTTGTTCAATCTCTGTGTCACATGCCTGTGATTCTGTATGATTATTTCAAATTCTGTCATTTTTCTTCTAAGCCCTCCTGAAAAATGTCACTTGTTGGTGGAAGCGAATTAATTCCTATAATGGGATAAATATTCTGTAGAGTTTCAGAGTATCCATTCCATTATGTTAAAACATATCACATGTATTAACACTTCGACAGATAAATACTTCATTAGTAATTACTGTAACAGTGATGAATAACTTGTTTCCAGTAACTGCAAACAACAATGAAAATACAGAGGAACTAATATATAAATTAAGTTGTCTGAATGGGCTATAAAATACTTTTACCAATATATAACTTTATAACTGTGTTGAGAATTATGCATTTTGAAAACATTAGCCTTCTAGGCAAGAATGGGTCAGAACTTTGCATTAACTTTCATTGAGAAGTTTTGTTCATTATATAAAGATATTTAAAAAGTATTTGTATCAAAGTTCAGATGATAAGATCTTTGGGATAATATTCTTAATCCTTATGTACAGGAGATAAAAATAAGGTTTTGTGACAGGGAAGAAGAAGTTGTGAGAAAGAGGAGCAATTAATTTGATTAAAGAAATGCATATTCAGTTCCTTGTATTCTATTTTCTATTTGGTCTGTTCCCCAAATGGAATACATATTCCCCAGATATATACTGGGGAATATACATATTCCCTATGTATAATATAATTACCCATGAAAATTATAAGTCGCTCCCTACATAGTAACATCTTCTTTACAAAACAAAAAGCAAAATGAGGATACTGAAAGAGAATTCAACAACATTTCTAAAATGATACATTTGCTTTTTTCTTGAAGGAGCATGGATTTGGAACGTTGAAAATAAAGCCTTTTCTCGAAAGTGAAATGCTAACTGAGAAGATCATAAGACAACTGGAGTTACAAGAATTTGCTATTTAGGTTCCCAGCCCATTGCCACTATTTTTGAAGCTAAGGACAAGCTTTTGTGTTTTTGGGACTGTTGGCTTGATCATGATAACTGAGAGATTTTCTTAATATGGACACTGAAAGCCCAACATAGTAAAAAAAAAAATGAAAAAAATAATTTAGGCATTCAATTCAGCATTCTTAACACACAAATCTTATTTGTGTAATTATTAACTGTTAGATAGTCAATGGGGAAATGTCAGTGATGTCAGACTTCCCTCATTGGTTCATTTTCCAGGTGGGAAAATGAACAGCCATCAGTGGCTGAAATTGTGGACAGCAGCCTGTAAAAAGAACAGCAGGCATACTGGGTGGCAATCTTTTATTCAGAGCTAAATAAATAAATCTTTTCCTTCTACCATTGTCCTGCCTCTTCAATCTAGCCCATATCTAACACTGGTGATGAGGATGGGATTCTAGAAGAGAACAAAGGAAATGAGGTGAAGAGGGAAAATTCTAACAACAGAACGCTGCTACCAGCGTGCTGATCATCAGAATGTCCATCCATGCTCAACCAGAACCTTTTGATCCAAAAAAGCCTGACTGGGTCACATACATGGGACAATTTCAAATGTTTTTAGAAGCAAATTCACTGCAGGATGCAACAGAACAGAGAAAGAGAGCTCTATTCCTGGGATATTGTGGAAATCGCCTCTACAAAAGCTAGAACCCTAGCTGCTTCAAAAGATGTGGAAACAATGGAATGGAAAGATTTCAGAAGATGTTAGAAGAACATTATGCTCCCACTGCATCGTCATTAGCTCACCAACTTGACTTTTCCCGCAGAGAACAGAAACCAGGTGAGACCCTAAATGATTACCTTACAAACCTATGAGATATTGCTATAGGCTGTGAGTTTGAAAACGTGGAAATAACTTTAAGAGATAGAATTGTAGTTGGAATGAGGGACCTGAGATTGCAAAGGAAGTTGATAACTAAAAAGAGCATCTCTTTAAAAGAAGTAATTGAGGAAGCCCGAGCAGCAGAAATCTTGGAAAAACCAGCAGCTAAAATTGAGAAATCTGAGAGCGTTCACTCATGGGGGATGACCAGCAAATATCAGGGAGAGGGGGAGATTGGAAAACTCTCCAAAGAAGAGGAGGAAAAAATACATAGAGTAAAACCTGATAGAAGATCAGGGCCCCAAGGGACGAGCCAGAGACCCCTAGGGTGTGCAGGCTGTAAAGGGAACCACCCCTGGGTGATTTGCAAATTCAGGGATACAATCTGCCACCGATGTGAGAGAAGGGGGTATATTTCTGAAGCATGTAGAGCAAATCTCCCAGCATACCCCAGTCAGAGAGGCAGGGTTCCCTAATCATCCACGTGGCCCACAACAAAGGGGATTCCAGAGACCTCCTCATTCAAATTACAGGAGGGAAGAGAAAAGAATGGAGAAGGACAGATATTATGAACACACAATAGCGGGGCATTCTGATCACCATAAATCAAAGAAATTCAACATCACAGTGATAATAGGAGAAAAACCTTATGATATGGAAATTGACTCCAGATCCTACATAGCTATGGTGTCCTGGACAACTGTAAAAAAAGCAATCCCTGGCATAACTCGACAACAACTAAAACCACAACATTTAATACTAAAAGATTTCCAAAGGAACAGAATTCCCATGTTAGGAAGAGAAATTTTTCCAGGAAAATTCAGAAACTTCACTGGTGAATTGCCTTTAACCATCATGGACAAAGAAGTACCAAGCCTTCTTGGAATAGAATGGCTTAGAGCCATAGGAGTGGAGGTGACCATCCACACCACGAAAGCGGAGGAGCACAATCAAATGAGAGAGGACCTGGGGGAGCGGAGCTGGCATCTCAATGATATGGCATGCAATCTTGGAGGTCTGAGATCGCTGCCAATATCTTTGCTCCTGGATGATCCAAATGGGTCTAAACCATCCCGAAGAGACGGTGAATGTAAAGAGCACATCCTGTCGATCCCAGGGATTCTGCAAAGTCTCTGTAAGATCCAGGAGAAGCTCAGAATTTTACAGAAAGAATCTGTAAAATCTCAGACAGAAGTAATTAAGTGGCGATTTTTAACGGAAAATCAAATTAATTTTTTCTTTTTTCTTTTGCTGGACTCTTTCTATATGATTTTTTACTTTGAACTGCACTGGTCTTTTTGTCTATCTTATTTTTTATTTTTGTTTCTTCTCCTTTTTGTCTTTACAATATTTTAGGCTAGAGATCCCCTTTTAGAATTTTTTTTTTTGCAACTCTTTTTAATTAACTTTTTTATAATAATTTATTTGGAAAAGGAGGGGGAAAGTGAAAACAGAGGAAACTTTGTAACACTGTCAACCAGAGGCTTAGAAATACCGTTTCTCTTTTTTTCTCTTTCGACCAGACAAAGCTGAGAAATAATTCAGACTTCTTTTTCAGGACTTTGAGCCTGTCTTATAAAATAGAGGGAAGAGCATGGGAGAGTGTTATTGCAGGTGCTCTTCTGGGTTTCTCTCAGTATCTGGAGTCTGGTGTTGAAGTATACAGAAAAAAGATGATAAGATTCTAGACAAGAGAGCCATAAAAATTAATGAAAGCCTTGGATAACAAAATAGGTGCAGTGTGTTCGTTTTCTCTTTTTTAAGTTGGCCTATTCCTCACATTCCCTCCTTATCAGCTTACTATTTGTAATAGTTATTTGGATCTCTGGACACTTGGAACCTGCTTTTATCTTTCTTTTTGCTTTTGGAGCCTAATTTTTACTTTTGCATTCTATTTTAAAGGAAAAGCCTAAGTATTAATGTTTTTCCTTTTTAAAAAAAAAAAAAGAGTATGCTTTTTCTTTTTCTCTCTCTCCCTCTCCTGCAATTTTTATCCACCCTCCATATTAAGTTTTTTTTTTTGTGTGTGCATGGCTTCCTTTTGTTTCATGTACTTTTTCAGACCTGAGACTTTCTAATTGGATTAAGGTGTTGAACAACCTGAAGAAATTCCTTTTTCTTTTTAGTTTTTTTACTTTTTATTTTTCTGCCTTTTACAAGATTTAACAATTTTTTCCTTTCTCTGTTTATGTTTTTTTTTCCTTCCTTTTTTGAGCTTTTACTGCTATTTAACTAAGCGATTGAATTAAGGTATACAAGAACCTGAAGAATTTTTTTTTCTATCTTGTTTCTTCTTTTCCACTATTTTTACTTGGATTTACAATTGGCTATTTCATGAGTAGATTAAGGTTTAGAAGAACCTGAAGATTTTGAATTGTCTAAAACAAGCAGGAAATTAACAGCGGCTGGTTCTTCAATTCCTACTTCTTCCTCTTCACCATCTGGAGGACAACACTCAATATAGATGATGTTACAACAAGAAAAAGAACAGGAAAAGGTGATGCTGAAGATGATTATGCAAGGAATTCAAAACATACAAGCAAGAACAGAGAATATTGAAAGGAGAATAGAAAAAACTGATGAAAAGGTGGAAATAATCAACAAATGATGATGAAGTATGATGAGAAATTCAAAAAAATTGAAGAAGATAAAGAGATAAAAAGATTGGAGATATTGATGACAGATTAAAAGAGGTTGAACAAGATAAAAGTGGGATGCTGAGATGAGAGATGGATAGATCAGAATTTTATCTCAGATTTCAAAATATAGAGGAAGAAAAGGGACAAAACTTAGCTGAGATAATGATAGAAATCTTGGCTGAAGCTCTGTAAATAACCAAAGAGAAGATGATGAATGGAATAGATGAGGTTTTTCGAGTCTTCACAAGATATGCAATGAGAAATAGCTTTCCAAGAGAAGTTCACATCAGATTTACAAAGAAAGCCATTAAAACACAAATATTACAGGTGGCAAGAGAGAAAACATTGAAATATAAAGATAATGAGATTGTGGTCCTGAAACAAGTGCCTAGAAGAGTGAGAGAAATGAGAAGAAAATACTGATTCCTGACTAAAATTGTACTTTAAAAAGAGGTGAATCATAGATGGCTGATTCCAGAAAGTTTAATGTTCACATGGCAAGAACAGAGATACAGAATTGACTCAATTGAGAAAGCTGAATCGTTTTATACTGAATACTTTGGAGGGAGAGAGGACGAATGTCACTCATTGAATTCCAAGAGGATTGCCAAATAGCGACTGAAAAAGAAGAAGGTAGAGGAGGCGGAAAGGTGGAAGTTAAGGAACAACATGAACCAAAATCTACAAGAGCTGCTAAACCTAATTATAAAGTATAAATATGGAAGAGAAAAAGCTGATTACAATTAACATAAATGGACTTAATTCAGCTGCTAAAAGAAGGAAAACTTTTCATAAATTAGAGAAATTAAAATTTGATATAACCTGCCGACAAGAAGTACATATTAAAAAGCAACATGAACAATTGTTGATTCAGCCAAAGTTAGCGAAAATATTTACTTCTCTGCACAATGCAAGAAAAGAGGAGTAGTTTTGTACATGAAAGATATTATCCCAGCGAAATTGATTGATACAGATGATAATGGAAGAGTATTAAATGGTGGAAATAATGGACAATAACATGAAAACACTCCTGATTGCAATCTATGCCACGAATGACAATCAAGAAGAATTTTATAGAAAACTACATATGAAAATAATTGAACTGGACTACACTAATATCATTATGATAGGAGATTTCAATGGAATTGTAGACAATAAATTGGACTATACAACACAGAAAACAACAAAGCAAAACAGAAAGTCTCTCCCTAAATCCTTTTTTAAAATGACAGATGAAATAAACCTAAAAGATACACGTAGAGAAAATGCAAAGTCGAAACAATACACCTTCTATTCAAACAGACATTTATCATGGTCCAGAATAGATATGATATGGATGTCAACAGAATTGTTAGCCAATAGATCATAATCCAATGACAATTAAATGGAAAGGACAAAGAAGAAGATCTAGATGGACGTTAAACAATACTATTTTAAAAGAAAATGACTTCATACAGAGGATGAAGAAAGAACTGGCTTTTTTCTTTAAAGAAAATAAAAAAGAAGACACATCAACGCAGAATGTATGGGATACAATGAAGGTACATGCCAGAGGCTTTATAATAGACTATACAAGGAAAAGAAATATCATGAAAAGACTAGCCTCGAGGACATTAGAGGATGAGTATAAAGAACTTGAAAAAGAGTTACAGAAAATGCCACAGAAAAAGGACATTAAATTAAAAATGGACATAATTAAACATAAAATGGGATTAATGGAAAAAGAAGAATTAGCACAGAAAATCAGAGGCATGAAACATAACTACTTTGTAGATGCAAATAAACCAGGTAGATGGTTAGCATATAAACTGAGAAAGGAGAAAGAATCAAGGAAAATATTGCAATTAATAGATGATAAAGGCCAAGTTTGCTATGGAAGTAAAGAGAAGAAGGAAATTATAGGAGACTATTATGGGAAACTATATACACAAGAGAATATTGATGATGAAAGAGTTAAATAGTACTTACAGAATGCTAACCCACCCCAGATACCTAAAGAGATTGAAATAATGTTAGAAAGTAATATAACAATGATGGAGTTAACTGAAGCACTTAAGAAGCAAAACAATGGAAAGGCACCAAGTCCAGATGGACTTCCGGTGGAATTTTATAAAATTCAAGATACAAGAATCGTTGAATCTTCCATTGCTAGAAGTTATTAATGAAGTTATGTCAAAGAAGAAGACATCTAAATCATGGTCGGAAGCTTATATTACACTTATTCCAAAAGAGGAGGCCGATCCATTACAAATCAAGAATTACAGACCTACTAAATGCAGATTATAAAACGTTTGCTTTGATATTGGCAGAAAGATTTAAAAAATACCTAAATAATTTTATTCACTCTGACCAAAATGGATTTCTGCCAAAGAGACAAATTAAAGATAATATGAGAGTAATTTTGGACACTTTGGAATACTACGAGGCACACCCTGAAAAACAAATGGCTTTGGTATTCTTAGATTCACAGAAGGCATTTGACAATGTGAATTGGTGATTCATGTTATTACAGCTGGAACAGATGGGTTTTGGTAAAAAATTTATCCAAGCAATAGAAGCTATATATCATAAGCAAACAGCAAAGGTAATGATGGAGAATTAACGGACTCTATTGACATAAGAAAAGGAACAAGACAAGGGTGCCCACTGTCACCTTTGTTGTTTGTGTTCACCTTGGAAGTGCTAAACAGAAATATTAGAGAAGAAAAGGACATAAAAGGGATGAAAATTTTAAAAAAAAATTAAATTGCAAATGAGAGAGGACCTGCAGTCTGAATTCAAGGATGTGTTTGATGGAACCCTTGGTAACTATTTCCCTCAACCTTGACCAAAAGTTCCCTCTGTCAGAATAAAACCAAGGCAAGTTCCTTTCTCCTTGAGACCCAAAGTGGATGAACAATTAGATAAACTCATAGCCCAGGGAGTACTAGAGCCAGTTGATCATGCTAAGTGGGAGACCCCTATAGTCACTCCAGTTAAGCCAGATGGGTCAATCAGAATCAGTGCTAATTATACATTTTCACTTCATACTGCATTGCTACAGAGCGCATACCCTTTGCCAGTTGTACAACATCTATTGCTTTCAATAGGAAAGGGGAAATTTTTGCCAAATTAGACTTGGCTCAAGCCTATCAGCAGTTACCTGTGGATGAAGAAACAGAAGAAGCTCAGACCACTTGAACACACAAGGGTGCTTTCAAATGCAAAAGACTGCAATTTCAGGTCAGCGTAGCCCCTGGACTATTTCAGAGCTTAATGAAATGCCTACTACAGAGCATTGTGGGGGTGGTACCTTATTTTGATGATGTCCTCATGGCAGCAGAGGACAAAGAACAACTTAAACAAAGACTAAGGCTAGTTTTGAGCAGATTTCAAGAAGCTGGCCTTAAATTCCAAAAAGAGAAATGTTACATAGCAGTACCATGTGTTGAATTTCTGTGATATCTAATTGATGAGATATACACCCCACCAGTAGTAAAATAAAAGCAATTAAGGAAGCTCCCACTCGAACAAACAAAACAGAATTACAAGATTTCCTGGGACTTTTAAACTTTTCCAGTATTTTTCTACCACAGAAAACGACAGTTGTTGAAACACTTCTTGATAAAAATGCAGAATGGACTTGGGGCACAGAAAAGCATTTGAATCGACAAAAGGACTCCTAACTTCTAACTGTGTTCTAGTACAATATAATGAAACATTACCTCTTTCACTAACATGTGATGCATCTCCTTTTGGGGATAGGGGCCATTCTCAGCCATAAATTCCTGAATGGCAGAGAAGCACCCATTGCTTTCTGTTCAAAAACATTATCCAAAGCTGAACGGAATTACAGCCAACAAGATAAGGAAGCACTGGCTATAGTAGCAGGTATTAAGCGTTTTCACAAATATCTTTATGGGAGACAATTTGAACTAGTCACAGACCACAAACCACTCCGAGGCATCATAGCAGGAAACAAACCAACACCAAACATATTGTCCCCGAGAATGACAAGATGGACTATTTTCTTAGTTGCATATAACTATCACCTTATACATTGGCGGGCAAGACCATAACTCATGCAGATACACTCAGCTGTTGCCCCCTTCCTGAACCTATTGAAGACACAGCTCCAGCCACATCCATACTCCTCATTGAAGACATCACTATCGGCCCTATCACAGCATCAGAGATAGCCAAACACTCAGCCAAAGACAAAACTCTAGCACATATTTTAAACTGGGTGTTGAGGGGATGGCCAGAAGAAGTGCTGGAAGGTGACTTTAAACCATTTCAAATCCGGCAAAATGAACTGTCTGTAATTGTATGTGTTTGTTGTGGAGGGATAGAGTTGTGATACCTGAGAGAACAAGTCTTAAGAATGTTGCATGAGGGCCACCCAGGGATAGTAAGAATGAAAGCATTAGCCAGAAGTTATACTGGTGGCCGGGAATGGAGAAAGGAAATTGAAAAATGGGTTGTGGGTTGTACGCCTTGTCAGGAATCTAGACCCGCACCCTCTTCAGCACCAACCCTAGAATGGGAATCACCAAAAGCACCTTGGTCTGGAATACATATAGACCTGGCAGGGCCAGTGCAGAGACAAACATTTCTCATAACTGTTGATGCATATTCAAGGTGGGTGGAAGTAACGATTATGAAAACCACCACAGCAGACATTGTGATTAAGGTATTGAGGAAATTGTTTGCCACACATGGGTTACCAGATGTTGCGGTATCGGATAATGGGCCCCAATTCACAGCAAACAATTTTGAATGTTTCCTAGCTGAACAGGGAATCCGCCACGCATTATCAGCACCTGGACACACCCAGAATAACAGGCAGGCAGAGAGAGCTGTAAGGTCCATGAAGGAAATCTTAGCAAAAATGGAATTAGGGGATTGGCAAATGAAAATAGACAAATTCTTAATGATACAACATATCACACCTTCGGCCACCACACACAGAAGTCCAGCAGAAGTTTTAATGGGGTGGAAGTTAAAATCAGAGCTAGATAGGTTACACCCACACTACAATCCAAGCACATCCGCAGATTTGACGAGTAAATGCAGATATTTGAACGTAAGTCAATCGGTCTATGCTCACAACTATGCAGCCCCCCCCCCATGGGTCCCTGCATGAGTAGTGCAAGTCACAGGCCCCTGATCTTATAGAGTAGAACTAGAAGATGGGAAAATATGGAGCAGACACATAGACCAAATCCGGGGACGATTGGAACGGAATCTGAATGACCAGAAAACCTCAGAAACAGAAACACAACATAGAGAGGTAAGACCAACCCTAACAACTACAAATACTGAAAACACAAGCCTCCCCACTCTAGGGTGGGACTCAAACTCAAGTACACTGCAAGATAATTTAGCTGAAGGAGGAGAAATCCAGCAAAGAAACTCAGAGCCCTCTATTCCGTCGGAGCCAGCCCCGCCCCTGAAAAACCCTGGGGCTGGCTCTGGAGTGACAACAGACCCAACTAGTCAGGTTGCCACCACTGGGGGGGGGTGAATTGCAAAGGTCCAGTCGACACTCACAGGAGTCCCTCCTACTTACGTGATTACGTCTGTGAGTGAGAGCGGATCAGAGGAATGCTTCTTCCAGGAGGTGAGGGGTGTTAGATATTCAATGGGGAAACATCAGTGATGTCAGACTTCCTCCACTGGTTCATTTTCCAGGCGGGAAAATGAACAGCTGTCAGTGGCTGAAATTGTGGACAGAAGCCTGTAAAAAGAACAGCAGGCACACCGGGTGGCAGTCTTTTGGTCAGAGCTAAATAAAGAAATCCGTTCCTTCTACCATTGTCCTGCCTCTTCAATCGAGCCCACATCTAACATTAACTGTAACAATGATAATAATGATGTCACCTGGATTATGTTTCTGCAAAGAATCAAAGCTATAAAATAAAGCTAAGTAGTCTTAGCTGCATACTAACTAACTCAGTAACTCAGTACAATTGTAATAAATAAACTATAGTTTATTTGCCAAGACTGCACTCTTGTGGATTTTAAAAGTAAAAAATGAACAGATTTTGCAAGTATTGTATATAAAAGAGCAAGAAAAGTATCAGATCATCTGCCTTGTTACATATATATTTGTAGGAGCACATGGCTAATAAGAAGCTTGAAAAGCTAAATGGGAATAGAATGGAATTATTTACATACTTACTTGGGATTAAATTTGCTGGACCCAAGATATTTCAAAATACAATGTAACATGCGAAAGGTAACTTTACCTAATTGTTATTCCTTGAAGCTGTTTAAGATTTTGTTCACATGGGTAACTGAATCTACCTTTAGCTAATTAGTTAGGTGCCCCCTTAGTTAATTTTGATTCCTGCTCATTATCTTAATTTATTTTATCATATTTATATGATCAATCAAACTGCATCACAAAATCCTATCTTTGGGCAGCATACAATCAAATCTTGAACTATTTTTAGTCATAGTTTCCAGTTCTTACAAAAACAGTTTCTATAATCTCTTTGATCCCATTCATCCTTGTTACTCATTTTCACTCACTCACTCATTCAAGAGAGAGGGAGGGAGAGAGGGAGGGAGGCAGAAAGAGAACTGGATCTAATGCCCAATAAATGTAAATAAATGAATAAAATATATAATTATCTGCTTGTACAATATGCCTAAAGTAAATGAGTTTTTGCATGCTCATAATTGTTTCAAGGAAGAAATCAGCCTTAATGTGATCTCAGCCTTATTGAGTATTCTTCAATCCATGGTTCTTTTACTAACTATCTCAAAATCCATAATACCTTATTTCTCTCACTTTTTCACAGCAGCTCTGCCTCACAACTGGAAAGGTAATTTATTTAATTGCTTAGATCTTTGTTATCAAATGAAATGCTCTTATTTTTCATGATGTTGTTTAAAATTATCATCTTTAGAATTGATTTCCTTTTTTAAATGTGTATTCTTCAATCTTGGTTCCTCTTCCAGAGGCCTGGGAGTTTGAGGGTTCTGTGCAGTGTCCTAGCTACTACTAGCACTTCACTCTTCTGGACAGAGAGAGATCTCATGTTGTTCTTGGGATCTGATGAAATCACTCTCCACAATGACATTATTATGAGATTATCCTACACCTTATTTTTAATTATATAGTTTATTTTAATTAAACAAGCCAGAATAAACAGCTCAAAATACAGGAAATTAGCAACACTCTTTAAAATAATACTTTTTCAAAAATAAATTTTGCATATCAAATTATTTTGACATTTGCCCTGTTTCTCTGAAAATAAAACCTATCCAGAAAATAAGCCTGAGGATGTTTTACATGTGTGCCTAATATAAGCCCTACCCCCAAGCTAAGCCTTACTTAAGGGACCTGCAAAGCTGCCCGCCTCCCCATTACGTCTGGTTGCTAGCAGTGCCACAGCTATGAGGTGGGGTAATGGTGGAGCTGCCCCATGCAGCCCACACCACCTTACCTCAGAGTCCCTGCAGCCAAGCCATCCATGCCCAGACACCTGCCTCAAAGCAGCAGCAACAGCAGAAGGTGCATCAGGACCCCATGTGGCTGCCAGCTCACTTTTTCTGCATGCTCGCAACTACAATGGAGCAGGAGACCAAGTGGTGTTGTGGTGCCATGGCCATGAGGCAAGAAAGGTGTCAGGGTATGGATGGTCTGGCTGCATGGGCCCTGAGGTAAACTGCTGCAGGGTGCGTGGGGCAGGTCCACCACCACATCTCGTGACTGCTGCAGTGAGCAAGCAGAAGAAGTGGGCTGGCAGCCATGCGGGGTCCTGCTGGATGGAGCTGCTGGAGTTGCCACTGGAAGGCAAGGCAGTTGTCGAGGCATAGGTGGCCTGACTGCAGGGGCCTTGAGGCAAGCTGGTGAGGGGCTTATTGCCTCCTGCCTCATGGCAGTGGCACTGGTGCACAACATGGTCTCCTGCCCCATCTCAAGGAAGCAGAAGAAGTGGGCCTCCCATACATGAAAAAAACCCTACGCCCTGAAAATAAGCCCTAGTGCTTATTTGGGGGCCCAAAAGAAAATAAGACCCTGTCTTATTTTTGTGGAAACATAGGCAGTTTGCCAATATGTGATTTCTAAAGGCCCTGTCACACTGCCCAACGGATGCAAAACATTTGTAAAAGGACATAGCGGACGAAAAAAATGTTCCATCCGTTGTTATCCGCTCTCAAAAGGGGCAAAAATTTGCATAAACAGAGCAGATAACATGGAAAGGAATGGACGGGGGGAGGACGCAGAGTGGATGGAAAGCGGATGCGGAACGGAAGCATCCTTTTGCATCCTCTAGGCATCCTCTAGACATCCTTAATATCCGAGATAGGTCCCCTCTGTGAACGTTTTTTCCATTTTAAATGCTTTCTTTGCGTGCTGCATCCGCTTTCATCCTTTCTCCATCCGTGCTACTAACGCTGCACGTCCATTCCACATCCATTCTGCTTCCTCCCAGCGTCCGTTTACCGCTGGAGCGGATTCGAGTTGCGTGGATGCGCAGCGGATGCCTAGCGGATATAGCGGATGCGTAACAGATGACAACGGATGCAGAACAGATGTCCCCCGTGTGCCGAGCGGATACAGAACGGATGCGTTGGATACATTTTCCGCGCAAAAGTTTTGAGCAGCTCAAAACCTTTTGAGCAGATGAAATGTCAATAGACAGATGCTGGACAGATAGAGAGGAAGCAAAACGGAGGCAGTGAGTACAGAACGGAAGCATCGCGTTAACCAACGGATGGCAAGTGTTTTTCTCCGTTTTACATCCTCTTTCCATCCGTTGCTGCAGTGTGACAGGGGCTTAAGATATGAAAGAGACTGCTTAAACAAAGTATATTAATATTTGATTCTGTAAATTTTTGCATATTAAAGTTCCATCTTTCTAAATTTTTGATGTTGGCTAGATCCTTAACACTTCAAAATTGATAACATTTGTTATTCTAATAATGTGTGAACTATATTTTCTATGCCAGACTTGAACTGAAATCTTTAGTTTTTACTTGTTTCTTTTCTTAGTACAAGGAAAATCCCTACATTTTTCTACATTTTGTGTAGTTGCTAGTACATGTAGAAAGGCTGCCACCTCGTGGTTGTATGCAAGATTAAAGTAAGAATAATCCAAACTGTTACAATTTCATTACAAAGTAATCACACTTGCAAATGTTTTTAAATTAAGGATATGTAATTTTTATTAGCTATTCAAGTACCTTTTCTGAATTGTGAAAGTAAGCTTTAAATTACATTTTTACAGTATCTGTTGGATGTTTCTCTAGTGATGTGAAAATTAGTGTTAAATTAAGAAGGAAAAGAGAGTACTGAACTGCAAATAACTGCAAATAAACTGCTAGAATGATTTTTTTTTCTTTGGATAGAAAAAAAATAGAGGTGAAGTAATTGTAGACACTATAATATGAAAGCAAGAATTTTACACTAACATTCAGATTCCGTGATGAGTGTTTTTATCACTATTAATATTCCAAGTTACAGATGAAGAATCTAGGCTTAAGTCACATTGCATATATCTGGCTACTTTTGGGAACAAATTTCAAGTGGAATCTTTTCTCTATTTTTTGGGGGGTGGAATCAAGGAATCTGAAGAAAATTTTGCTGGATGCTTAGTGTGTGAATAAAGTAGGTGGAAATAAATGCTAATGGAAAAGCATCCCCCAGATGAAAGTCCTTCTTAATAAGTATGCAGGACATTTTTATAGAAAAAAGATGTAAAAAAGACATACATGTTGATGAACTAGAGAAGACCTGGGCATTTTATGCATCACACACCACAACCGGACTGTGAGTAGTCCCAGTCTGGCCCACAGGATTGGCAATGTTGGTGTTGTGGCTGCGGCATCAGCAGGATGGCACTGGAGATAGGGACAGGGCATCAGTGGAAAAGGAGGGACAGTATTGGTGGAGGGTGGGGCTTCAGTGAAGAGTTGGCAGTAGTGGTTGGGCTGGAAGCAGCAGTAGCCCTTCACAACAGTCCTGGCTTCTCATGTAGTCCCTTACGAAAATTAACTAGAGCCTGCACCACCCAAACAGACATAGAAAAGTTGTTAGATTCTTCCATAGGAGACACAACTTTTACTGTAGTTGAGACAGGTATCCACCATATGCCTGTGTTAAACCAAAGAAGAATGTAGACCAGCTAGAAATGGGACTAGGCTCAAATAATTGGGCCAATACCAAGAGATAAATGTTGAAGCAACAGCAAGAATTTGATTAATTAAAACAGAGAAAGAAGAAGGAGGCGAAAAGACAATCAGCTAATGATGGTACCAATAATCCCTAACTTAACTCAGGGTAACACAGGAAGAAAAATAGATGCACATGCCACTGAATTGTTATAGATAAAAAATAGGCAAACTCCACCTCACAAAGATGTGAATGTTAATCAGACTCATGCAGAATTGATTTCCTAATCTGCTCCAGTGTGGTTGGTATGAAACCCAACTGAAATACTCCAGGTAAGGCATTTCCTCCAAGGCACATGCAGCCACAGCCCAACCACCTTCTTTGGAAGAAAAGAACCTGGATGAGTGTTGACTATTTGAGTCCAGCAACAACTTCTTAGAGGAGAAAGTGGAACATTATCTCCTGTAAGGCCAGCCAAGCCACTCCCTCCCTCCATCAAGGAAGCTAACACCATTGCATAAACCCAACCATACTGGAAGAGGGACATAAATTGCTTGATTGGCCTCAACAAACAACTTATGCCCTCCAAAACTGTTCTTGGGGAAAATGTACCTATACAGATGACATATTTATAATCTCAAAGACCTGAGGCATTTCTTTGGGAGTTTCAGGCTCAAACTATCCTTCTCTACAAATGATCATGCAGCTCACTTCTCCCAAACAAGTAATGTCCAATAAACAAATTATTGATAAGGACTTACTATATATCTTCCTTTCCTTCCAATGTTTGAGGAGTCGTCTAACAATGATCTTCATGACCCAAACTTTTGAGGGGAGAAAGGGAATTTTCTTCCCCCGCTGCTTTTTTAAAATCCAGAATGCTTCTCTTATTTTCCCTTCCTATACAAAGTAGCATCTATCCAAAGGTACTGTCCCTTATCATACATTTGTGTGTAAGTATGAGTAAGTGAATATTGCATCTCATAAATCCAAATTGCTGGCTTTCTTTGCTATTCCCAGAATCTTTACTATTGTCTTCCTGCCTTCCACTTTCATAATTGTACACAGGAAATGCTTTCTTCAAACTTTTCAATTTTTCCATCATTCTTTAAATGTACTAAATTCCATATGACACTGTTTCAACTTCCCTCTTTTTTTCCATCAAACAGAACACTCTTGTCTCAGAATGTTTTGCTATTTTATCAATGAACTGAATAATATTCTAATTTTTCATAAATTATTTCTGTTCTTATTTGATTTTTTTATTTCATCATCCCAAATATTAGTCAAAAATTGGTTTGGTTATTAACTATAGTTTTATTTCTGCATCTTGAGAATTCCTAAACCTGTTCTCCATCTTCAT
Organism: Laticauda colubrina; assembly: GCA_015471245.1. Classification (NCBI taxonomy): domain Eukaryota; kingdom Metazoa; phylum Chordata; class Lepidosauria; order Squamata; family Elapidae; genus Laticauda; species Laticauda colubrina. The sequence goes on from BLBF01000052.1 coordinate 22,430,242, forward strand.
CAGGGGCATCAAACTCAATTTCATTGAAGGACACATCAGGGCTGTGGTTTAGCTCAGAGGGCCAGGTAGGTGTGGCTGACTTGGTGGGCGTGGCCAGATTGACCCCACCACCCAAACTGATGGCATGTTTCCTCTTCGCATTGGGTAGACTGCGCCAATGCAAAGCAAGTAGACCAGGCTGAAGTAGACGTGGGCCGGCCTCTTCCATTTTCCAGGACAGCCCTGTGGGCCAGATCTGACCACATTGTGGGCCAGATTCGGCCTCTGGGTCTTGAATTTGATCTATATAAAACTCCCTGATCTATATCATTCCAATAGAATTGGCTTTATAAAACCTCAGTTTATAAGAAATTCCTCACTGCTGCAGAAGTTAGGCATGGCATATAGATAAAACTAATCAGGTTATGTTCTTTGATGAGCAACAAAAGGATTACTGAGTAAACAGAAACTTATTCAAAGCAACCTACACAATATAATTAATTAGCAATAGACATCTGCTTCACTGTGACTTAACCACACTGATTACCAAGAGGTTAAATACAATATAGTAATGTATTATTTGATAACCATTCACTTGTAGGATTACGAGGCAAAATGCCCCAAAATATTGTTTACCTAGTGAATATTTATATGGTCCATGGAGATGGAGCATCAAAGATCATCAGAAACAGGATTTCACTCATAACATTTGATAGCCAATAGAACCCTTTCAAGTGAAAGATTTTATGGACATGTTGGTCACTAATGTCACTAATAAATCTGATATGATCAAATCTATTTATATTATTGAAATTATATATTTTCATGGAATGTATATGTAACAGTGCATTTCCATCGAAACATAGGAAGTAAATAATTGAACAGCCACTTACCTAAACAGGGTTTGTACATTAACAATTGTCTTAGCATCTGCCATGTATTCTTCTTCAGCACTCATAGTGCTTTCCTTGTCCACCACAACCATATTGGCAGCAAATGTCACACCACATTTTAGCAAATCATCTAGACTTTTGCAACAGGACAAAAAGTTACATGAAGTCAAATATATATTGATCATAACAAGTTAGCCATATATTCTGCCAAACGCACAGTGTTATATAAAATAAAATAATTGTGACTAAATTGTAGTCATAAAGTTATTCTTAGTGGCTTCTGGGATAGAGTTTATCTTCTCTGCAGTATCTTCCAATTGACAGGGCTCATCCCATATTACCTCCTGGCATGCCATAGCCTTTTTTATGTTGAGGGTATTTTTTTCTTATAATTTGTAGGAATGAATAAATGCAAACAAATGGACAAATGAAAACCATGTTTTCAAACTGTTTAACTTGTTCCCCAAAATGATGTAGTTTGAAAAGATGAGCAGATATCAAATTCTGGTTCCATTTTATTTGTAATGAACAAAGCAGGAGCTTTGAGTATGCATGTTTGTTCTTCTCCTCTCAGAAAGAATTCAATTCTAAAGCCCATGAGTAACTGCAATTAATTTTATCTACATTTGTTTATAGTTAAAAATTAGGTTTTGTTCATTGCTAATGAAAATAAACTGTTAATGTAATTTAGTACCAGATAAGTACAACCTTAAGTTTCCTTTAAATGAAGCTCTGACATTTACTATTATTATTTACAAGTTTTTATTAAATGTGAATGTTAATGACAGAAAGTGTTATAAACTATATAACCATAGGTAAGTGAGGAAGAAAAAAGAATCTCTTCAAGAAGGAGGGAGAAATTGTGCAAAAGAATGTTATGGATTTAATTGCTCAGTAATTCTACTGATAGCTGAATATGATCAATAAACAGAAGTGACTAAACCTGCTAACAACAATGAAGGGTGAAACATTTACATGCTTGAGAATTTATACAAAAAGTTTATTTTAAATCAAAAAATCGTATTTCCTAAGAGCTTAATTAAACTCCATTCTAAATCATTATGATGAAATGATTTTTCTATGCAGTATTAATCTGCATTAAAGGAGGAAGACAAAATGTAGAAATAGTTCACATAACATAACCCAGACAAGGCATGGTATAATTAAAGCTTCTTGACTCCGGGTCATATTTGGTAGAGAAAGCGCATTCCTACTATCATAGGCCATCTATTCTTGCTCACTACAGCCAGTTAATACCTTTTATTATTTCATTCTACATATATTTTCACTTTGATGAAATTATATTTATCTATCACAGGGAATCCTAGATTTATGATCTTTCATTTAACTTCTGTTCAAAGTTATGATGCCACTGAAAAAAGTGACTTACAGCTAGTCCTGTCATTTAAAATCTTTGCAGTGTCCTTATGGTTATATGATCAAATGTTAGGCACTTGACCAGGGGTCTTCAAACTTGACAGCTTTAAGACTTCAACTCCCAGATTTCTTCCTCTTGTCATGCTAGCTCAGGAAATCTGGGAGTTGAAGTTCACAAGTCTTAAACTTGCCAAGTTTGAAGACCCTTGTACTTGACAAACAGCATGTATTTATTTCAGTTGAAGCATCCCAGGGCTATATGATCACCGTCTTTGATATTTCCAGTGGGTTTCAGACAAACAAAGTCAGTGGGAACGCTTAACAGTTACAGCAAAAAAGGTTGTGAAATCATATATGACTAATTTAATAATTGCATTGCTTAGCGATGGATGTCCAATTGTGGGCATGAGTTAAGGACTACCTATTAATTATACACATATTCTCTCTAGGATTAACTCACCTCCTATTTATCAATCTGAGGGAGGACTTATAACACTATATCGTAGTATCTCATTTAGGATAGTAAAGCAAGGGTCCCTGACCCCCGGGCCATGGACCAATACCTGCCAGTTGTCTCTTTGGAACCAGACTGGAGTTGAGAGGCTGGTGAGTAAGCAAAGCTTCATATGTATTTGCTGCCACTCCCCAATGTTAGCATCAATACCTCAGCTCCATTTCAGAACATCAGGTATTAGATTCTCATAGGAGTGCAAACCATACTGTAAAGATGCTTTTTCAAGAGGCAACTGGGCTTTCTGTGTTTTCTTTGCAGATGTTTTGCTTTTCATCCAAGAAGCTTCTTCAGCTCCAAGCTGAAGAAGCTTCTTGGATGAGAAGCTAAATGTCTTCCAAGAAATCCAGAAAGTCCAGTTGCCTCTTGAAAAAGCACCTTTGGAAAAACCATGACCTGGATGACTGAGAATCTCCACAGACATCTTAGTGTAAACTGAGCATGTGAGGGATCTAGGTTGCATGCTCCTCCTGCCCACCCACCCCCAGTCCATTGAAAATTTGTCTCCCATGAAACCAGTCCCAGGCCCCCAAAAGGTTAGGGACTGTATGGAAAAGAAAAGAATAATATGGAACTTTTTTCTTAAAAGTGCCATTATGAAAGTGGAGGATTGGAAAAGCATTTCTTTTAAGAGACAATGTATTTTGTACTATGTCTCCCATTGCTTTTTTCGCGTTGTTCATTATCAACAAAATTGTTTCAAACATTTTTCTATGCATTACATCCTTTGAGTGGCCAGTTTTATCTAAAATGTATAAAATAAATTATGAGTTGCATCAAGTATGTTAAGAGGCACTTTTCTTATACTAATGATCTTTGAGGAGGTACTAAAGTAAAGTGAGTTTTCTGCTGAGTGTAAAATAAACCAATTAAAAGTTTGGCTTGTTGCCATGTAATATATGAAACAGCCGCTGGGTACAAATATATTCTGTAATAAAAAGTATTAGAACAACCATGCATAGTATCTTTCCCATCTTTGAGAAAAATTGAAAAGATACAATTAAAAAAACATTTTACTACAGGCTATTATAAACAAAAACAAGAAAGATACTTTAAGTTTGAGACATGCGAAGTTAATTCTGAGGAAAATAGGATAAACAGCAATCAAGTGGCAATATATTGAAGAGTTTTTCTTCTTCGGGATCATAAAAATGAAATGAGTACCTCAAAGTGAAGCATCCTGTTTGATTTATGATAAATTCTACATTATCTTAAAATAGCAGCTGCTGGTTCAGCTAAAGTTTAAAGCTTTGTTTTAAAATAAGACAACCATGACTTGGATAATTGAGAATCTCCATAGACATAGTTTTCCAGTGTCTACTTAACTCAATCATTTATGGAGAGCTGATGTAATCTCAGCAGATCCATTGTGCCTATTGTGTACCTATACTGTCAAACTTAAAGTTACTATATACAAATGTAACAAATAAATGAATGAAGACTGAATTGCAAATCAATTCAACTGTAGATTACCATGTATAAAACTAGAGGCCTCTTTTTAAAAAGGAAAACTTAATAAGCAATATAAAAGGTTCAGTATGTTGAAGAACAAGTAAGCATGCAACTCTACAACTTCAAAACAGTAGTACTACATCAAAGCATGCAACTACATGGTACTGCACACTACAATACGTTACAATATTTAGTGCACCAAGAATCATTTTACCTACTTGTCAATAGAGCCCACCATGTAGTAAACCATTGGAAACCAACAGATTGCATCCAGAAAATGCATATCTGGCCTAAATAGCAGATGGGTCACAAAGTGAAAGATAGTATCACAAAAATTGTGTGGGTACTGGAAATTATTTAGTAGTAATTATGTTAAATACAGTTTAATTGGAAAAGTGGAAAAAATTCTCTAATATTACTAATGATTCATTTCAACAACCAAGTTTGCCTTTTCAGTTTCTTCATTAGTTTGAAAAATGTTACAGCGTGTAAAACTTCGCTTGATTTCTCATACACATTTCTTCTAACAGATAAATTTTTAGAGACATTCTTACTTATTGAGAACCATTTTTTTTTTTTTTGGGTGTGTGTGAAAAATCTCTTCATATATTTGGTGATTATTTTACTAATTTCTCTAATGAAGTTACGACTTCAGGAGGAAGAGAGATATACAGGAGGTGGAGAGGGTTGGTAGTTTTAAATTTCTGGGCACTTATATCTTGGAGGATCTCTCATGGACTATGAATGCTAACATGCTTGTGAAGAAGGCACAGAAGAGGCTGAACTTCCTGAGAATGCTCAGGAAGAGAAATCTATCTCAGTATCTACAGAATCTGTCTACAGTATCTGTCCTACTACTGCAGCACCATTGAGAGTGTCCTGACATACGGCATTCTTGTATGTTATTGGAGCATCTCTGCAGCAGGCAAAAAAAGCTCTACAGAGAATCATTAAAACTGCCCAGAATATAATTGGGCTCCAGCTATCAGCCCCAGATGGCATCTTCGCATCTCACAGTTTGAGGAAGTTGCACAACATTCTCAGAGACCCTTCCCATCCTGCTTACAATCTTTATGAACTGTTGCCTTCTGGCAGAAGATACAGAACAATTAAAACTCGGATCACGTGTTTTCTGAATAGTTTTTATCCCAGAGCTATAATTGCACTTAACAATGAACTTAAGGTCCACCATCAATGAGCTGTTGGACAGTATTACTTGGTCTGTTGTATGGATGCTTGTGTGTTTTAGGAGGCGGAGAATTTTGGTGGGTGGGGAGGTGTTTGGGGATTGTCATGTGTGTGCACATGTTGAGTCTGGTTTCTGGGTGTTATGTGAATTTCGTTGTATGTATACTGTGTATATACGTACATGACAATAAAGAATTCAATTCAATGTGCACATTTCTGCCTTAAGTAAGCAGACAGACTACTTTGGCCTTGCAGGATAGGCATCCTGTGGGTTCCTTCCATTAATTCCTTCTAGCGGGATCCTTCAAACCTGCCTTCCTTGTAGCTGTGCCGGTATTCTGGAATGAGGTGCTCCTCGAGATCAAAATGGTCCCGCATTCTGCTATTGCCCTTGGAGAGGGAGGATGTGACCTCATTTTTCATTTCATCTGGTCTGTCATACTTGCCATCTTTTATTGATTTTGATATACAGGAAGTCCTTGATTATAACAGTTTGTTTAGTGACTTGTGACCATTTTTCACACTTACAATCATTGCAGCCTCTCCAGGGTCACATGATTAAAATTCGGTTGCTTGGTAACTGATTCATATTCATGACGGTTGCAAGTGCCCTGGGTTCATGTGATCAGCTTTTTACTGCCTTCTTATAAGCAAAGTCAATGGGGAAGCCAGATTAACTTTAATAAGCGTGTTACTAACTTAACAACTGCAGTTGGTCATTTAACAACAGTGGCAAGAAGGGTTGTAAAATGGGGCAACATTCACTTAACAAAGTCCACCCGGTGTATCATCTTCTCTTAGCAACAGAAATGTTGGGCTCAATTGTGTTCATAAGTAGAGGACCATCTGGAATAACTTTGATGGTTCTGAGATATCCAAAGTCATTTGGAGTTGGTTATCAATTTGGAACAATGTACGTATGCAAATAAAAGCTACATTTGGTATTGTATACTGGTTGAAAAATACAAATTTGGTTATGGCAAAGAAGGTGATTTCTATTGTGCTTAATAGCTATTATGCATGTTTTCTGGACTGAATTTCTCATTATCTCCCAATTTGGCATGGTATTAGGGATGTTTTCTTCTTTAAAAAAATTGTATTAAGTTTACTTTACAGTTTAAATAACAGTTTACAAGTATTTCCTGTCTCAAAATACATTGTAATATGGTGAGTGCAAAAAGAGATGAATGCAATGGTACCAATTCCATGGCATTTAAGCAATAGTGAGGCACACAAATAGATATTTCTTATGCTTATGGGGATGACTAAGGCGCTTTACATGTAAACTGTATTTATTACAAACATAAAAATGATCCCTAAAATATTTGTTATGCTGGATGTTATGGATCTCATAATAATTAGTACTGGAAGTGTTGATAAATTCCCCCCAAAAGGGGAAAAAAGGAAATACAGCTAAAAGCCATAAGGAACTATGATGAAATGTAATTAAAACTATAATAGAGAAATCATATCATATATCAAAGTTCATATACAGTATTTAAAATATAAGCCTTAAAATTTCAATTAAACACTAGAGGGCAATACTTCTACCTTAAAAATATCAGTGCACAATGAGATTTGCAGTTAAACTTATATGTAATAATAAACAGGGAGGGAGGGAGGGAGGGAGGGAGGGAGGGAGAGAGGGGGGGAGAACTCCTATACAAGAGAGATCTGAAGCATCTACAAGAGTTGATAGATTCAAGATACCAATGATTATATATGGGAAGTCCTTGACTAATCACAGTTTGCTTAAACAGTTTGAATTGATGGCCTCTGAAAGTCAGTTAGAATATATACTTAAATGTGTTTGCATGTGTTTGCAATTTGGGTGCTTCACATTGGCTCCCCATTTAGGACAGGTTGTGGCATTCAGGGGTCACGTGACTGCAATTTGTTATGATTTTTGCTGGTTTCTGGCAAAACTTACCATTGGTAAGGCTGGACTCGCACTTACAACTGCATCACTGGACTTACAACCATGATAAAAATTATGGTAAAATAATTGATGATTCAATTTACAATTTACAATGACAACTTATGATGGAAATTCCATTCCCAGTTTTGGTCATAAGTCGAGAACTATCTGTAGTTGGCTTTTCTGCATTATATGGCATAAAGTAGGAATGAGCAACATTCAGATTCATACCAGGTTTTGTACACAGCAAGAGCTATATTTCAAAAATAGGGATCCATTGTTTGACATTTCAGGGATTTTAAAGGATGTGGTAAGTACATTGCAAGAACTGAAAACATGGCAATAACTACTCTAGGAACTTCAAAAGAGATGGTGATATGCTGTAGTTGTTGCACCTCTGGAATAAGAAATAAAAACCTAACTCTGTACTTCCTCTGGGTACTTAAATTGTCAGAAGTTTGTGCTAGAGAAAGGATAATCCAATCTATGCCAAAATAAATGTGAAGCAACTGGGCACATTTAAAGTGTTCAGATATAACTCTCACTAAAGACATATTGTTAATATATATTTATTGGTTCAAAATTTTAAAAAAAACAAATTGACATGATGTCTGCCAAGAATGGATGAGTAGCAGAGAAAGATTTTTTAAAATCTTGACTGGAATATTTTAAAGATCCAACAATTACAGTTGTAATTTGTAAGCTGAAAAACAATTCAGATCCAAAATTACAGATTTTCTTTATGATTTCATGCTATAGTGATGTCAAAATTAAATTTCTTTTTCAAGAAAATGGTATCATGGTCTTTTGCTGTTTACAAAATAATCTTCAATACAACTTATTTCCAATACCAATAGGCAGGTACATACAGCCCATAGCCTGGAAAGTTACTTAAATAATTGAGGCAAAATCCCTCCAACTAAAGTAAAATAGCAGTAGTGGTAGGATGATGATGATAGTGCTAATATAATATGAAAACTTTGTTTAACTTACTTAACCTAAACAAATTTCCCCCAAAATAAGACCCAGTCTTTTTTTTTTTTTTGGTCTTATTTTCGGTGTGTGTGTTGTGTTTTTCACTGACTCACCTTATAGCAGCAGCATCAACAGCTCCACCTAGCAGGAGCCCGCTGCTGGTTTGTGCAAGTTGCCCCCAGGCAATTTTTTGTTTTATTGTCAGAGGCCTTCAGAAAAGGTCTCTGCAGCTGAGAAATAGGCTCTGGACTGATGTGTATGGCATCCTCAGCCTCATGTCACTGTCAGAGGCCTTCAGGAAAGGTCTCTGCAGCTGGCAGCAGAGTTCCATATCAGATGATGGCAAAATGGAGGCCGGGTGAGGGGGCAAAGCGCACAAGCACTGACAAGCGGCCACAGAAGTGGGCTGGCAAGGCAAGGTAGGTATCAGGGTGTGTAAAGCCTGGTAAGTAGAGCAGTTCCATCCCCCCATCCCCATTCTAGGTTAATTTTTATCCGTGCACCTCACCCCACCTAGGGGTAGGGCTTATATTGGGAGCAAGTGTAAAAATCAAACTAAAGCTTACTTTTGGGGTAGGTCATATTTTTCAGGAAAACATGGTATGTATAGGAGAAAAGGAAGTGGAACTGGGGGATAGAGCAAAACGTGTCATTAGTTTAGCCTCTCAGACTCTTAAATTAAGCCTCTCATCCCTACTCCTGAATTCCATTGACTTTATAGCACTAATTTAGTACTGACCATTAGCTGACCAGATTCTTGTGTATAACCTTCAATATTGTTTATTCAGCAACCTACATGAATGATCCTGATTCTTTGTGCCTGATACTATGGCATCCAAAGTCATTTATCTGTAGCAAAATTATATCTCGGTATTTCAAATACTGAGTATTTCTATCTTTGATGCATAAAATAAATCTGATATTTCTCCTATAATGATTGTCTCCAAGTATTGGTGATGAAATCCTTCTGAATTAAAACATGTTTATTAAATTTGCTATCAATGATACATGATACATACAAAGTTGCAGTTCCAAATCTAAATATGTACCTCTGAGATAAAAGAGTAAACATTCTACTTACGGATTATCCAGCAGCAACACAATTGGATTGAGTTCTTTCTTTGGTCTGTAATAAGCCCTGAGAGGTACAATAAAGTTGTAGAGTCCATTTCCTGCAGTTTCTGCAGCAACTATAATGATTCTGTTTTTGAATCCATAAGCTTTGGCATCTTCATAGTAATTATGCTGGCATCCCTAAAATCAATTAATTAAAACAGACCCCAGAAAAATCACAGGAAAAAATAATAGTACAATAGCTATCATCTGTTTGTTGTAAAATTTTCTTGCTTCTCAGAAAATGTTTTTAAACTATTCTTCAAAGTATAGGTATGCCTCAAAGTATACCTATAGTAGATTGAAAATATTTGTAGCATTTTATGTCCAGCTTTTAATTATTTAAGATATATTTAAATCTTCACTAGCTACATCTTTAAGGAAAGCCTCACATTTTAAATACTGGTGTGTACTATTCACTAATTCCATGCTACATTGGCAAAACTGTCGTAATAATCAGCCTCCCCTGAAAAACATGGAAGATTTGGTTTTATATTTGCCTGGTGGGATTGGAAATGGATAGGAAGTTTATATAATCTGGCATACAGGTAATCCTTGATTTACAACCATAACTGGAATTTCTGTTGTTAAGTGATGTGATCTAAATCATGATGTCAGATAACCACATTGCTTGGTGACAACAATCCCAGAAATCCCATTTATTACAGATAAATAGTTACAGACCCACAAGTCCTGAAGCAGGAAGAAGAGAAAGTCACAGGTAAGAAGTGTAGGTCTGCCATAATGGGCTGGCAGAGTCCCTGGGAGGCCCAGCACAGAGTGCACATGTGTTGTGGGGATGCTTTAGTCTGGCACGAGTGCAAGAATAGACTGTGACTCAGAGGCTTCTTGGTATGCCCCAGCTCTGGGGCTACAGAAACAATGAACTGTCTCTGGAAGCCTCAGTAGCCTTTCATAAAGTCAGGCCAGGCATGTCCTCCTCAGCAGCAGGAAGATGTGTGAGGCAGGTTATATGAAATACAGGATGGGAGGATTTGCAATGTAGTAGCTGACCACAGTATGAGGCTTGAGGAGACATTTGTCAGTGGTAGCAGTAGCATTAGGACTAAAATAGAGACTGCTCAGGGGTTTTACTTGAATTTCAGCCTCAGTACTCCCCCAAGGATTGCCCCTATTCAGAGTGGATGAAAGGACATAGATAGGGGAGAGTTGAAGTGCCCTGCAGTTTTAAGTTAGGTGGGCTGCCAATTGCACATATTTTGATCATGATAAATTCAATACTGGCACTGTAACAGCCATAACTTTGCAGACCAGTTGTAAGTCCATTTTTTTCAGCACCATTGCTAATTTTGAAAATTCACTGGCTGAATGGTTGTAAGTTGAGAACTATCTGTACCAAACAAGAGAACTATGGATGAGAAAATATTTTCCTTTCTCAACTTGCATCGCCTCATGCTGAAATAAAATTGGGCTACGCTTAGCTATATATAAGCATACAAAAGCTTAAAAAACAAAAACAAAATAAAGCTAGAATTTGAGTACTTTACATTGCAATTCTATTCACAACAGTCACTGAAACTGGAACCCAGGCCAAGTTTTAAAATGAAATTCCATTTCAGCAGGAATAATACTTTAGGATGTGGGTGGATTATTCTCCTAAATTTAATATGATCACAGTGTTTTTACAGCCATACAGTTGATTTATCCAATAGAATGGTGAACAAAACCACAACTTGAAGTGACTCAGTATTAATTTTGCATTCAAAAATGTGGTTTTAAGTGCTTTTTCTTTTAAAATAAATATATGCACAGCAGTATTGTATCTACATACCTTATCTAATCTCAGGCAGCAAAATGGTACTTTTTCATGGAGCAAATGGCAGAAAGTCGGAGAACTTCCTATGTAAGGTGAATAAGGGGGATAGCCTTTCAAATACCTAGAAGAAAGAAGAATCTGATCTCATTTTTTGCATTCAATAGCATATGCACACCCGTTCCTTTTGTTTCTTTTGTCTGACATGTTTCTTTTGTCTGTCTTCTCTTTTTTAAGCAGACACTTGAGAGATACTTAACACTAAATCCTATAACTCTAAAGCAGCATAATGTCTCTTTAAACAGCCAGTTGTTTCTCAGTGTGAAATCTCTCTCCTCTTGAACTTTCTAATGTTCAGCCATGATTCAAATAGGGATGGTGAGTATTTGTCTATACCTCCCTCTGTGTGTTACTTGTTACTTTTTGGAGTATTTACTGTACTTTTTTTTGCTGTAACTCCTAGAAAGTCTCACTATTTTCAAATATGAGGGTTGGTTCTCTTACTAGTTATATAAGTTAAATAAGTCGCTGTATTAATGATAACATCTCTGATTGTGTGACCTAGGATTATTTATTTAGCTTTTAGCCATGCTTATTGTTTAAGTCAGTGGCCCCCAACTTTTTGGGCATCAGGGACTGGTTCTATGGAGTTTTTCCTGGAGGGGGTATAATTTTGCATGCTGTCTGCATCCCATGGATGGAGCTTTGCTTGTTTGTGCAACCCAATTGCTGCCATGCCGTGGACCAGTGGTGATCCATGGACTGGGGATTGAGGATCTCTAGTTTAACTGATTTAATTGTGGCTTTATTGTACGCCACCCAGAGTCACTTTTATTGAGAAGGGTGGCCATAAAAAATGGATACATAAATATATATAATAATATAACGTCTAAGGTGGCCTTATTTTGCTTTGATTGAGACACTTTGGGTTGCAAAAGTCACAGCGTTGAAATCAAGTGGGAGGGTCTGGTTTAAGCAACCTAGTGTGTCTCCCTGTGGGTTGTGTGGTATCACCTCATAGGTTCACTCAGCACTTGCAAAAGCTTCTGCACATAGCAGCATCTTTTGCACATGCACAGAAGTCCCTTCTGCTTTTGCAAGCACCAAGGGAGGCTGTCAAAGGAGCCTTGGAAAACGATAACCAATAATGACATTTCTAGAGGTGTTTTGCTGAATCCTTTTTCAAACCAAAACAATTTATTCAGTATTTACACCAGCATAAGAGTTACCCTGATTCCAATACAATTGCACCGTGCTTGGTCATTGTCATGAAGTACTATGTAACTGAATGGAATTTGAGTGTCTTCATTTTATATTTTAATTTCAGTTATATATTGTAAAAATTGAATTATTTTATACTGTAAACTGAATGTATTGTAAAAGGGGGCACAAGGGCACAGCTTGCTTGTCTTGCTGAGCTTGTCAGCTAGAAAACTGTCCATCTGGTTTGAGACCCAAGCACTGCACGACAGGGTGAGCGCCTATTACTTGCCCCAGCTTCTGCCCACCTAGCAGTTCGAAAACCTGCAAAGGTGAGTAGATAAATAGATATCACTTTTGGTGGGAAGCTAACAGAATTCTGTGCACCTCAGCATATAGTCATGCTGGCCACATGACCATGGAAAGGGTCTTCATCCAACGCCCGGTCTCTCAGCTAAGAAACAAAGACAAGCATTGTCCCTTAGAGTCAGATATGTCTGAACAAGGGAAACCTTTATTTTTACTTTATTGTGAACTATAAAAGTATTATATGGCTTTGCTGCTGTTTCTCACTGTTTCTTAATTTCATCTTGTTACCATCATACCCTTCAGACTATGTCTGCACAACATATGACATCAGTGGTTTTTTTTTTTTTTAATTAATACATTCACTGTGGCCACTCTGATGTTGCCACTGCTCTGCTAGTCAGAACACAGCTGGTTTCTGTGTCAGGTTGCAGCTGATGCAGCTGGTTTCTGTGTCAGGTTGCAGCTTAATTCATCAATGTGGTCCATTCCCCATGATGGATTGCGTAGGCCTACAAGCACAAGCAGTCCTTGTTTAGCAATTGTTCAGAGTATTGGCAGTGATGAAAAAGTGAATATGTGGTCATTGCAGGAGTGTAAAGCAAGCAAAAACTGAATTAAGATCACAAGCACAGTCGCGGTTTCACTAGGGGCCCCTTCATTTAACAACTGAACAGCTAATCCTGATTGTGGTTGCTAAATGAGACTACTTGTATATATTGTGGGGCTATCAACTCTTAAAACGACTTTAGCTGAAGCCATATTCTTTTTACTTTGTTTCTAAGTTGCCATGCATATGGGCGGAGGGAAGAACTATGGGGGTGGGATAATTTCCTCCCAGGTACTAAACATAATAGCAATAAAACTCATGCAAATCAAGGTTATCTCAATGAGAACTCATAACAGCTGGAGGGAGTAGCTGAGTAGTCTGCCATCTATCTGGTTGGTCAACATGACCAGTGACACTAGGGGTGGGTGGGTGATACTTATATCTTTTACTATACTGGGAAATATTTAGAGTTGGATTTACATGTGAATGTGCTAATATGATGTACCCAATAAAATGCATTATTGAGAAAGCTACAGTCTCAAAATCTTGAATTGATTGGGACCAAGACTCGGTACCATGACAGGAGCCATCTGGAGATGTCTCAAATGAACGCAGTAACAAGCTACTAATTTCCCTTTTCTGCATTGTTGTGTTTAAAAACATATTCACTTAAAGTGCACTTTACATACTCCAGGCCATTCAACACTTCTTCATCAGAGGGTGTGGCTTCATCTTCGGACTGATCATTTAAGATATCACAGCTATGAAGTGCCGAAGTGTCTGCAACCTCCAGAACAGGTGCAATACTTGGCCTTCTGCCCGTTTTAGGTGCTTCTGAAGGAAGAGTTAATGTAGCTGCATTTGGAGATCTACAGCCTGTATCTTGCAAATCTATAGCAACGGTACCTGGGGGCAGAAGGAAACAGATGAAAATGATTTAGAATTTGAAAGGAGGAGGGAGAGCCATATCAGCATACTGTAAATTATGTACTCTTCCATCTTTTCATAAATGACTTAGATGAGGGAATAGAAGGGGAAACTCATCAAATTTGCAGATGACACTAGGCTGGCAGGAATAGCCAACACCCCAGAAAAAAAGCTTGGGATCCAAAAAGATCTTGACAGACTTTTGAACAATGGCCCCTATCCAGCATCATGTAATTTAATGTGGAGAAAAGCAAGGTTTTAACTAAGCCAGGAAAAACCAAAGGCATAAGTGCAGAGTAGGAGAAACCTGGCTCAAAAACAGTAACTGTGAGAGGGACCTTGGAGTCCTAGTGTACTATCATTTAAATATGAGCCAGCAGTGGGCAGCAGAAGCCAAAAAAGCTAATATAATCCTTGGTTGTATCAACAGAGGCTTAAAATCAAATTTGTGAAGAGAAGTATTAGTACCGCTTTATAAATACTACATCCAGTTTTTGGTTACCACATTACAAAAAAGATGTTGAGACTTTGGAAAAGGTCAAAGAACAGCAACTAAGATGATTAAAGGCCTGGAGACAAAAACATGTGAAGAACAGTTGCAGGAATTGGGTATGGCCAGAAGGACTAAGGGTGACATGTGGGTCTGCCATAAAGAAGAAGAGGTCAACTTCAGTGGTGGGATTCAAAAATTGTTACTACTGATTCTCTGGGCATGGCTTGGTGGGCGTGGCAGGGGAAGGATACTGTAAAATCTCCATTCCCACCCCAATCCAGGGGAAGGATGCTGTAAATTCTCCATTCCCACCCACTAACCTGCTTTCCAGCTTCCTTCTCCTGTGCAAGGCAACAAAAGAAAACCCAGCCAATCAGCTGGGACTTGGGAGGCAGAGAACAGATGGGGCGGGGCCAGTCAGAGGTGATATTCCAAACTACTCAAAATTTCTGCTACCGGTTCTCCAGAACAAGTCAGAACCTGCTGAATATCACCTCTGGTCAACTTATTTTCCAAAGGTCCAGAAGGCAAGACAAGAAACAATGGATGGAAACTAATAAAGAAGAGAAACAACCTGGTATATAACCAGAAACTTCCTAACAGTGAGGATTAACCAGTAGAACAGCTTGTTTTCAGAAGTTGAAGGGGCTTCATCACTGGAGGTTTTTTTTTTTTAAAGACTGGACAGCCACCTATCTGAAATGATATAGGGTCTCCTGCTTGAGCAGAAGTTGGATTAGAAGACCTCCAAGGTCCCTTCTAGTTCTATTCTGTTTGACTGAGATGTGACCATGAAAATTAAAAAGCCTCGCAAGGAGGAGTGTACAAGATTTGAAATGCTCACAAACCTGGATGCAAAGTTTATTTTGAATATTTAGAGCTGGAAGCAAAAAACCCATCTGAGTGTTTTGTTTCAAATTCAGAACAAAAATATACCCTGTTTTAAACAATGTGATTGGACCTTAGATTTGTTGCTTGTGATTGGGTTCTTTCTGAGTTTTTCCTCCTTCCACACTATAACAAGTATAGCAGCAAAAACTAGTCAATGCTTGTGGTTTAGACAGAGTGGTATGATATGTGGGCGGGGTGGAATGTTGTGGCAGACCAACTATTGCTAAGCATATGGCTCTCCCAAAAAAGAGCCATTTTAATAGGCAGGAAAAAAAATCTATTTACAGCTGCTTCCCTGTAGATAAACTGTTATTGTTTTTTTTTAATCCTTTGCTGAGAAGAAGAGACATATGGATAGGTTCAAAAAGCCTAGGAAAGAAAATAGGTAATGGAAGGAAAAGGAAGACAGGTACATGAATTCAGATTGCACCTAAGCTGCCTATTATTAATAGCACTAGTATTGATCCAACTGAGAATTAAGGAGAAATTTCCTGAGAGTAAAAACATTTAATCAGTGGAATGGCTTGCCTTCAAAAGTTGTGGGTGCTCCAACACTGTAAGTTTTTAATAAAAGAATATTTGTCCAGAATGTTACAGGGTCTCCTGTTCAAGCAGAGGATTAGACTAGAAGACCTTCCAGGTCCCTTCCAACTCCATTATTCTATATTCAGTATGATTACATGATGTAAGCTTTTTCTAAGCAAGACTGTTTTATTACAATTGACTGATAGTGATTTGGTCAATCTATGGTGTTTAAATAGCGTTCCAGTTGCTTTGGG
Source organism: Laticauda colubrina (assembly GCA_015471245.1). Classification (NCBI taxonomy): domain Eukaryota; kingdom Metazoa; phylum Chordata; class Lepidosauria; order Squamata; family Elapidae; genus Laticauda; species Laticauda colubrina. Next base: position 22,446,568 of record BLBF01000052.1, read on the forward strand.
ATTGCACCTATGCTGCCTATTATTAAATAGTATTGAAAACATTTTTAAAAATTCCTAAATAAATATTTGAAGTCATCATAGTCCATCAAATGTATGAGAAGAAGAGCATATGGTGATCAAGGTATAGAACTTTTATTTTCCTTGAAGTTGCTGATATACTCAGCTGCCAGTTTAGTGAGTCTCCAAGGCCTTGCAGGTGGGCTGGAGCTATCTGAAGTGCACCATCTGAGATTGGAGATTATTGGCTGTGGGCAAGCAATATTGGATGGGATGGGGTGGCATTGTTGGGCCCCTGCCACTGACAATATTTGTTCCTTCTGCTTGTTTACAAATTCCATCCTCTTTTTATCTTTTATGACCCCCATTCTCAGCTCACTTGAATGGTCATCACATAAAGACTGACACAACAGCAACAAAAAACTTCTTGGATCAGTCAGGGGAGCAGCTACCACCAGAGCCAAGAAGGACAGAGTATGGGAGACAACAAACAGAAGAATAAGCTGAAGAATTTCCAGAAACAGAGCTTTCTGGAAGAAGCAATACAATCATCCAAGAAGAGAAGCAAAGAAAAACCAAGATGGAGATGGATGAGTAAAAACACTGATGCTGGGTGAAGTCAGTGGAATATCTCACTGACTAGGATGTTAGATAGGCCAACAATAGAATGAAGTCTTACACAAGAAATGTGTAACTGAACCTAATCCCTTAACAACATTATTATTAACAACATTAAGATTATCACTCTTACCCTTAAGTACTTTCCCCTGAGACAATATGTTATTTTTAATTGCCTTAGCTCAGGGAGTGGCTTAAGTAACAGAAGATTGTTCATAACTGAGAGATTGTAATTCCAGAAGAGAAAAAGTAAACTCTATTTTATTTATGTTATATTTCAAGTTAATCCTTCTTCAGAGAAATCTTCCATGAGTAAGGAAAAGGATACAAATAAACATGTCCTTTGACAGGATTATTCACTGCTTCTGTCTCCATCCTTTGCGAAATAACCTACCGCAGTATAGACAATGTGCTGGCATCTCCTTCATTTTGCCAGTAACTGCAAAGCCTGAACAATCCCCTTAATTATGATTTCATTTACTGTAAAGTATTTGCTCATCAGGAAGGAATTTCTCAGAATGGGAGAGTGAACAATAAAAGCAGTTTCATATTTGATTCAGTAACATGGAAACTTGGGCTGATGGAATGAAAAGCAAGCACCATTTCAGTTATTTAAATGGAAGTTTCACTATTCTATTTCTACTGTTCTCCCCAACTCTACTTCATTGGGTATATTATTTGAAGAACACTAAACAAACTGTCAGCCTTCTCAGGTAGACCAGGCAGGAAATACAACCAGATGGACTAATTCTGCTTTATTGTAAGGCTACCTTAACATAATTTTGCAAGACGGAAGGTACAAATATCTCACCTTCTCTTTTACAGTCTGAGAAGTTAGAGAGCTTCCTTTTTGACTCTCTTTTTCTGCCTATTATCCTCTCTTATTTAACATTTCCTAGGCAGCATCTCTTCCCCTCCCTCCCCCTCCCTCAAGGATTTCAACTCCCAGAATTCCTCATGCTGGCCGGAGAATTTTAGGAGCTGAAATCCACAAGTCTTCAAGTTGCCAAGTTTGGAGAGCCCTACCATATATGAGGCAACATTACTTAGTGTGTGTCATGCCCCTGTCAGAGTCTGAATCTGAGGAAGAAGCTGACAGGGAATGGGAGCGTGGCTCCATTGGCTGTGGAGGAGGCTGGGGAAGGGCAAAGTTTTGCTGGGCAGAGCTGGGAAGAGATAGAACAAAGGAGAGAGTTCAGAGAAAGAACCAGGCCCACCCCCTCTTCATCCTAGGGCATGCAGGGAGGAATGGAGAAGAGAACAATGTGGGTTGCATGACTTATGGGGGAAGAAAGGGCCTTGATTCTCTTCATTAGCCACATCTGGGAAGACAAAGTTGATAAGAAAGGCAAGCTGTGTGTGGCAGGCTGTTGGGAGCAAATGTGACTTTATCCTGTGTTGTTGTGGCTTATCTGTATTTCTGGTGTCTTCCCAACAGTGTGAGTTTTGCTGTGCCTTCAAGTCTGAAATTTTTGCTCCTGCCCTGCCAAACTAATTACTTCAGTTTGGCTTATTTGGACTTTCAGTTACAGCTTGTGTTGACCATGTTTTGGACTTAATTTCTTTCAGTCAAAGGCTGTTCCTGAAAGAGTTTTTCTCCAGTCAGAAAGTAACCTGGACATTGGAGGCAAAGTTGGAGATAATAAAGGGACTCTTATTGATTATCTGACTGTGTTGCCTTTGAGCAACGGCCCGGGTCATCACAGTGTGGCTTACCCATACTAGCAATTATGCTGTGCACTGGCAGCCGAGAAGGACCATGATAAAATAACCTTGTTTGGTGATTTTTCCGATGCTGCTCTTGTTGCTTAAAAGCAGAATTTTCTTCTTTTGTGATGTTAATATAAAAACATATGTCTGAAGCACTCATAATATACCGGGGACCTGGGTTCAGCAAAATATTTTTGTTATCTTCCCTCCTAACACCGATTAAACAAACACCAAACCTAATGTCAAAAATAAAAAGAAACTTAGTTAGGAAAAATTGAACAGCATACAGTATATGTGCTTATATCAATTCCTTCACATCTCATGTTACAATAAAATCAAGAGGGACAATATGAAAATATTTTAGATCCATTTTAGCTGCTTAAGACTCTGTATACAATTCAGCTCAAGAGCAATGTACTTTATTCTGCTTTTAGAAAATGTAGCGACTTTGTAAAACATTCCAAAGAAAGGATCTCCTGGATTACGGAGGCCTCCCTTCACTAAAATTCTAGCTTCCAATGAAAGATACTTTACTGATGAGTCATCTATCCTAGCCTTTTATCCTTTGAGCTTGGTTGGTCGGTCCTTCCTTCCTTCCTTCCTTCCTTCCTTCCTTCCTTCCTTCCTTCCTTCCTTCCTTCCTTTGTTTTTGCATTTTAATGTTTAATTTGGGAAAAGAGGTCAACTTAACAGCCTTAGATTCCCAACTAATCAAGATTACTTCTACAGCCTACATCCAGAGGCAATCCAATATCCCCTGAGTTGTAGGCTCGTATTCTTCCATTGAGCCAAACAATACTATGAAAACCCAGTGGAGCAAAAGTTTATCAGGCTATAAAATAAAAAAGTAAATGAAATTATTGTGGAAAGGGGGAAGGAAAGGGGGAAAATTTAGGGTAAAGGGGAAAAAGAAAGAAAAGCAATGGTTACCAACTCTTTAGTACAAAAGAATATGGTAATAATATTGCAGCCTCAACTTTTTACTTTTACATGTTAATATATACTAGCCACTTCAATAAAAACAAACCTTTCTAACCAATGGAACCCAAAGTCAAAGTTTCATTCAAAAGAGGAATTTCTAAAAGGATCTTGATTGCATTTCACTATAAGAAACTAAACCTACTTTTTGTGGGCATGGAAAGATGCGTATGTGAAACTCTTTCCTTCATATTCAGCAAAAAACACACTCTCCTCTAAGTTAATGTGATATACTTCATTCCCTGAGCATCTCCCATACATTTTCTGCCACTGTTCTGGTGACTGTTGGCCCTCTCTGAAAAAGAGATATATACAATCAGTTAGCATCAGTCTGTTTGTGTAAGCGGTAGATATATGTAACATGAATAGAATTGAATAGAATAGAAGCACGCCCACCCCCGGTTTAGCGAAAGGGGGAAAAAGTTGTGATATATCACATGACAACGTGTCATCTTAAGTTTGACACTCCTGACCTAGATGATTGAGAATCTCCACAGACATGACCTGCATAATTGAGAATCTCCATAGTCTCTTGCCAAATTATGTTCAATCTCACAGCAAATATAGCATCTTGCAGCAATATTCAAAAACTTAGTTTTGGTCTGCTCATATCACAGAAAGCACAGCCTGGGGAAAAAATTCTCCTCATTACAGACCATGTTTTTAATTGCCATCTGCAGTTGACCCTTTCGCCCTTTGAAACATTTTGCAATAATAAACTTACTATTTGAAAAGTTCACAATGGGAAAAAGGGTCAGGAATTGTTTTGTTACATTCCAAATAAATACAGATAAAATGCAATTTGAAACTAAAACAGAATAGTAATTAAATGACAATCGAAACAATATTTTTATGTTAATATAAAGTCTTATGTTAATGAATATGACCTACTGATTTACTGAAAATTGCTAGATTTTCAATGTGACTAATTGAAAATTCCTAGATTTTCATGTTTTGAATTCTGCATATACTTGGCTGAGCATAGTAATGCTAATGAAGTTACTGTACCATTTTTCCCTCTGCCACTTTCAGCTGGCAAGCAAGGCTGCTTTTCAGCTTGCTAATAACATGCACACTCTTAGCATCTTTATATTTGCCTGGCTCAGTATTGTGGAAAGGTGTCCACCTTGGAGTATCCACAACTCCCACACAGAAGCTAAACAGCTTTATGGGTTAATGTCAATTTTTTATTTCTAGCTTTTTTGTAGCTTTTATTTCCAACTTTTGTATGTTCTTCATTAAGTATCTGCTATATAACTTTACCTTTCACATCTTTGGCTTGACAGAGTCTTTTATTTTAGAAGCTGGAGGGCTGGTAGGAATATATCAGCTACATCTTTTGTATTCTTACAATGGGAAGCTGCAGCTGTTCCTTGCTATCTAGCTTTTTAAGGTTTGATCAGAGATTGAGGGAGGAAGGATGAATTTAAATGTTAAGAAACAAAAGTATAAGTAATAGGATTTTATGAAGATGTACAAATTAGAGCTTTAGGGCATTTAAATGAACAGCAATAACTTTTTCAGATTATAATAAAAACAACCTGCTGCTTTGATCAAAAAAAATCTTTTTTTGAGAAAATGAGTATGATATTAGAGATTTGTAAAAATAACATCATTTTGCAGGAACAGTTAATAGATTTGGTGGGGGAGCATTTATATAATATGGCAAATTTCTCTTCAGTTTACTATACTTCCTGGAGTAAATCTCTCTTCTTGATATAGTTAAGGTACATATTATATCACATGTTGTTTTTAGTATTTTTAAGAAGAGATTAGCTACAAACCTTCTGAATATTTAGAAAATAAAGTAGCTTGTATTATGTTTATTTTTTACCAAAGCCAGTAGACAATGTTAATACTATATATTTAACTGGATGCATAGATAGATGCATTTAATTAAAGCTAATTTAAATACTATTTAAGTGAATGTAACCCAGCTTTTTCTCCATTGCTAGCTAGTTTAGGAATCTTTTATTCCATAATAACCATGTGAAATGGAGTAAAGATTTCAAAAACTACATTGGGTGCCAATAGAGAAAATCTACGCTATCTACTGTATCTCTCAGAAGAAAGAATACAAGGTAAAGTATTGAATCTTAGAGGCTGGGAAAGTGCACACAGGAGAAAATAATCTCTAAATTCTGAAAATAATTAACCTAGTCTTTCCTAATCAGTTGACCTCCAAAAGTGCTACATTTTATTTCCTGTAATTACCAGTAATCACCTGTGTTTGTTATGATTACAAGAGCAGAAAGCACAAAACATTGAGAAATCAGTGGACAATGGACAAGGGCCACTTTTAAGTCATGGATAGGATCAATGTACAGTCTTTCCTGTTCAAGGAACAATTAAAAAAAACACACCCACTTTCACATATTCACTCCATCCAATGAGATAAATGTTATACTTACTGCCCTCTTGAAGTATGAACTAATAAAGTGATAAGTGTTGATGTAGCTGGGCAAATACAGTTCAAAGCCAACATTGCATATTTGAATTCCTCTTCACATACAACATGATCTGCAGAAGAGAAGGAGGAGGAAGAGTTGGAGGAGAAAAACAACTTTTATTTGAGGCATGAATTGCCAGCTTGCATCTTAGAGACTAAATTGATCTGTGAGTTCATTTGTTGCTTTACAAATTCAAAGGAAAAAGAACAGAAAAGTGTGGAAAACAAAGGTACTTCAATGTGATATTATACCGCCCTTATTTTTGTGTACACTCCTAGAATATATTCCCAGGAAAAATCAATAGTCTGATGAGGTTTAAAAGCTAAGCAAAAGCTATTAAACACACAAACACACACACACAAAACATCCTGGAAGTTTAATCCTTTCCACAGTTTTATTGCTGTTTTCATCCTTTCTGCTTTTTGTTTTGTTTTTGTACCCTTTCAGTTTGTTTGTTTTAATTTACTGACTAACCTGCACAGGATGCTAAGATACAAAATTCAACAAAACAACCAAGCTAACATATGACCTTCTTTGCATTTTACACACACCAGAAACATTTCTATATGAAGATACAAACCAACAGAAAAAGGTATCTTGCTAAGCTTAAATGTACATATGAATGTGTAAAACCTCAACATGCTCTTCTATGTGATGTTTTCAGATTGATTTGAAAATGCAGCATATGGTGAAGACCTGGTGGTGCAGTGGTTAGAATGCAGTATTGCAGCCTTCCATCCTTCTGAGGTCAGTGAAATGATGAGCCAGATTGTTGGGGGCAATATGCTGACATTAAAAACTGACCAAAAAGTGCTGTAAAAGGGCAGTCTATAATTTAAGTGCTATTGCTATATTGAATGAGATGTGCAGTTTCAAAGCCAATGCATACTATTTGATCCAGCCAGGTTGATAATTGGTAACCAGCAACATCATCAAATGTGTATGACGTTAGGCAGTTAGCAGAGAGTTGAAGGTGGAATATAAGGAAAAAATGATGGCCAACTCTCACTAAAATGCACAAGTATAAGTGGCTAATAAAGAGACATGCAAACCTTCAGTGGTTTTTTTAGTGAGAATACTGAGATGCTCCTCAGAAACTGGAAAATCATCTGGGTGTCTCATGAATTCTCCATCCATTATGACTATCAGTCAGATACTGCTCAGAATCTAATGGAGGGACTGGGGACTGTGGAAGTACCAACATAAAATACCCAGTCTCCTCCATTTGGGTTGCTACTCTTTATGACATGAATCAGGGACTTACCCCAATATGATGTATGAACCAGTGAATGTGAAATAAACCCAGAGTGCATAGGGGGAAAATAAATGCCCCTTTAAACTCTAAATGGGCTAAAAGGAAATCTGAGAAAGAAGAATCTCCCATTCTCTTTCTAATTGTCTACCTAATTCAACTGTTTTGAAACTAAGAATCAATCCCCAAATAATGCATATAAGAATCAAAACAGGATAAAGAAAAATGTGGATTGTCAGGTAGGCAAGCAGATACATATACACCAATTCTTGCAATAGAAGAAGCAGTGACAATAATAAATTCTACAAAGTCACTGGTTATTTGCCACGATCCTAAACTTCTTTTTATCAATTGTAGTCAAAATTAGAGTAATTCTTTTCTCAATACTATTTCATTGGCCAAGGCAATTTTAAAAATAAAAGGTAAACTTAAGCATTTAAACAACAAAAAGGAATTTCATTGCCTCTAAGTTTCAGAGGCTTCCTCAAAATATAGTTGTTCCATCAAGCCTGGGACCACAGGATAAGGGTGAACTAGTGAGATGCTGCCATTACTAGGAATATATCCCTCCATCTATTATTCCTGTTTAACTGATTTTATAGTTTTTAAAATTGTCTTAATAATTGTGAATCTTAGATGTTTTAAATATTGTTTCATTTTGTTGTATGCCACTCAGAGTCACTTCCTCATGAAATGGGACAGATTGGGGTAAGAGGGAGAGAGAGGGAGGGAGGGAGGGAGAGAGAGAGGTGGAGGGAGGGAGGGAGAGGCACCTAGAAGAGGTCAGCTCACTCCAAACAGTGCTTGAAATGACCATACTATGTCCTGAATACAGAATGGAGAATTGACCATATTTTGTTTCATTCTCAAAGACACTTTCACAACCATTCAAAAACTTCTATTTTAAGAATGGTAAGTTTGGAAACAGTTTGCATTGAAACTATTCTGTGAATTTTCATTTATTGGTCAATTTTCGACAAAAATAATGACTTGGCTCCTTTTGTAGCATTTGAGTAAGCATATCAATATGATAATAAAATGCAGGATTTTATTAGAATTGACAAGGGTGAAAGAGTTTATTGCAGGTATCCAGTTGCTTTTAATGAAAATTTCATGAGTTCTGAACAAAATGGATTTATGTTGGCAAAATATAACAAGGAAAATAATAAGAACAACAAAGATAAATCATTTATTTAGTGCAATTCATGAACCACAAAGATTTATTTATTCTAGAGTAGATAACTTCCACTTATTTTCACTTCAGTATTTCCCTACAAACTTCCTGACTGAATTTAGATTCTTGGATGGGATTGAAATATAGTTTTAAGGCCCTGTCACACTGCCCAACGGATGCAAAACGGACACAACGGATGAGCAAAATGTTCCATCCGTTGTTATCCGCTTTCAAAAGGAGCAAAAATTTGCATAACCGGAGCGGATAACACGGACAGGGGGAGGACGCAGGGCGGATGGAAAGTGGATGCGGAACGGAAGCCTAACGGATGGAAGCGGATGGCACATCCGCAGGGCTTCCGGGGGGCCTCAGCAAAGCGGACACGGAATGGATGAAGCGGATGCAGAGCGGATCCACAGCGGATAAAGCGGATGCAGAGCGGAAGCCTAGCGGATGCACAGTGGAAGCCTAACGGATGCCTGGCATTAATTGCGCATGCGGGGGGGATGCATTGCATAAGCCACGCGGATATAAAGGGAAGCGGCTCGCACGTGGCCAGCATTCGGAGGAAAGACCTGCTGCAGGATACATCGAGTCCTTGCCTGCCCTACCTGCATGCCTGCCTTAAAGCCTTGCTGCCAGCCTTCCTGCCAGCCTGCCTCCAAGCCTCCTGGTCAGCCTCCCTGCCATCCTTGCTCTCTGCCTGCCTGCCAGCCTTGCTGCCAGCCTGCCTTCCAGCCTCCCTGCCAGCCAGTCTGCCTGCCAGCCTTGGTGCCTGCCAGCCTCCCTGCCAGCCTCCCTGCCAGCCAGCAACTCTACAACCATGGGGAAGAAGCGAAAGTCTCAGCAATCTGCCGCCATCCCTGGCAAGTGGGACAGGGCCACCCTCCCGCCCCCTGTCCCTGACTCTGCTTCTGCTGGGGCTTCTGCTGCTCGGGCTCGCTCTTCTGGTGCTGGAGCTTCTGCTGAAGTTGCTCCTGGCAGTGGTGCTTTTGCTGCTGCGTACTCTGCTGAAGCTGCTCCTGGAGGTGGTGCTTCTGCTGCTGCATATTCTGCTGAAGCTGCTCCTGGTCCTGCTGGTGCTCCTGGAATTGCTCGTACTGTTCATACTGCTCGTGCTCCTGGTCTTGCTCATCCTGCTCGTCCTGCTCGTGCTCCTGGTCCTGCTCGTGCTCCTGATCCTGCTGGTGCTGCTGGTACTGCTGCTGCTGGGGCTCCTGGTGCTTACTCTGCTGCTGCTGATCCTGGTCCTGCTGCTGCTGCTGCTGCTGATGATGATGATCCTGCTGCTGCTGCTGATGATGATGATGATTATGATCCTGCTGGTGATGATGATGATGATGATCCTGCTGGTGCTGCTGCTGGTGGTGGTGTGGAGGAGCAGCCCCTACCACCAGGGAGCCCCTCTGATGAGGGCCCATCTGGTCCTGCCAAAGGGAGGAAGAGGCGTATGCAACAACGGGAGAGGAGGCAGTACTACATTGAGGAAGCGCACGAGGATGAGGTGCTGGAGTGGCTGAGAGAGAACGACTATCTGTGGCAGAAGGGACACCGGCTGTACAGGGACACCAAGCAGAAGCAGGCTGCTTGAAGAGAGAGGGCGGAGAGTATGGGTTACACTTCGGAGGTGCTCCTCGGCTGGTGGAAGCACATGCACACTTGGTACAGGAAGCTGCACATGAAGAAATCTGGCCAGGCCACGGTTAAGCTGACGGACAGAGAGACCTACGTCATGGCCAGGTGCAGCTTCCTGGAGGGTGAGATCCGCCACCGAGGAGCACCAGGAGCCCTCTCATGACCCTCTCTCTCCAGCAGCCTGCTGAGAGCCAGTCCTCTTCCGGCCGAGAGTCAGTCCCTGTTTCCAGGCAGGTTTCTGTGGAGCGTGCCATGGCAGAGAACCCGCGGACAGGTGTTGTAACCATGGTGGAGTGCGTGGAGGACTCCCTGGTGCGGTGGGAGAAAGGAGATATTGAGTCCACCACACTCCTAGACGCATCCACCCCCCCCCAGCTCAACCTCCACAGAAAGGCAGAGAGCCAGACAGCAGGAGGGGCAGAGCCACACTGTCCTGCTGGAAATCAGGGACACCATCCGCACCAGCATAGATCTCCTCTCTCAGCTGGTCAGCACCGACTCCTCATCCTCCAACCACAAGCCCTTCCTCACCTATGTCAACCAGACCCTCAGGAACATGGAGGAACCAGTACCAGGTGGTGAAGGACCGGATCACTGAGCTGCTTCACAACCCTCCAGACCCAGAGGAACCTGCTCCCACCCAGTCCAGGTCTGCTCCTCCAGCCCAGGTGATGTCCCCCCCATTCCAAGGCTTCCCACAGCCCCTCATCTACCAGGGCTATGGCTACCAGGAGGTCCAGCAGAACAGGCAGCAGCCCTTCCCAGTCCAGGCACAGAGTCATCAGGCGACACTGTTGCCACTGGTTCCACTGATGCCACCGATGCCACCCACGACAATGATGCCACCGATGACAGCGATGCCACCCATGCCAGTCCTCACCCAGCTGCAGACCAGACAGCCCCACTACACTACTCCTTCCTCCACCCCACAGCCAAGCCCTGCCTCAGTACATCTGTCATCAGTACTGGGGCTGACACCCCATGGCATGGAGGAAGGACCTCCCAGCATCACGGGTCTGAGCCAGCTGTCTGAGAGCTTCCTCAACACACCGTCCCCTATTGTCCTCTCGGGGCCAGGCACCCCAATGACAATACAGACCAGCACTCCAGCACCACCCACCTCCACAGCACCTGGACCCTTCACCCCTGAGGCTGGGCACACCTCCGAGTGACCAATAAGAGTGCCAGAGACTGGGTAGCTGGCTACCTGTGGACTTTATTTGGACACTTGACTTGGGTCATTTTTCTTTTAAAGCTTGTTGTTCAACAAAGTTTATCTTTGATTCACACACTTGCTTCATTTCTTTTTTTTTAATAAAGTCTTGGTGGAAACTTTTAGAATTGGTTTAAGCCTTTGCATGCTTGTGGGATGGGTTAAGATAGCAGTGGGATAGGCAGAGATACCTGTGGGGTGGGTAATAGCTGTGGGATGGGTAAGGATAGCACTGGGATAGATAAGCCTCCAGTGCAAGCATAGTGGGACTGTATGGTCCACCCACCCTGGTGCCACACCTATGGTCCTTTATTATCAATAACAATGTAATAATCATCCACACATGTCAACACAAACACAACTTTTTATTAAACGCCATGTTCATTGTAGGCCCACCCAACATACATGGCCCAATCTCATCCATGTGATGAGACAGGCTGAAGGAAGCACCCATTAATCATCTATCATCCTGTCTTGCCACTCCACTGTTCCAGCTGGGGAGTTGCACCAGTGTCTCAGGAGGTTGCTCTGCTTCTTCCCTTCATGTGAGGCTCTGTTGGGGCCTTGCACATCCTGAGTGTCTATCAGGTTTCACCCTTGCCTCCATTCCCCAGGCTCCATGTCCCCATTGCCTTGTTGGAGGTCCACGAGCCTGTTCTGCAAGACTGGGTAGCGGGTGCGCATGAGATTGTGCAGGATGCAGCAAACTTCCACGATCCTCCTCATGGTCTCTGGGCGATGCTGCATGGTGGTGAGAAGTACCTGGAACCTGTTGGCCAGGATGCCAAAGGCGTTCTCCACCACCCGCCTTGCCCTGGACAGCCTGTAGTTGAAGATCCTCTCTTCACGGGTGAGGCATCTGGATGTGTAGGGCTTCATGAGGTAGGTTCTGAGGGAGAAGGCATCATCCCCCACGATGAAGTAGGGCACATCTTGCATGTCGTTGGGTAGGGGGTCTGGATCTGGAAAGCCCATGATGAGGTTGCCTTCCAGCCCCTCCTTGAGAGAAGAATTATATGCTTTTGCTAATGTGGAAGATAACTTTTACTGTCCTGTCTAAAAGCACTGCTATAGTGAGAATATGAAATAGTTTACAAGAATAATACTGCAATTAAATTTATGGGAACACCTTTATTTACAGGAAATTCCATATGGATCCTGTCTTTTGATGTCTTCTAGAAATACTATATACTAGCTGGCCAGCAATCCAGAATGCCAAGTAAAGGGGTAAATAGCTAGAATCTAAGCCACAAGGCATAACTCTTTCATAGCAGAGAATAGGTCCTCATTTTACTAAGCCAAATTTAGAATAGACAGTTTCAAGAATCCAGCAAGACCTATTGATTAATTCTATACTTCAGCTAGCAAGGCATTATAATTTTATACCTTGGCATCATGTATGACGTCTTTCTGCTTTAGTTTCTAGGGTTGATAAAATGGGAGAGTTATACGTGTATTTCCTTATCTGAGAAGATTGAGAGAAAAACCAATCTTATGAATGAAGTTTTACTTCTTTTAACAGTTACCATAGGAAAAGGCTCTAAATCTAATCATAGCAAGAAAAAAAAATGTTTGGGAGACTTAAACATGCTGAATCAATACAATGTATGGTGAATGTAATCTGGATTCCCAGAAGGTTGGGACTACATTCCAAAGAAGAGAGAGATACCACTAAGAGAATTGTGATAGTTTGTTTGGGAGAAAGAGGATAAAGATAGCTCTTCCTTAGATGTTTTCAGAGTATATCTTTAATGAAGCAAGTAGCTTGCTTTAGTTTGGTAAGATTTCTGTCTATAGGTGAAAAACAATAAATAGGTAATTTGAGAATTCTATGTGTCTTTCTGGGTTTTTGGAGCCTGACACAACACTGAAATATTGACCTTCTTACCACTGGAGATAGATTTGGCTGCATGAAAGTATCTTTCACAAAAATAAGAGGGCAAAAATCTTGAGACCATAACTATTTACATAAATTTTTAAACTTTCACAAATATTATTCTTGTAAGAAAGGAAAGCATTACCTGAATTATATATCTGCCTGGTTATTTAATAGGTAAATACTTGAAATAATTTTATACTTGAAGTATGTGATGACAATTGACCAAAGTTGGTCAAATGAAATGAAACTCATCATGAAGAGGACTGAGTAATATTTTTTGCTATTTAAATTAAGAGGGAATGGCATTTCTGAAAATCTTACTTAAAAGGGCACATTTACATAAAGTTGCTGAATCAGGCTGAGAATTTGTAATGCAGAGGGATTACTGGTTTCTAGAAGGTTCTACAGAATCTGTACCAAAATGAGAACATAATGGATGAGGGGAAGCAGGAGCAAGAGGACAAACAGATTTGGCTTTTCCTTGAGCTGGAAGTAATGAACCATTAATCTTAAAACAACAAAATATACAAGTTGGATAATATTTATTTGGCTCTAGCATATTTCAGACATAAATTTTACTTGTTAAGTTAAGGAAAAAAAGGTCAATGTTTTTATTTTCTGTTTTCTGTTAAGTTACAGAAAGCTGTATCTTGTGTTGTCCTAGTAGATTATAGTCACCTCACAAACTGCTTTTATTTGCTTGCTATGCCACAGAATACCTGGCTGGGAGAAGCTGGGCTGATCACCCACATTCAAAGTTAAATCCCTATTACAAAAGTCTCGTAAACATAGCTCATTTTAGCTCTGTATTCTTTGCAGTCTATGGTCTCTCAACAAAGGATATTGCTTAATTAGAGAAGAAATTAAGGAAATATTTGTATCTTTTACTTGATCAAGATAAACAGCAGATCAAAAATCAAGTCAACGATACCCAAATCAAACAACTGCCAAACAAGCTAATAATAAGCAGCTCAATCAAAGAAATGCTAGAAACCACCACCATCAACATTGACAGGGAAATATAAACTGAGAGCAAGTTCCACTCCTTACTAGTACTGATGATGTTACCTAGTTTGGGTGAGGAAATATTTGCAAGGAAATAACCAAGCTCAGGGACTTCTAAGAGAAAAAAAAAAGCAGGGCATCATCAAAAAATGATGATTATGTAATGTGTAATTGTGAAAGCTATCCTCCCCAGCTAGTTGTCAATTCTAACTTCCCACTTTCAAGTTAGGTAAAGGGTTGGATCACCCCTTGGCCATTGCATCCCAGGGGCTTGCTCAAATGATAGGTGGTAGAACACAGTTCATAGGTGGTAGAACAAAGTAGCAGTGGTTAGTAATATTGCCTGGTCTTCCATCTCAGTTAGTGGGTCTTCTAGTGGTCTTCTTGACGAGAAAAATCTAAAAATATATGCCACTATATGTTTTGTAGGTTTTCCCATAGTTAAGTTATTACCGTATATACTCGCATATAAGCCGATCTCGCATATAAGCCGACCCTTAAAAAACTGCCCCAAAATGAGGAATTTTTCAAAAACTCGCATATAAGCCGACCCCCAAATACCATGGTGTGTTGTTTATCAAAGCATTTGTGTAGGAAACAATATTATAACAACAATAAACAATAAACAAAAAGCTTGCAGAAGAGCATAAATGAGAATAAAAGCCATTATTGTTGTGTTTTACTTTTATTTATTTTCACAAATTAAACTGTGTCTCAGAATCCTTCAAATTCATCCTCACCATCACCCTCGTCCTCAGATTCCCCAAAGAGATGTTTCCAGTCCTCCAATGTATATTTGACATTATCTTCATTCCACATTTCTTCATCTTGATCTTCATTTTCATTTTCTGCCACTTCATCACTGTCTTCATTTTCAGTTTCATTGCAAACACTAAAGTGGTCACGTGAATGACTAACCAATCAGAGCGTGTTATATCCGGTGGTAGAAAAAGCAAAATGGAGGCGCCCAGAGTAAAAAGAAATGTGCTGCATGTATATATTGCTGTATGGTAATATCGATATTGCGTGATCTGAGAAGTGGTGTCATATCGTCATGTCATTTGTGTCAGAAATCAGATTTATGCGCGTATAAGCCGACCCCCAAATTTGAAAAAAAAAAAAGCGTTCTAAAGTCGGCTTATATACGAGTATATATGGTATACCTTTCTTGAAGTTTGGAGGTATCTAAGATACAAGCACAAGAAACCCAATGTCCAATCATTTTATTGATGTATATTCTTACATTTATATTCAATTTTGAAATCTTTTAATTAAACACTTTGAGTGTTTGATAGATTTTGAGCACAGGTTATTATGAAACTGAAGCTGTGTTTTCTTGGAGAAAAGCCAAACTTCCCCCTTGATTTGCTCATAAAAATGGCTTGCAAGACTACAATCTGATACATGCAGAGTAGTTTCAGCTCAACAATATACTTTCCTTAGAGACAAATATTGTAGAAAACACTTTCCAGCTTTATATGGTGCACACAAAGCTACTTCACTTTTATGTTGAATAAATAACAGAATGTTAATATTTATTATTCAATATGCAAAAGACATCACAGATTAGATCAGGTGCAGAAAATAAAAATTAAATGTCAACCCAAGAACAACCCAAAAGCATTTAGGGATTTCTAATGGAAAAAAGAAAATTACATGGAATAAGATAGAACAATAGTTTTCAAACTATGCTTGGAGAAATCAAAATTATTTTGTAAGTATATTGATGATTCATTCATTATTTTTTTCAAAATATTCCAGTAATATTAATTATAAAATTGGTATGATAACTATGTTAATTAAAAGTAGAGTTCTTTAGAAGGCTTACTTGAAATCATAAACTTGGTATTATGGAGCTAGGTGTTTTCATACTGAATAAATATGTGTCTACACAAGTGGAAAGTCATTTGTTTATAGCCTAGCTTTTTCCCCACTACCAAACATGCATTTTCTTGCTTTGCTGAAAACATTATTTAATTAGGTGAGCACTTATCTGCATTTTAATTGGCATGGTCTAGATCCAAATTTATCACTTTATTTCTTCTTGGAGGAACTTGGTTTTATTTGGGGCACAAACCTCCTGTTCAGTCAAGACTTTCCAAAAAAGATGTGTGATTCACATTGTTCAGGCAGTTGTAAATTCATTCTCCAAGAGCAGGTGGACTGATCTTTAAAAGGTTGTTGTGCGTCCAGTGAGATCATCCAACACCATAGGGTCAGACATCATCCATACACTGATGATAATTAGTTATATTCTTCGACCTCTGGTCGACCCAATGTTCTTGTTAAGACTCTTTTTCAGTATAATGAGCACTACTCTTCTGTGCTAACTACATTGTCAATTTTTTTCTGGGTACAATTCAAGGGGCTGGTTGCCATATAAAACCTTTCATGGCACAGGGCTGAATTATTTGCAGAATTCCCTGTCTGCTTGTCCCACAAGTTCAGACAAAGTTGGCAAGGTTTTAGACCCCTTGATTAAATAATGTCATTTGATGGGAACCAGGAAATGTGTCCTTATGTGGTTTATCTGCTCTGTGCAATACCAAGTACCAGATTTTTCTGACCATTATGGCTTTTGTGCTGCATTAATAACTTGGCTTTCCTCCCGCTACCAAGTATTAAGTGAGCCTGTGGGAAGGCTTGTTGATGTGTATTATGTTTGTGTGTTGCTGTAAAGACAATGTGTCTTACGAAATGAATGGGAAAAAAACCAAATCAAGTATTTGCATCATTGCATCTAAAGTTAGCTTGGTCCAAACCCTGCTGCCCTTCTTAGAATCCCATTCAAACTTGGTTTGCCATCGGACATCATGGAATTGTGGAATCAATTTAAATAGTTGCAGTGTTTATGTTGTTCAACATTCACTCCCCTATAGTTTTGGTTGTTATTATTATTACTGTTGTGGTTTTACTTATTTTAATTGGTTTTGGGTTTTTAATTATTTTAAATATTTGGGGTTTTTCATTGCATGCTCTACCATTGCATGCACTTCCCAGAATCATGTGTGAGATTGGTGGCTATATAAATTCGATCAATCAGTCTCAATCATAACTTTCATAACTGTTTGTGAATTCTCAGAGACATATATAGGGCTAGTAAGGGATGCAAATACAATGCAGAAAAAGTTATATATAATGAGGACACATGACATTTAAGGATGCAACTTAATTCTTCAAAGTTCTGCTTCTCACCTGTCTAATCTACATTTTCCAAACAAATGTGAAAATGGTTACCTGCAACTTTGTTCTAAAAACCTAAAAAGGCAAAGTCCACAACTGAGCTGACATTTTTTTGTGATGAATCCAAACTTCCTGCAGCAGAAAGGAGAAGATGCTTCTTTGGAGGTCTCCCTGGAATTTCTGAGTTAGAAATGATTAAAAACCACCTTTTGTCTGGCCTAACTTTGCATGATATCTCCCTACTCTGGCTGGAGTTTGAATGCAACACCCTCTGGGTTCATTCACC
The DNA here is from genome assembly GCA_015471245.1 of Laticauda colubrina. Taxonomy (NCBI): domain Eukaryota; kingdom Metazoa; phylum Chordata; class Lepidosauria; order Squamata; family Elapidae; genus Laticauda; species Laticauda colubrina. The sequence continues at coordinate 22,463,948 of BLBF01000052.1, forward strand.
TGTTGATGGCCTTCCTTATTTCTAATAGGTATTCTGTTTTTGCAGTATATTCAAGTGAACCAGCAGAAAAGGATTTCAGCTAATAGAAATTACTGATTCTAATAATCAATTTCAGGCTATTTGTAGGGCCTTAAGGGATAAAAGCTAAAGTACAAAAACGAAAGATAGCCAAAACAAGGTTTATTGGGTGGGCTTAATGGTAATTTGAATTAAAACAAACAAAATGCACTATGAGATTCAGTGATTTTGTTTGTTTTACTGAATCTGAGTAGATAATCTAAGGTTGCCGGGGAATAAATTAACACTTCTGAGCTACAATTGGCGTGAATGTTGCCCACACCATTCTTATTGCAGAAAACATTAAATGGCATTAATCAGAACAGAAAGAATTATCCAATTCTACATCTCAACAAGAATCAATAAGTTATCAGACTTACCTGCAAATTTAATGTGAAACTTATTTTCAGGCTTCAGTATCTGAACGTACAATGGACAATTTGGAGCAAAATCTTTAACTGCCCAAGCTCTTAAAATGGTTTGATGGTCCTAGAATAAAATACAAAATCTTATTTAAGACAAGATACAAAATTGACTATGTGAATTAATATAAATGCTCATTTATAGCTGACAATGTGCTATCAAGCAAAAACAAAAAACAAAACCCCAAAACCTTTATTTGACACATTCTTTTGCGAGAAACAAGTCTTTTAGCTTCCAGTTTCTACACTTTAAACTATTTTTCAAACATAAGAATATCCTATAGTTTTGTGCCAATTATAGCAGAATTCATAAGCAAATACTGCTGTTAAATGTAACACAAAATGATTCATACCAGATTTCCCCTTAAATGACTTGAATATGACTTAACAGTGTGAGTTTCTGGAATTCAGGTAGATCATGAATGTTTCCAAAACAATTTGAGAACGGGGTATCTTACCCATGCAAATTTTATTTTTTATCTCTATTTAACTTATATAATGCATTTTCATCTCTATATGGGCACTTTTAGATAATTTTAGATACAGAATTTGAACTGGGAGTCACTGGCTTGTAGATCTCATTTACATAAGACGATACTTTCTCAAAATATCAACTGTTCTATTATGACAACTTCTTTGAAGAGAAATTGGACATGTTACACATATTTCATACAAATAGGAATCCCAATAGCAATGACAAAACTACATATGCAGCAAGCATCTGGCCGATAATTTTCTGCAATTTCTACATTTTGCCATATAATAAACAGTATTGTTACATCCAATGAAAATGAGAAATCAAAGGCTTGCTCCCAAACTCTATTATCTTATCCAACTCTATCCTATCCATTTGAAAACCTCAGAATATTTCATCATGTGTGATGAAACATTCGTTTGTGGAATGTTTTCTAATAATACATGTTTATAAGCTGAGGAAATAAATCTCTACCATACGTAATTTTTTGGACAAAAAGCAAGATAATTTTTTTCCATTACTCATTCCATTATTCATTATGGTCAGTGTTATGAGACTTTAAGCATTGCTTAATGCTTAAAGCATTAAGCTGTTATGAGACTTTCAGAATGCTTAAAGTCTCATAATGCTGACCATAAGAACTTAAAAACTAGTTTCTACAAATTTACATAAACAAAGCTCAGAAGAATGAATAGGAATAATTAAGCAGTTGACGTGTGAAAATGATTATTGTTTGGGGTAGGCAGGGAGAGGGGAGAGAGAAAAAAACATGCACAAAGAGAGGTTTACACATACATGCATAGGGAAAGCACATTGCAAGTATTTGGAATCAAAACAGTTTTAACAGAAAATTTTCACACATGCAATTGTTGGAAGAATTATCAACAGAATAATAGATCAATTAATTCATTTTACTTTTTAGGATCTTCACTTTCATTTCAGTACTTTACAACCAGTTGCTCTTAGCAAACATAAAGAGCTTGACTGAAAAGTTCTATTAGGAAATCACAAAATTTCAGCACATTAAAATGTTCCTTATAAAAATGCTTCTAAATTCTATGACATTGTTCTTTTGAGCTCTGTATCAGTCTTTTTACATTTTTAATTGTCTTCTGAAAAATACAAGACAGAATAATTTACAGAACCTAATGATGCTAGGAAATGGAATGGATTGTCTAGTCATAAAGTTGCTTGGGTAAGAAAAGAGAGAAAGAGAATATAATTCATTTATATTGTGTAATGGCAGCAGATAAATATGGTCTGATAAAGAAAGAACATTTTCATTTGAAAAGTTAAGGACAATTAATATTTTTAAATTAAAGGCATTATTCCAACAGAAGTAAGATGAAGTATTTTGGCTTAGAATTAAAATCAGCATAGCATATGGTTACACTTTAGGTTTTTGAACTCTTCAAGCAAGAAATCATCATGAATCCTATTGATGAGTAAATATCTGTTTTCAGCTAAGAATACTAAAGAATAATAAACAATCAGAGGGGGATATTTTCAAAACAGTTTTAACTGGTGGGGTTTATATTGTAATTTCCTTACTGAACTTCAATAAATAATGCTTGAAATTGAACATTGACAAGTCTCTGGGACAGCTGACTTTTAACTTCTCCAGAGCATTTCTTGTTGTCCTTCTCATGTAATATTGAAAGTAACTGATCTACAATGAGATACTTACTACCAGTGTAGTGTTATGTTGGGTCTGAATTACTTCTATAGGATATTTACTGTTCAAAGCTTAAGTCCGTGGATCTTACTAATCTTACTTCTCCACTTTATATCTTTTGCCTGATATGACGATTATGATAAATACATCAAGTTAAAGTACAGTTGCTAAAAAAATCAAAGTGTGATTTCTATCTAATCACAGCTTATATGGACAGACTCCTGTGAAAGTAGATATTAACTTCATTTTATTCTAATTGATTGAAGAGGGAATTCTTTCCAGACAACTTGTCTGGACAAATTTGTGGTTCACCCCTGACAATACAGAGCTGACCTAATTTCTGAATGTTCAGGAAAAAAAGTATTACACCTATAGTCACACAGACTTTTACTGGATTAATATTCAGTGAGTATTTTATTTTGAAATTTTGAAAATCTGCAGATAGTCTGCAATAGTCTACATCAAGGGTCTTCAAACTTGGCAAATTTAAGATTTGTGGACTTCAACTCCCAGAATTCCTGAGCTAACATGACTGGAGGAGGAATTCTAGGAGTTGAAGTCCACAAGTTTTAAGCTGTCAAGTTTGAAGACCCCTGGCCTACACGGACCAACAATTTGATTGGCTAGAAAGCAGCTATCCCGATAAAGTTATTTAATTTCTTTCAAATTTAAAATAGTATTAAATGGTATAAAACTACACATTAAACTTTGCTTTTATAAAACAATCTTGACTGGGTACTATCTAACATTACTATTGAGCTAATTTTCAATTCTCTGTTGTTTTTATTCAGTAGTTAATATAAGTTGTACAAATTTATATTGTAAATAAAATCCTGGTACAAAAATAGCTTTGTGGATGAAAAGATCTGAAACATTAGGATAAATCAATTCACAATCCTCCATAATTCTTCAAGAATTTTGAAGTTCTTCCAATTAAGCAAGTATTTTTTTAATGTTTGATTAGATAGATCATACATACATGCATACATACAATGTGCTGAAAATGTGTGTGTGTGTTTGTGTGTGTGTGTGTGTGTGTGTATGTGTGAGACTGGGTTAAATTCACTGGTGGATACATTATTTTCTGATTTCTCTTATTAGTGATAGTAATAAAGAGTCTTCAGGAATAAGAAACAGAGTTTCTAAACATTTCCCAGAAATCAGTGAAGATTTATAATACTAAACGACTGCTGCTCAGCAAAATAAAAGAAAATTTGGCATATATTTGTTTTCTATATTCTATATATACGGACTGAGGATGGCTTCCTATTTTTACACTCTAACCATTCCCAAGTACAGAAGAGCTTTCTCCCCAGCTCGCTTTAATGTCTTGCCTTCAGCACTACTGGATGGGCTATTTAAGAGGCTCCCGATTAACGAGCAGCTATGTTCCTGTGACAGAGCTGAGGTTGAAACTGTGGAGCATGTCTTTTTATACTGCCCTATGTATAACATAGGCAGATCTAAGCTACTGTCTCTCTTTGAAACAGATCCTTCTAGACCCAATGTTCGTAATTTGTTCTTATATTGTCTCGGGGATGGCTCCTCATACATCACTTCTCAGGTTTCCAATTTTTTTTAAGAGCTGTAACCATCAGAGGAGAACACTGTAATTCCCCTTAGTCAAGTTTTTGGTGACCAGTTGTTCATGATTAATTTTCCCATGTTCTTCTTTTGTTGTACTTGTGTTTTGGTCTGTGACCGCAAATAAGTATTATTATTATTATTATTATTATTATTATTATTATTATTATTATTAT